>JACEFZ010028369.1:192500-215000 GCA_014155875.1 Cepaea nemoralis | reverse complement strand
TCACACTCACTTATACCCCACACTCACCTCTACTTCACACTCACTTATACCCCACACTCACCTCTACTTCACACTCACTTATACCCCACACTCACCTCTACTTCACACTCACTTAACCTCACACTCACCTCTACCCAATTCTTCTCTTTCCTATTCTTCTATTTTCCACTCTGTTCACCTCACTAACCTAACTCCCACAATCTTTACCCTAGTAAAATAACTCCCACACTCTTCATCCTACTAATCTAACTCCCACACTCTTCACCCTACTAACTTAACTCCCCCAATCTTTACACTACTAGCCTAACCCCCACAATCTTCACCCCACGAACCTCGCTCCCACATTCTTTACCCCACTAACCTAACTCCCACAATCTTCACCCTAGTAAAATAACTCCCACACTCTTCACCCTACTAACCTAACTCCCACAATCTTCATCCTACTAACCTAATTCCCACACTCTTCACCCTACTAACTTAACTCCCCAAATCTTTACACTACTAGCCTAACCCCCACAATCTTCACCCCACGAACCTCGCTCCCACATTCTTTACCCCAGTAACCTAACTCCCAAAATCTTCACCTCACCAACCTAACTCCCACACTCTTCACCCTACTAACTTAACTCCCACAATCTTTACACTACTAGCCTAACCCCCACAATCTTCACCCCACGAACCTGGCTCCCACATTCTTTACCCCACTAACCTAACTCCCACAATCTTCACCCCACTAACCTCAATCCCACAAGCTTCACCCCAGTAACCTAACTCCCACAATCTTCACCTCACTAACCTAACTCCCACACTCTTCACCTCACTAACCTAACTCCCACAATCTCCACCTTACTAACCTAACTCCCACAATCTTCACCTTACTAACCTAACTCCCACAATCTTCACCTCACTAACCTAACTCCCACAATCTTCACTCAACTAACCTAACTCCCATTCTTGTCATTCCCCCTCCCCCCTTCCCACTTATTCCTCCACTCCCGCCAATCTCCACTCAGTCTGCCTCTTCATCCCATCTTTTGCTCTCAATTTTGCCTCATTATCCTCCAATTGAATCCAACTAACCAAATTGCTTAAAAATTAATTTCCTTCCCATCCTCACGCTTTAGAACTCGCTCATTTGTTTATCATATAACATTTGCCCCAATGCTTCATTCGAAAATCCCGTATTAAAATTACATGAGCGCAAATTGAAAATGCGAAGCAACATTTAGACTTCATTAGAATTGCACATCGCTTTCTGCAACAATGGGTCTTAGGACTTTCTTCATGCTACACCGGTTCAGCGAGTTCCGCTGGATAGTTCCACGGGTGTCGCGGGAGAATTAACTCTACTCCAACTGGACAATTGCTATTGTAACATAATGATACCTGCAGGCAATAAACATGAGTTAAAAGGTTATATCTTCATTGAGCTGGACGAATTAGAGTCGCAATTAGGACATACATATTTAAAGAAATAATCAGGTCAGAGTGAGTAGTAATTTGCGAAGTAGGGGAATAGGGGAGGGGATTACTGGTTGCTGTTTGTAACTTAGACTCGGCGCAATGGCGATGGACGCAATTCGCAATCCCGTATAATGCGTTCGGTCGTTAAGCAAATGTAAACTTCTGAACATAAACTTGCCAAGAAATCACAGACAGCCAAAAATACTGGGGTTGACTGCCAAGTCATGTTGAGGATATCATCATCATCAAGTGCCATGCCAGCTGGCGTAGTCGTTCATGTCTCTCCAAAGATCTCGGTCTGTGGTGTTCTGGATCACCTCTGCTCCCGATATTCCTCCATGCCACCGTCTCAATCCTTCCATCATCTTTTCTCTTGGTCGGCCTCTGCATCTCTTCCCCTCTTTGTAAAGGATATGCAACTAATATATTTTGTAGCATTTTAGATCTCTTCATCACACCTCATTCTATCAAATGCCTTGGTATAATCTTTACAGCACAAGTACCTATCTTTTGTGTCTCTACTAATCTATCCATTGACATTCATAATGTATATGTTGCTATACTTTTGCCTTTCCCTTTCACAAATCCATACTATTCTTGCTTAATATCCATCTTTTTCATCCTTCTTATTCTCCTCATTATAACTATGAATAGAAGTTTGTCGACATGGTTTATGTGGTTGCTTATACACAATGCTGTGCACTCACATGCCCCTGGTCTTTTGGGTATAGTAAATAATACAGATTTCAGAATGTATATATCCACTGTTGTAAATATTATTCATGTTTAGTGATCATAACTATTTCAAATTATCCCAGTAGTGAACGCAGATTCACACTCCGGATATTGAAAGACAACAACAACAACAACAACAACAACAACAACAACAACAACAACAACAACAATCACATCAACAACAAATCCCGCAGTAGGAATCTGATGGAGGGTATTTGAAGAGTAAGGATCATGACAGATTGAAGGACTGAGTGCACACAGGAATAGATAGCTAGTCTGTCCCTCCCGTAGCGAGCGACGAACTCGGGTATTGAAAGCCCAACCGAAGTGGTCAAACTGTCTGCCTCGCGCTCCGAAGGTTGAGGTTCGATTCCGGACTACGTCTCTCGGTCCATAAGTGCTTTTTATTCTCGGAGACTCCTGTGAGTCGTCGCTGGAGTTACGGAGTTCGTGCTTTGCGCGCTGCTTTAGGCAGCCCGCGCTGCGGAAAGAGACCGAGCCATATGGGATTAAGCCTGGTGCATTTAAGTCGATCATCTCTACTTTTAAGCGACTTTTTTAACCTCAACAACCTCGTTCATAATAGTGTTAGTGCAACTTCCTAACCGCCAGTGCGCTCTCCTTGCTTTTGAAACATTCTCCACTTTTGCTAATTATGTAGTGAATGTATTCACAGTTAGCAACTGTTTCAACTTCGCCGTTGTTAATTGTAGTTAGTTGACATGTTGCTTTGCTTGTAGTGTCGAAAAACTGTGGGGGAGTGGGGAGGGGTTAATGCAGAAAACATAATACATACATTTCTTCTCTTCCTCCTGAATGAGTATTTTCAATTTCGTAAGTGTTAACTGTTATTTTACTTGACGTGTTGTTTTGTGTGATCGGAGAACGCAATTTGTGGAGAAGCATTATCGCCCGCGCCAGCCGGCCTGGCATTTGATGATGATATATAGTCAATATTCTTAACATGTCGCTTAATAAGTTAGTTAGTTACTTGAATATCCTTTACAGAACGTAGCAGTCAACTCCTGTATGTTTATTTTTTTTTTTGGCTGTTTGTGATTCCTGTACAAATTTACGTTCAGTAGTCTGCCATTGCCTTTTGAACGACTGGCACTCATACAATTGTATAGAAACCAACTCAATTGTCCGCAGTTGAGTTTTGAACACGGTATGCGGAGTTAAAAATTGCATTCATAACCCCCATACAGAGCCGGTTAAAAAGTTAGTTGCATTTCCCTCTTAACAGGACGCAGCTGTCAACTCCAGCAGGTATTGACTATGTGAGGTTTCTGGGCTAGTCAGTTGTTTGCCATTGCTTTCTGAACAACCGGCACTCATACTATTGTATGGAAATCAAGGCAAGGCGGCCTGTTGCGAAATCGCCCGCAGCTGTGTTTCGAACGCGATATGCGGGATTGTGAATTGCATTCTAACTCCTTCGCAAGAGAGTAGTCTGTTTCTCAATAAGACAATGCAAAATCCCCACTGTGGTCAGTGTGGTCATTGTGTCATTACACATCACATGATTGGTTGTACCTGGAGGACAGCACGGCCGAATAGCGCTCGGTCTGAAACTTCCGGTGTGCTGATGCAGAGGTAACCAGCTCAACCTCTTCACCTGCCTCGTTGGACAAACATGTTTATTTCTCGTCCTTGACTTGGGGACGTAATTACAAGGATCTCAGAAGTCGGAGTGCGTTCGTCCTATGGTGATGGACACTGGTAATAGGGAAAGCTAATCCACACACAAAAATCAGTCCAGTGCACAAGAAGTAGTAACACGTATATGGTCTACGCTTGAGTTCAAAGCAAGCAAAATAAAAAAAAAACTTATTCATTGTATGAGCGGTTGTACTCTGATGTTCATGGCAGAAGTCTGGCAACCCAACAGAACGAAATATCAAAGCTTGTTTGCGTGTTTCGCAAAGTTGAACCAAAGCAGATGGTATCGCCTGCGGGTATGTCTGTATTACCTCGGATGTGGGGTATAAATATATGGCAGGCACCCCGTCCACAGATACCCCGTCTACAGATACTCATTCTAAAACCAGTCTTTTTTTCTTGTTCCAGTTTCTCCCCATTTCGATTAATCAATCAATTAAGTGCCGTCTCCGCAATGAAGGCTGGCTGCAATGGATCTCCATCACTGTCTGTTTCTCGCTTTGAAGGTACATTCTATCAGATTGCTGTTCGTCAGTCTCTAGATGTTATCTTCCCACTTGCATCATTGTCTACCTCTTGCTCGCTTGCCTTCAGCCTTGCCCTTCAGTGTATATCTTTTGACAGCTATGATTACATCGTCTAATCCTTCAGCATTATCCATGACTGAGATGTATCCAAGAAGTGCCAAAAAAGCTTTATTTGCCCAGAGGAAACCAACACCGTTCTGCCTGCCCTTTTCCTTTTTTCCTGAATGTACGAAGATAAGTTAATAAGTAAGTCACAAATAGCTGTAGAAAAATAACTAAATATGATAACAAACTTGAAACCAGTTTATTTTTATCCATACATTGTCCCTTTATTTCTCAACATAATTTCCACCAACATTAATGCACTTATCCCATCGTTTTATCAGTCCTCCAAAATCGGCTGCATAGAACTGCGTGTTCTGATTTCTAAACCACGTTTTCACTTCACATTCAACTTCGGCGTCACTCGCGAAATGTCTTCCGCCAAGGTGGTCTTTTAGTGGACTTAGCCCCTAGCGATATCCCGTAAAGCGGTGCATAGCTTGATAGAAAAAGTTACGAGGGAGAGTCAATAAGTAAGTCATACAGGTCTTTCGGATGGCAGATAAATGAAAATAGAGCAAGTAGTTTTATGCAGCCTTTTTGTGAGGACTGATAAAACGATGGGGTAAGTGCATCAATGTTGGCGGAAATTATGTTGAGAAATAAAGGGATAATGTATGCATAAAAATAAACTGGTTTCAAGTTGTTATCATAGTTAGTCATTTTTCTACAGCCATTTGTGACTTACTTATTAACTTACCCTAGTATAATGATCCTCCTGTTTGACTAATGCAGTGACTTTGTCCTGCTCATCTGTATTCTGAAATTCTCAGCATTTCGTCCCTATCTACTCCAATTGACAAGGACTTATAATCCGTGACTGCTGCCTCTTGCTTTGATTCCGAGACTAGTTAAGTTCAGGGATGGAGTTGTACCTCTCCATAACACAATGCCTGGGTTGAATTGTAAAGACCATGTGGTTCTGACTAATTTCTTTCTAATGGTGATGAGTTTCCCCCGAACATTCCATGTTCCTGTTACTTTTTTCTCTCTAGCCCATTGACTGTGTCGATTTGTGATGTCACCTTCTGGCTCACTGCAACACAGACCTAATGATGATGGCACATTGTCGCATAACAGATCTGGTTATTGACATCCCCTTCGGAATAATTAGTATCCAGTCAATCCGCATCAACATATAACAGAACCGATGAACTTTCTTACTCTGTGCATGACATAAACAATTAGTTATTTCATGTGGTTGAATCAATGCTTGAAAGACCCAATTAATGCTGACACTTTCTGACTTAGTTCCTGACGAGTCAGACAGAGTGGACACATTCTGGTTCAATGACACTGGATTAGCGAAGACACCCTACTACTAAATATTTACATGGCAATACTCTATAAATGCTCTTCAAAGACTAAAGCAACTGAATAAATTATGGAGTGGGACAGACAGAACTACAAAAATTAGATTTTTAAGAGCATGCGTCTTTCCCATTGCAACATACGCCTGTGAGACCTGGACACTTGCTAAACAAGCTGAACAGCGCATGCATGCTTTTGAATATAAATGTTATAGACGGGTTCTAAGAATATCTTGGGTAAAGAAAAGGACAAATGCATCCACACTTCAAGAGCTGAATATTGAAGAGGGTTGGCTATTAAAGACGATAAAACAAAAAAAATTAATATATTTTGGTCACTTGAAACGTCACGAAAATTTGGAGATAACAATAATGGAGGGGTATATGCCTGGGAAGAGAGGAAGAGGAAGGCCAAAGAGAAGATGGGTGCAGGATGTGACGGATGATCTCCAGATGGGTGTATTGGACGCGGGACATCTGACTTGTGATCGAGAAATTTTCCGGAAAGTTGTTATGGGAGCGAGGTTCTGCTAAGGACATGCTACTGAATGAATAAATGATACTCTATAATGCACACAGTTCTCTCTGCATGATGATTGATCTATGGGGCATCTGGATTTTTTTTCCCAATTCTACCTTATCTCCACCTCATAGTCCTCCACTACTTATCCTTCTCTCCCTCCTCCTCCTTTGTTTCCTTATTCTTCTTCCTCTTCTTAAATCTTTCTACTTCTTTCTTCCCTCTTCCCAATTTCTTCCTTCTGTCTTCTTCTTCTTTCTCCATCTCCTGCTCATCACCTTCCGACTTCTACTCCTACTCTTACTTCTACCCCTAATCTCCCTTTTCCTCTTCCATGTCATATTTTAAGCGGTCCATCTTTTCTTCTTCAATGAGGCAGTGGTTGAAAAAGCAATTGGCCCGATATATCTGGCTTCAGCAAGGTATATTTTAGTGCTAAATTTGTCACAAATCACATTGGTGTAAAAATTGTCTGGAATTTGTTGGAATAGAAAACAGGAAGGGGATACTGATCACTATATCTTACTTTGCCGAAATCTAGTATATATGACGTTCTAACACTTAAAAGGCTTTACAGCAGTACCATTCATGGGGTAACCTTGACGTTATATATCTTAATATACGTATTCATATAAAAAACGAACACAGATTCGTTTTTATACGCACAAGCAAAGATATGGAGCGACGGAGCAAAGGATGAATTAATGATCTCTTAAAGTTTCGCTGACAGTAATGTTTGAAGTTGTCTCACGGGCATGACTCGGACCAGATAATTACATTGTACTTATTGATTTCTAGCCTCTTTCTTTGTTTTCCATCAGCACTCAAGTTGGATTGACGGAATCAAAGACATTGTACAATCACACGGAATGTCACTACCCAGTGCTACTCATCAACTACTTCCAACCACGACCGCTGGCGGCAACAGTGGAAGAAGAAAATAATGTTGTTGACTCAGTTGTTGTCCCAAATGCCTGCATGGCTTTTTCAGTAGGGAAACACAATGGGAATACCAGTATACCACAACAAGCAATGGTGTACAGACCAAATAGAACCAGAAGAACGGGGTGATAATGTAAACGATAGAGAGAAGGAATAACAAAGTCCATGGGAATTTCGATGTATGAAAGCCATAAGCGGGCACTCTCCCGCTGTGTATCGTTCACCTCGACACCGCAAGGTACAAGAGGAACAAGACGAAATGAGATGGTGAGATGAGATGATAAGAGAAGATGGTGAGATGTCGAGATGAGATGATGAGATGTTGAGATGAGATGATGAGATGAGATGATGAGATGATATGATGAGATGAGATGATGAGATGTCGAGATGAGATGATGAGATGTTGAGATGAGATGATGAGATGAGATGATGAGATGTTGAGATGAGATGATGAGATGAGATGATGAGATGAGATAGATGATGACATGAGAAATTAGTTGTGATGTTGCGATGAGATGATATGATAAGATGATAAGGTAATGAGATGAGATGATGAGACGAGATGATGAGAAAATGAGATGAGATTATAATATGATGAGATGAGATGATGCGATGAGATGATGAGATGCGTTGATGAGATTAGATGATGAGATAAGATAATAAGAAGATGAGATGATGAGTTAGATAATGCGATGAGATTAGATTATAAGATGATGAGATAACGAGATGAGATGATAAGATGAGTGTTGAGATAATGAGATGAGATGATAATATGATATGCTGAAATGAGATGACGAGATTATGAGATGAGATGATGAAATTAGATATCGAGATGAGATGATGAGATAAGATGATGAGATAAGATGAGATGGGATGATGAGATGCGATGGTGAGTTGAATGAAACCGCAAGGGTGGAAAACAAACGGGGGGGGGGGGGGGACACATATCTTGAAGCAGACACACAATGTGACACCGGATTTACACATAACTCTACTTGTACGTACGTGGTTCAGTGGCTGGTTCTCTATCCTCCCGCACTGGAGAACATGAGTTCTAACTCCCATCAAATCGGATATTTTTTTTAAACATTGACCTGTGGTACCAGGTCCAATCAGCTTACAATCCATCCATCCATCATGTGCCATGCCGATAAGCGTGGGCGGTCATGTTTTACCTTCTCACTCGATCACCAGAGTCGTGGATCAGCACCGTGTTCGTGTCTAGACAATGCCACGTGGACAAGCCATCCAGGTATTTACTTCTCGGTATTCCCCTTGGTCTCTTCCCTTCGATCTTGCCAGTTGTCACCAAGTTCTTCTATTCATTTCTTCTCATAACATGCCCAAAACATTTGACTGTCTACGTTTACTGTGTCTAATCTGTTTACGATCTTCATTTGTTTCTTGAAGAACTTGTTCATTGCTTTTTCTGTCTGTTCATGATTTTCTTTGCATTTTCCTCAGAAACCACATTTCCACAGCCGTCAGATGTTTTTCAGCTTGTCTGCTCATTGTCCACGCTTCACATCTATACAAAAGTACAGGTTCTATGTAGCACTTCAAAACTCTTTTTCTCGTTTCAATTGATATCTTTTTATTGGTCAGTATGTTTTCATCTTGCAAAAGGCTACCTTCGCCATGGCAATTCTTGTTCTAATCTTTTCAAGGCATCTCCCATCAGATGTTATAACTGTTCCGGGATAGCTGTACCGATTCACTTGTTTAAGAATATGCCCAGTTACTTGTATATCACATTGTGGTATTTCCTTCTTCCCAGTGACGAACATAATCTGTCTTCTTACAATTTAATTCTAATCCTGGTTGCTCACTGTGTGCAACAATCGCATCTACTAGCTGTTGCAGATCCTGTTCATTGTCTGCAATCAGCCTACAACGGGTAACAGGAAATGTTATGGAAAGTGAAGACGGTCGGCGTGTTATTGATCGCATCATCCATAGAATCCTGATTTGGCTACAGAAATGTGGGTCTTAAAATAAAACAATTAAATTACCCTTGTACACGTGATAAGGCTCATTAAGCATATGGGGCTCGACCAACATTTTTCTAGGCCATTCAGCACTCGGGTGGGTGAAGAGGTCAGTATCTCGCCGCTTGCACTTCTCAAGGCTTTTCCTGGTACCAATTTTAGGCTGGATCGACCTGGGAGTTCAGCGCAATTTTTTTAAATTGGAATCCTCCAAATAAACATGAGGATAGCAGAGTATAGGCAAGACGCCGCGTGGCATACACAAGATACCTTTCTTTGTTCATTTTTTTTTCTTTTACGCTAACTAGCTTGCTTTAAACAGGGTCTGTAAAAAAGTCTTCAAAGCCGAGAGGATCGACTTCATTGCCCCGGGGTTTATCCCATATGGCTCGGTCTCTTTCCTCAGGGTGGCCTGCAGAAAGCATTGTATAAAGCACGAACCCCTAGGAATCTCCGAGAAAAATGCACACGTGAACCGAAAGACTTAGCCCCGAATCGAACCCACAACCTTCTGAGCGCACAGAGTGGTACAAGGCAAGGAGATGGACTCACCGGGTTTATCCCATATGGCTCGGTCTCTCTCCGCATGGCTGCCTGTTGAAAGTGTCGCATAAAGCACGAAATCTGTAGCTCCAGCAAAGATCTCCCTCCAGTAGTCTCCGAAAGCAACTGCACCAGTGAACGCAACGGCGTAACACGGAATCGAACCCACAATTTTCGGAGCGCTAACTAGCTTGTGTGGCAACATACGGATGCAAGACATACAGGATTTTGAAATCACTAAAGAAGACAACTGGGACTTTTGAGCTCAAACTTCTTAGAGTATCATGGTTCAAGAACAAGAAAAATACAGTTCAGTTCAGTTCAGTCGCGGTTCCCATATCACAGCAACAGGTCGTCCCCATTATGCTCCGTTCCTGCGCCAGTGAATAAAATGTAAATGTTAAAAAAATATAAATAAAATGTTCCCCACTGCCCCATGTGAAAAGTGGAAAAGACAGGAGTCTCGATAAACAACAGCCAGCTCAGGCACATTGTGCATAATGCCGCCACCAGAATGTCACCACAAAAGTACTCTACGAAACATACCGTTAATCCTTGATGGAAGTGGCAGTCACTTTCCAAACCAGATGTTCACCTACAAAGCTTCGAAAAATACAAACATCCGAAGAGCAAAGAAGATTGGCTCATATACAGTATTATGTTTCGGAAAATGAAATTTGTTGGCCATATTAAATGTTAAAGTGGCTTGGAGAAGGCAACGGAAGGCATGGTTTCTGGTAGAAGAGGCTGTGGTTCGACCGGCATGAAGATGGACACAGGACATTGCAGACAGCTTTGGAATGAGGTTGCACGAGGCAAGAGCAATGGCCAGAGATCGAGAGGCTATTCGCAAGGACATACTATTGAACGCTTCACAACGGATATGGTTCCTTTAGGGATTAAAAATTACTTAATACTTAATTTAAGAATCGACGTCACTGATCTCGGAATATTCCAAGTAAAATGAACAGAGGATCTAGTTGATACTCAGGACTCCGAGGAAAGTCCAGAGGGACATATAATCGGATCGCTGCTGGCACAATTAGTATTGGGACTCTTCGCTGGCTTTTAAAGATGAGGACGGCGCACGCGTAGGAATGTCCCGAGTGCTGTGATGTTGGTTCTTGGTTCAACTCCAGTAAAATGACGGAAGTCGTATTATGTACAAGTCCACAGTTGACTGCGCAGTATTTACAATATAGTGTTGACAGCTTCTGGTTCAATGCATATCAATGTCGATTAGTGATAATACCACCTGGTTCAGTGCATGATACAGCCGATTAGTAATGCCACAATCTGGCTCAGTGCATGATACAACCCATTTTTGATGACACCATCTCGTCCACTGCAAGACTGACCCGATTGGTGACGTCCCGTGGTGACTCCATGCACAATAGATCCGATTAGTGATAACACTTTCTGGCTCCCTGCCTCGAAGGCCTGGTTAGCATCTCAGAAACCACATCTCTGTTGCTTTTAAGGTCTTACCAGTAATAAATATATCATAATCATCATCATCATCATCATCATCATCATCATCATCATCATCATCATCATCATCATCATCATCATCATCAAGCGCCTTGCCAGCTGGCGTAGGCGTTCATGTCTGTCCACAGATCTCGTTCATCAGTGTTCTGGATCAACTCTGCTTTTGCTATTCGTCTATGCCACCGTCTCAGTCTATGCGGCATCATATCTTTTGATATATATATATATATATATATATATATATATATATATATATATATATATATATATATATATATGTGTGTGTGTGTGTGTATGTGTGCGTGTGTGTATGTGTGTGTTTGTGTGTCTGTGTGTGTATTGCGTGTCCAGTCTCCATGAAAATAAGCAAACGACCCGTTCCCGCCATTTGAGGCGTATAGGGTATTGTATAGACCAAACTGCACACGGTGGGTGGTATTGTAATATTAAACCGGTCGCTTTATTTCGCAAATCATTTTCTGCCAACCACTTCAAGCTGCACTGATTACGGAGCCTAGGTCGTGTTTTTTTCTTTTTTTAAATGCAGGACTGTCATCGGGATTCGAACATAACCCGGCCATAAATCGTGCAAGCCGCGGCGCTACCGTACACCCCTTTCTATTTCCGTGATAAAAGTAACGGACACTTGTACACGCCTAAGAAACATTGGTCATATGGTGCTAAATCCATATTTGTATAGACCAATCAGAGCCCAATAGGTGATGAAGTCAGTATGACCACGGCTAACGTAACTCCCCAAGACGTTGTCTGCTACCTATTGTAGGCTGGGATCATCTGGCAATCCACGTCAGGTTTAAAAAAATCCCGCAGCGCAAATTCGAACCCATATACATCTGACCGATAGGCCAGAGTCTAGGCACTACACCAACGATGCTTCATTTGTTAGAAAAACATTTAAAGACAGAAACCACACACAAATTATTACACGATTTCTTGCCTGGCACATTTCCCTGCATCTCGTCAGGTGCATACTGCAGAGGTGTATCACATGATGTGGATACATGAATACGTTAGTTGCATATACTTTACAGAACTTCGCCGTCAACCCCATGATATTTTGGCTGTCTATGATTTCTTGGCAAGTTTACGTTCAGTAGTTTGTCTGTTTTGTCAATTCCTACGAGAAAAAGAGTGTTGAGGTGTTAAATAGAGCCTGTACTTTTGTATGGATGTGAAGCGTGGACAATGAGCAGTCAAGCTGAAAAACATCTGATGGCTGTGGAAATGTGGTTTCTGGGGAGAATACAAAGAATACCATGTACAGACAGAAAAACCAACTACAAAGTCCTACAAGAAACAAATTAAAATCGAAAATTGATTAGAGAAATTAGACATAGATATTCACAATGTTGTGGACATATTATGAGAAGAAGTAAATTAGAGAATTTGGTGACAAATGGCAAGACCGAGAGGAAGAAAACAAGGGGAAGACAGAGAAGTAAATACCTGGATGGCTTGACCATGTGGCATGGTCGAGACAGGGACACTGAACTGATCCACTACTCTGGTGATCGAGGGCAATGACGAATCATGACCGCCCACGCTTACCGGCATGGCAAATGATGGATGGATGACGTTTGTCATTGCTTTCTACACGACCGGGATTCATACAATTGTATAAAACCCACCACAATGCGGTCTGCTGCCAAATCGCCCGCAGCTGTGTTTCGAACGCGGTATGCACGATTACGAATCGAGTCCACAACAGCTGCCCTACAGAGCCGGTATTAAATTAACCATGCTTAACACATAGACACAGATATTCTTCCAGTGTGGAGCGTCTGTTATCACCACTGTAATGTCACACTTAACACTAACTCTTTCTGTTTCTCTTTGTCAATGACAACATGTCGTACAGCAGTCAGTGAGGCCCACATACTCCTTTCCATTTCAACCAATGCAACAAACAGCCCATCAACTTAATTTATATTCATTTCTTCTTTAGTGATGTGGCTTTAAAACCTCTCCTCCGCAAGGATTCGAACACAGTGTTAGCTCCATATATTTTAAAATCACTACACGATGGGGTGTATGGTCAACAGAAAGCCAGTGGTGTTTACTTTCCAGAACATTTCTTGGAACAAATTTTAAACTGTTTCGACTTGAGAGCCTAGGCGACCTTTTTTTTAAAAAAAATAATCCTCGTCTCCGGGGAAATTGAACTTGATCAAAGGTCAGGTAGGTATTGGTCTACCTACAGTGTAAATGCGACTTCCATCCTATTTCCATTGGGCTTGAATGGCAAAAGGACCGACTTCATTGCAACGGGTTTTACCCCATATGGCTCTGTCTCTTTCCGCAGGGTGACCTGTTATAAGCGTAGCACAGAGCACGAACTCCGTAGCTCCAGTGCGACCCCAGGAGTTGCACTCCTGAACCAAATGATATAGCCCGGAATCTAACACACACCCCTCGGAGCGTGAGGCAGGTAGCTTAACCACTCCGCCACGGAAACTATTTTTCTAATGAGAGAAACATACAGGGTGTATGTGGCTGTGGAGTTTTTTAAAATATTACCGTTCCAAGTTTTGTATTTACATTTTATGTTGCATGAACTCCACAGAAGGTGAATACAAAACTTGGAACGGCAATATTTTCAAACACTGCACAGTCATTAAAAATACACCATGTATATGCCAATGACGTCATGTCATGCAGCACAGCCTTCTCCCTCCACCCAGTGCAATACCCCATCAAATTAATTTATATTCATCTCTTTTTCTTAGTGTATTTTTTTTGGTTTATTTGAAACCACATGCAAAAATAAAGTGGCCGTTCGGGTATACTTGTCTCCGGCGACCTAACATAATCGTAAGATAGAGATTTCATCATAAAACTTCTCAGAAATGTGGTGCCGACGAGAAGCAGAGGCGCGGGAAGCCATAGATGCCGACAGCAGGAGCTAACAATGATTCAATCATTTTCTTTTGTTGGCTTTTCACGACACCCAATGATAGCCTGACACGTAAACCATTTTTATTGGTTGTTATCTCGACGGTTGGCGCAGGGAACAGATCTACGTTATGAAAATGAGGCTGCCTTGTCTGCAAATATCCAAGATGGCGAACAGAGGTTAGTCAGACAGTAAAAGTGTTTTTAAAAATATGGCAACGTGTACAATGCTATGATCATGTTTCCATGGTATAGTGTGATTTATTTTTTTTATTGTTTTACTTTTCTTGGGCCTTCTCTAGCTTTGAACCCAAGTTTAGTCCATAGACATGTTACTACTTGATTTTTTAGTGCTGATTAGCTTTCCTTATCACCAGTGTCCCTCGCCATCAGGAGAATCCACTCCGACTTAAGTTGTACTTGTAATTTACGTCCCCAAGTCAGAAAGTGAAGTCAACATTTTAGTCCAACCGATCGGTGTAAGGGCTGAACCTGCTACCCCGGCATCAGCACACTGAATTGTTTATATGGTGCTGGACATATGCACAGTACACACCAAACGGCACTCTGTCAGTGATGTAATGAGTTTCAAAGTGGTCGTCTTTGCTTCCCAAGACATATTTGGTGTCTGGTATCCTGTGACAAATTATAAATGAAACTGCACAGATCAAGTAGATTTTAGGTTACATTTGACATGTTTTAAACTGTGGTAGAGATGTTGAAATGTAAACAATTTAAAAACAGAATACACGAGATTTACGGTAGCTATACAAAATACAATTAAAAGACAAGAGATAATTGCGGCGACACGCTTTCACAAGCTGGAACAATAAGAAAACACAACACACAAACACTGGAAATGATACGACTCTGACTACAAGATATTGTGTCTTGTTGCATTTTATTGTTGTTGTTTAGTGATGAAGGCTTGTTGCCACGGAGTGTTCTGTTTGTGTACATTTCATTTCGTTGTTTTCATTGTATTTTGTAAAGCTGTCCAACACCATAAGTTTAAAGAAATCAATTTTAATTTAATGTTTATAATTTAATTTTATTTAATATAAGAACAAACAAACAAACAAATAAATTTTCAGTTTTGGCGCCATGATCGCCATTCGCTGTTCATATGGCTTTGGAAGCACAGTTTGGGAGCCGCTAATATTGTGAAACGAACTGAAGTCACACTTTTCTTCCAGTCTTTGCTATGAATTTGTAATTATTGACTTGTCTGACAAACATTCGATATATTGAAATGAAGTCAAATTTCCTTGAAGTTTTTGCTATGAACATACGTTTAATGACTGGCACCTTGCCGTTTTGATAGACGACAGGGAATAAAGAAAACAAGGTATGTGTAACTCCTGAGAAAAGGTTAGATATAGTACATACGACCACATGATCTCACTGTACATATCTTACAACGAGCAATGGCTAACATACATCACAAAAAGGGGTGGGGGATCCAAAGAAATAAGAAAAATCCAAAAAAGAATATAATAATACAATAAAAATAAGTATACTACGATACAACACTAACGTTTCGATTATATAAATCTTTATCAGGAACGGAACAACACAAACAGATCTAAAGAAAAAGATAAAATAATAAAATTTAATATTAAAACACGGCTCCTTCGGTGTTGAGAAGGCGGTACAAATGTTGAGTCCAATTCAGTTGTGAAAGGCGCCAAATAAGAAAATGTGTAGACGAAGTTGTGCAAACAGTTAAATATGGATACATAGAGGGACATTAGGAGAGTTATATAGTGGCATCTGGATAGACGATAGTTTTATAGTGGTAGACGATAGTTTGTAAAATGGAGTTACATCTACATAGCATAAAACTTGAGCTGAATGTAGATACAATGTTTTGCCTATGCAGCATGATCGTTCTCTCGGACTGTTGAGTTTATTCCAGAGGAATGGTAACACCAATACATTTGGAACCACACTAGCTGCAAAAGTTGCCAGATCAGCAAAGCAATGCCCAAACTGTCCACATGTCAGAGCTTCCGTCCTAGACCAGTTGCCGACCAAGGCTTAGGATCTAGTCTGCCTAGCCATGACATTTAATCTTAAGGTTGCACTTCCTCTCGCACTAGGATAAAGCTTGTTAACACATTCATGAATATTACTGATAATACACTAAATATAGAAGATAACTGATTCCGAAGCTTTGTAACTGTACAGAAAAGCAAAATGAACAACATTCGATCCCATTTGCCACCACTGCTTCATACTCGACATTAGTTGCTAAGCAGTTATTGACCAAATAGTATGCAATGGGTGATGTACAAGTTAGTTTTTAAGTAATCTTTTGGAGTATCATCCTTGCACTACGCACATGTTCATAGGTGCTCAGAACCTACACCCCCCCCCTCTTCCACCCCAATATAAGCATCAGCGTCCGACGGCTAAAAGTGCCATTTCTGTGTTCGTTGACTATACTCACCCCATTATTCCTGTGTGTGTGTCGTAGTTGACCGTGCCAATTCTTACTCCAAAGTCTCTCATTCTAGACAACGATGTAGATTCACTAGCGTCAAAGTCTCTTATTCTAGACAACGTTATAGATTCACTAGCGTCAAAGTCTCTCATTCTAGACAACAATATAGATTCACTAGCGTCAAAGTCTCTCATTCTAGACAACGATATAGATTCACTAGCGTCAAAGTCTCTCATTCTAGACAATAATACAGATTCACTGGCGTCAAAGTCTCTCATTCTAGACAACAATGTAGATTAACTAGCATCAAAGTCTATCATTCTAGACAATGATGTATATTCAATGGCGTCAAATTCTCTCATTCTAGACAACGATGTAGATTCACTGTCGTCAAAGTCCTCCGCTCTTGACATCACACTTAAAGCAATAATAATGTCAACACTATCCAAAGGCTGACCCATCTGCAGTGGATGCAGAGCCAGCAGGTGTGGTGCAAGTATGTAAAGCAAAAGCAAGTAATAGTGAAGACGAAATATAAAGAATATTTTTAAATATATGAGTACACGCGTCCTCTCAAAAAAGATCACAAGAAGTCAAAATAATATTTGGAGATTTCACGGTAAAAGAAGATCGGACAGGACTGGAAGATGTTGTTGGTGACTGCAAGAATTAGAAATGATAAACGAGAATAGACTTACAGAATGGAAACTAATAAATTACGCATTGATTGAAAACACATGATTTAAACACCGTAAGAGCCGATTGTAGACGTAGAAAAGACTAATAAGAAAACATGTTATTAAAATTAAAGATTTAGAAATCAATTTATAGATATACAGACATTTATTGACCCTAACTGTAACAATGCCGGCTTCGTGGTTTAGAGGTTATGACTTTTCTCCGTAATCTCGTATACTCTCGTGGGTAACGTGATGACGGTGAGAATCAGCAGTGGTTCGAATCGCATCGGTAACTTACGGGGTAAATTGCAAACTACTGAGCGTAAGAAAGCCAAGAAGTTCTACTAAGCCAAGAAATCAACATACAGTTGAAAGATGCTGGTGTTGACAGCGATGTCCTGTAAAGGATATGCAAAAAAAATAATAATCGCGACCCACTAAGCGGACACATAAAAATAAGATTAAAGTGGGGAAAAAATAGAGATTAAGTACTTATGCATAGCAAAGATACTCTAAGGTCGTATACACAATTTCACGAACGATACTAGGAGGTGGTGGGAAAATAATAAAGAGCAATATCACAAATACAAAAGAAAATTACACAATTGAAAACGACCAATTGTCAAACAAGAAATGCTCACGGGAAAAAGGCTTAAAGCTAAAGAAAATTGATGAAAAGGAATTTTACAGTTGATGGACAAAAGAAAAAAAAGACTTAAAAATGTCGAAGAGGAATATATTTAGAAAAAATAAAGAATTAGGAGATACACCAGTAAAGGGGGAAAAAATAAAATTGGTTTAAAGAGCAGTTCAACAAAACTTAAATAATTTATGTTAAAGAAATCGCCAATACTCAATGTATCAAGAAGTAAGAAGATCAGAAATGAAGCGATAGAGTTTATTAGAAGTCAGCAAGTCAAATGGTTTGGCCATATAACTAGGTTACCAACTAACAGTATACCACAACAAGCAATGATGTACAGACCAAATGGAAGCAGAAGAGGCCGACCACGTAAACAATGGACAGAGGGAATAGCAGAGTCCATGGGAATATCGATATATGAAGCCCATAAACGGGCACTCTCCCACTGTTTATGCTTCACCTCGACACCGCAAGGTACAAGAGGAACAAGATGAGATGAGAGGAGATGAAAGAGACGCCCATACCCCCTCCCCCACCTCTTTCAAATATACACACACAAATATCAGTGATTTGACAGACAGAAAATTAAGAGTAAACATAGGTTATTTGAAATCAAAGTCAGTAAAGGTATTCGTGGAATACCTTGATACGCTAAAGTGATGGAATAAATTTACAACAGTGTGACGGAGGAGTGAGAGAATTCAAGGAAGAAAGAAACTTAGAAGGTCCACTTATATTAAATGAAGAAGCAAAATTCACACGGTATTTCGACACGGCAGAGATCCATGTTCTCACAATGTTTACTTTCATTTATTTCCTGGGAATATGCGAGTGCTATATTATCTTAACAGCGATACTCATTTAAATGCTTGATTGCTTGTGTTCGTTGGCTTGAGCTCCAACGCAAAAGTCCTGTATGTCGGATGAAGGCATCCTGTTGTCCAACATCATTGTGATGTCACACAGGACCTGAGGTTTGCGTGAGTATCCGTTGTCCCATGTCTGGCTTATTGGTGTGCAGACTGGTGGTTCCTCGCCATGCAGGCAGATACTCTCCGACTTCGGAAGAATCATCGATCCTACTGATGTTAGCCAGGTCCCCGAAGAGACCTGTTGCCCAGGACGCACGACGTGGACGTGTCAGCAGGTCTTGGCCAGTATATATCCCGGCCCTGGTGCCTTGGAAACACCTCTGCGTCCCACTCATTTAAATAAATCCATCACATCTAAGGTGTGAAACACTATTTATTCATGCGTATAGATTGAGTTAATTAGATTGTCTAGCCGGAACTATTAACTATAAAAATGAAACACATATTTGACATGCAAACCTGGCTGCGTTTGAGAACGGGTGTTAATGCAAGTTAATGGAACCAACCGGCCGGTGCGAGGAAGATTAGACATGCTGAGACAATACTGAGATAACGAGAGATGGTGAAATCGTTAGTTCCTTAGTTAGTCAGTCAGTTAGTTAAGCAGTCAGTCAGTCAGTCGGTCTGTTAATTTGTTAGTTAGTTCGTTAATTAGTTCGTTTGTAGTTAGTTAATGAGTCAATCAGTTGGTCAGTCAGTCAGTTAGTTAATCAGTCAGTCAGTCAATCAATTAGTTAGTTCGTTAATTAGTTCGTTACTTCGTTAGTTCGTTAATCCGTCAGTTAGTTAGTTAGTTAGTTAGTTAATTAGTTAGTTAGTTAGTTAGTTAGCTATGTAGTTAAGTTAGTCAGCCAGTCAGTCATTCAGTCAGTCAGTCAGTCAGTCAGTCATTCAGTCAGTCAGCTAGCTAGTTAGTTAGATAGATAGATGGATAGATAGATAGATAGATAGATAGATAGGTAGGTAGGTAGGTAGGTAGGTAGTTAGTTAGTTAGTTAGTTAGTTAGTTAGTTAGTTAGTTAGTTAGTTAGTTAGTTAGTTAGTAGCTGGCTAGTTAGTTAGTTAGTTATGAAACAAAAGAAAAAGCAGCGGCTGCAGCAGGATATAACAATATGAATTGCAAACAATTAAGTATATTTAGCTCCCGCGAAACGAAGACATACTAAAGACAGACACGATATACATACCTTACAAAAAACTCCATACACAGGTGAAAACAAAGTGTGGCTTATCAAAAATGAGAAACAATCAATAAATATATAATACTGAAGTATTGATATAAAACAATAAGTATTATAGGACAACAAAATACTGCCGACGTTTCGATTCTAGAACCTTTGTCAAGGACATGACAACACAAACAGATAAAAAGCGAAATAAAGCACACAAAATAAAATAAACTTGAATACAGCTTCTTGTTGATAGGAGGGAAAGAGAAATGGTGGTTTACACCAGTGCAGAATGGTGCTCTTGGGCTACAAATGTTTGTGTTGCCAAATGGTGTGTAAACAGTCCGATATGAGTGAAATACAGGGAAGATAGTATAGTTATACTGCGGCATCAACAACGGTATTGATTCCTGCTGAGTGAATGCAGCCCAGAGAGTTTATTAATTGGCTTTCAATTTTAAATCTAATGGTCAATTTTCAAAATGTGCACTGATGTGGATTCAAACTCATGATCATCGCGCCGGCAGGCGAGCATCTAACCACCATGATTCTGAGAGGCATTCTGCTAGCCCCATATATTGTTAAAATAAACCAACAAGCACTCGATAAATGATGTGGTTGGTGTCATGCCTCCCACCTTTCTTTCCTTTACATTGAGTTTAGTTGTGTTGAGTCAAGAACCGACATCACAACACTCAGTACATTCCCATACGTGCTCTGTCCTTATCTTCAACAGCCATCAAAGAGTTCCAGCATATTTCTTTATTCAACCTGAGAGCCAAGACTAATAAAAAATAAAAACATCCTACCTAAAAGGGGATTTAAACACATGACCATCAGGCCAGCCTCTGTCCTAACAAATCTCTCATGGCACAGATTACAAAACTGGTTCTGAGATACTGTAGTGACCCTGTAAACAGTTGAAATTTTACATGCTGCATATTGTTTGGTAACATGAAAGAAATCTTACAAGATGAGTCCATTCCACATACACATAAAGCAATCACAAACTGACTATGCTTTATGAAGGAAGACTATTTCGGTCTGTTACATGCAACTGTATTAGTCATTTTTTCATAATGTATAAGAGATCAGACTTTCATTATTGCTCTGACTGCTGCCATTACTGTACTTTAGAATATATTAGTATGTTCAACATCTTTAAATATTAATAAAATTTGGTGGAACTGAGGTAAAGCAGTGGAAATGTAAACAGTATAAAATAACACAAAGTAATTCAGATTTACAGAACAGAATTACGAAACATACAGGGCGCTGCGGTGACTGGCCTTCATCAGCAAACATATACATACACAAAACTCAACATATAGTCAGGGAGAAGACACTCCTGTGACTACATTAAGGCGTAAGGACGGGATGAGAAGAGTAAGAAGATGAAAAAATGAAAGCAATGAAGAGAAAATGAAAATTTGAAAAAAAATTTTGCTACTTATCTCAGAATTCCAGCTGCATTACTTTGTGTTATTTTATATTGTTTTCAATATCTTTACGAAGACACGCAAATAACCAACCACTTTACAAGTAACTTCCTTGTCTTTTTTTAAACAGTTCTGTCAGCCAGACCAAGTTTTCATGCCCCAAAGTCTGTCATTATATTGAAATTGACAAATTAATATTCCCTGTGACACATTCAGGAAGACAAAGCAAATGTGATCTCTCTCTCTCTCTCTCTCTCTCTCTCTCTCTCTCTCTCTCTCTCTCTCTCTCTCTCTCTCTCTCTCTCTCTCCATAAAGTGTGTTTGTTCAATCACTCTTGCTCTCTCTCTCATGTAAAGTTCGTTTGTTCATCAATTATCTTTCTCTCTCTCCAATAAAGTGTATTTGTTCAATCATTCTTGCTCTCTCTCTCATATAAAGTTTGTTTGTTTATCCATTCTCTCTCTCTCTCTCCCTCTCATAAAGTGTGTTTGTTCATTCGTTCTCTCTCATATAAAGTTTGTTTGTTCATTGATACTCTCACTCTCATATAAGGTTTGTTTGTTCATGCATTCTCTTATCTCTCTACTCCCATAATTTACATTAGTAACTCAACTAACTAGATCTCTGTGACAGGTCATGACATCATTGTGGTCACATCACAATTTGTATTAAACTAACACTGCTAGGCCACTTTGTTGTACACCATGTACAGTGAATGCCTGCAGTTCAATTGCCTTCCCTCCCAGTTCACCAGTTCAAGACTTCGTGTTTTCATATCCCTTACAGGACGTTGCAGTCAACATCAACATTTTTCAGCTGCTGTTGATGTACTAGGCATGACTACGCTCAGTAGTTTGCCATTGCTTTCTGATCGACCGGCTCACATACCCCATAAGTTACCGACGCGGCGAGAACCGCTACCGATTCTCGCGCAGGTTACGTTACTCATGAGAATATACGGGATTTCGGAGAAAGACGTTAATGCCTAGGCCAGGGAGACCGTCATTTCGTGTGTACGCGCGCTAAAACAAGACTGAAAAAACACATCATCTA
>JACEFZ010028369.1:125000-185000 GCA_014155875.1 Cepaea nemoralis | reverse complement strand
GCCACTCAGCTTTACAAAGACATCAGTTGACCACAAATCAACTCATGGAATTGTTCCTTAAACTGAACATGCCGAACATGTTCTGTGAACATCTCTCATCAGCGCGAACCGGGCTGGCTGACTGCTATCACAAACATGGCTTTAGATCTCCTTGTTCAGTTTGAGTTCCGGCAGTGGCCAGGACCATACGGCTTTCACAAATCAAACCAAGATGCGTTGGTTAGGCGCTGTCATATATATATATTGGCATCTTGCCGTCATGACAGATAGGTAGTTTGTCACATTGTGCTTCAAAAAGACACATTAACTACAAGCCATGGCGAAGGCCAGGGATGGAGTTATACCTCTGTATCTCGTAAAGCCTGGGCTGAATTGTAGAGACCTTGTATGCAGTATGATCACTCTCTCGCTCTGCCTAGTTTACACTAGTTTGCTCCAATACACCTGGAACAACACAAGCTGCAGAAGCTGCTTGTTCAGCAAAGAAGTGCTCTAACTCCGCTTGTCGGAGCTTCGATTCTAACATCTGATAAAATGTGCCAAAACTTTCATCGTCGTCATTATCATCATCATCATCATCATCATCATCATCATCATCATCATCATCATCATCATCATCATCATCATCATCATCATTATCATCATCATCATCATCATCTCATCATCATCATCATCATCATCATCATCATCATCATCATCATCATCATCATCATGTGTCATGCAGATAAATGTGGAAGGTGTTGTTTTGCCATCACAGAGATTCTCAGTTTTCAAGAAAGTAATCACATTGTAAAATACCCCACGCTATGGCTAAGAGGGTACGAACGCGATACGAACTCTCGCATACCACGTTAGAAACAGCCGCAGGCGAATTAGTATCAGGCCGCCTCGCTATGGTTTATACACAATCGCATTAACGTCGTTTGTTTAGAAAGCAATGGCAAACTTCTGAACTTATACTTACTTAATAAATCATAAACAGCCAACACATTCTGGCGTTGACTGCGATGTAAATTAACTTCTACAATAAAATATTACCGTTAACGCTGTGTGGCTTTATCAAGAGAAAAATAACATGGTAAAATATTGCTAGCATAGGAACAGACATCAGCGATGTCTGCTCCATACCAAGCAAGAAGAAGAAGAAGAAGAAGAAGAAGAAGAAGAAGAAGAAGAAGAAGAAGAAGAATATATGTGTATATGCATGCTATTTCATAATTTAAACATAAATTATAGAAGCTTTCTGACTAGTGATTGGCCAGTTATGTCCTTTCACCTTTAAGTTCAACCAATCAGACGAGAAGGCTTCAGATTTGCTAAGCAGCAACGACAGTCGCCGTTGTGATGTGACTGCCTCATCTCCCCATAAAACAGGTGCTGACAACACGACATCATGTGTTTAGACAGGCGAACAAGGTAGTAATCAAGTCTAGGAGACAGCTAGAATTCAGCGGCGATAATGACAAGTCATATGACATTATTCAGATCTCACACTGGAATGACCTGTTGTTGAACGAGACACTTCACTAGAAATAAACCGAATGAACACAAAACATAAACAATAAGCTCGATGAATAGACAGAGACACACAAATAAGGGCGGACGACTCAGCAAAAGTCATTATCAGCGAACAAAATATAAAAATTACTTATATGCAACATTAAAGAATTTAAACAAAGATGCTATATAAACAATATATTGCATGATTTTTGCATATTGCATAGATACATTTCATATGAAGTGAGCAAATGAATAATAATCTGGTTGAAATACTAAATACATAGAGCCTGGTATTGTGTGAAATACTAAATACATAGAGCCTGGTATTGTGTGAAATACTAAATACATAGAGCCTGGTATTGTGTGAAATACTAAATACATAGAGCCTGGTATTGTGTGAATGGGAAGTAGGCTATCCAACGGAAGTCTAAGATTTAACCGGAAGTGTGCATCTAACGAGATGAAGCGTAATATGCCAGGCAAGAAATCGTGCAATATTTTGTTTGTGGCGTCTGCGTTTACATTCACTAAGTGAATACATTGTTGTGAACACGGAAGTATCACAACTCTAGAAAAGGCATCCATGTTTAGCCTATCATACAAAAAGGCATAAATAAAGCTGTGTGAATACTCGTTAACTTATTCGCGAAAACACGATGAGCTGGTTTCCCTTTTAAGGTACAATTCTACATTTATTCATCATGTGCCATGCCAATAAGCGTGGGCAGTCATGATTCGCCATCTCACTCGATGACCAGAGTCGTGGATCAGCTCAGTGTTCTTGTTGCCACCATACCACGTGGTAAAGCCATCCATGTATTTACTTCTCTGCCTTCCCCTTGTTCTCTTCCCCTCGATCTTGACAGCTGTCATCAAGTTCTCGACTTTATTTCTTCTCGTAACGTGACAAAACCTTTTTTTTTTTTGACTATCTACGTCTTATCTCTCTAATCACTGTACGATTTTCATTTATTTCTTGTGGGACTTGATAATTGGTTTTATGTTTGTCCACGGGATTCTTTGCATTTTTCTCAGACACCACATTTCTACAGCCATCAGATGTTTTTCATATTCTCTGCTCATTGTCCACGCTTCAGATTCATACAAAAGTTCAGGTTTTCACCTCAACACTCTTTTTCTGGTTGCAATTGACATCTTTTTATTGGTCAGTATATTTTTCATCTGGCAAAAGGCTACCTTCGGCATGGCGATTCTTGTTCTAATCTCTTCAAGGCATCTCCCATCAGATGTTATAACTGTTCCGAACTAACTGTACCGATTCACTTATTTAAGAATATTGCCATTTACTTGTATATTACATTTTTATCTCCTTCCCAGTGACGACCATAATCCATGTCTTCTTACAATTTAATTCTAACCCTTGTTGTTCACTGTTTGCAACAACTGCATTTACTAAATGTTGCAGATTCTGTTCATTGTCGGCAATCAATACTTTATCATCCGCACATCCAATGGTATTGATGTTACACCCCCCCCCCCCCCCCCCCCCCAAAGATGATTCCTTTCATATATTCTACATTTCTGAAAATATATTCACTGCACAGGGAAAAAAGATCTGGAGTCATTACACATCCCTGTCTAACACCTTTCTTAAAAGGCTGATAATGATCTACTTCATAATCAATCCTTATGGCAGCTTGTTGTTCCCAATATATGTTTGTGACAAGTCTAAGGTCTTTCCCATCAATGTTTAGATCTGCTAGCGTCTTTACCATATTGACATGTCTTAGTTTATCAAAAGCCTTTGTATAGTAAATAAGGCAAAAGAGGTAGGTCTTTGTTTACTTCTATAGAATGTTCAATTAATGTTTTCAGCATTCATTCATTCATTCATTCATTCATTTATTCATTCATTCAGTAGCAGGTCCTTTGCAGAACCTCGCTCCCATAACAACCTTCTGGAAAACCTCTCGATCATAAGCAAGATCGAGAGGTTTTACGGAAGGTTGTTATGGGAGCATACACACAGCATTAATTGTACCTTTGCCTTCTACAAACCCACCTTGTTCTTCTCCTATTTCGGGTTGTATTTTCCTCGTAACTCTTTGCATGATAATTCTCAGCAAAATCTTCGTGGTGTGGTTCATTATACTGACTGTTCGATGTTTGATCACATTCCAAGGCTCATGATTTCTTTGGGATTGTAATAAATATAGAATTTCATAATTCAGGAGGTATATCTCCAGTATAATATATTGTGTTCGGCAGTCTGGTTTCTTGGTCTATTCCATATTCTTTTAAGGCATTGATCATTTCTGTTGTGATATTGTCTGAACTGGGGGTAATGCCAGTTTCCATATGGTTAAGAGCATTCTGAACCTTCAACATTGATGGCCCTTCATTATTATTTCGAATAACATACTGTTCTCTGGTACCATCATGAAGGTCTTTCACATAATCTGACCAATTCTACACATGCGATGATATAAAAAAAAGAAGAAATGAAGGTCGCTTTTCCACGCCCTTAGGCAATTGAGTAGTTAAGTTTATTTTAAGTTTATTTGAGTTTAGTTTAGTCGACGGATCAACGTCACGGCACACGGGTATAACCCGTAAGTGCTCTACTCTTAACTCAAGTCTGAATCCGGAGAATCTCAGCTCAGTGCACGAACTCCGTAGCACCGGCGAGGATCCTGAAATACTTTTTGGAGATTTTTAACTCGAAATTTTGCCCGGGCAGCGCCGTTAGGCTACTGTTTTTCAATTTTCAACTGCCAGGGAATTTTATTTACATGCGCAACAATACACAAGGGCGCCCGATCTCACTACCCAGAGACCAAGGAAATTTTGTTGCTAGAAGTCCACGTGAAATATTCCCGGCCCTCACCGGGGCTTGAACCCGGGACCTCCAGCACTCGAGGCACCATACTTCGAGACCACTCCGCCCCCTATATTGAGTATATAGTGCTAGTGTCGTGGTTTTATACACCAATAGACACTCGACAGTAGATGAGGTCAGTAGCTCGCCGATAGGCTTTACGCCCTATAGCATTTCCTGGCACCAGTTTTATGTTCGGGAGACCAGCGAGCTTAGTCAAACAGAAAAAGAAAAACCGCCTGGATTCGAATACATGAACACCCCGCCGTCAGGTAAGCGAACTAGATACTGCACTACCACCGACCCAAAATAAGAGATGAAGTAAGGTGATAGCGTTGCGGACGCGATTCGTAATGCCGCTTACCCGTGTTCGAAACACAGTGGTGTCCGATTTGACAGCAGACTGTGTTTCGCTGGTTGTAACGTGTTGGTATGGGAGCCGGTCGTTCAGAAAGCAATGACAAACTACTGAACGTAAAAATTGCCAAGTCACCAACAACAGCAATAAAATGCTGGTGTTGACAGTAACGTCCTATAAAGGATATGCAACTTTAAAGAAAGGTAAGCAAGTAAATGACAAATTTTACACCGGCTCAGTGGTGAATTAGTTACGAATGCAATTCCTAATCCTGCATACCATGTTTGACACACAGCTGCGGGAGATTTGGAAGCAAACCGCCTTGCGTTATTTTCTCAAATAATGGTATGCGTGCCGGTCGTTCAGAAAGCAATGGCAAACTACAGAACGTAAACTTGTCAATAAATAACATTCAGCCAAAAAAAGAAATGCTGAGGTTGACTGCAACGTCCTGTATAGTATATTCAACTAACTTTTCACATGCCTTAAAGTGTATTATGGTGCTGGACGCATGCTGTCACAAATTAATCCGCATTTTATTGCTGGTGTGGTCACTATCATAACGTCCACTCCACATGTCCGGCTATCTAGTTCAGGTTTGGTCGACCTGGAAGCCCCGGGTTAATTTTTACAATCCGCATCGATAGAGATTCGAACCCATGGCCATAGGACCGGCTCATAAGAGATTAAAAGTTAAAGTTAGTTGCATATCCTTTACAGGATTCCGCAGTCAGCCCCAGCTCTTTTTAGCTGTTTATGAATTCTTGGCAAGTTTTCGTTCAATAATTTGCTATTGCTTTCTTAACGAACGGTACTCATACTTGTATGACACTAGGGCTTGGCGGTCTGATTCTAAACCGCCCGCAGCTGTGTTTCGAACGTGGTATGCGGGATTGCGAATTGCGTCTGTAACCCCTTCGCTACAGAGTATTTGACACAACTATAAATATTGTGAACTAGATTTTGTTAGCTGCTGTTTGATCGAATATGTCCACAAGGCTTTTTAAAGTTTCAGACAGAGCCTCGTGGAAAGAGATCTCTGTATATATTGTTGTTTGTCCATCAAGAATGATCCATCCATCCATCTATCATGTGCCATGCCTGTAAGCGTGGGCGGTCATGTTCTGCCATCTCACTCGATCACCAGAGTCGTGGATCAGTTCCGTGTTTCTGTCTCGACCATGCCACAAGGCCAAGCCATCCAGATACTTGTTTCTAGGTCTTCCCCTTGGTCTGTTTCCCTCGATCTTACCAGTTGTCACCAAGTTCTCCAAATCATTTCTTCTCATAACATGTCCAAAAAATTGTGACTGTCTACGTCTAATGTCTCTGATCAGTTTACGATCTTCATTTGTTTCTTGAAGGACTTGTTCATTGGTCTTTCTGGCTGTCCATGGTATTCTTTGCATTTTCCTCAGAAACCACATTTCTACAGCCATCAGATGTTTTTCAGCCTGGCTGCTCATTGTCCAAGCTTCACATCCATATAAAAGTACAGGTTCTATGTAGCACCTCAACACTCATTTTCTCGTTTCAATTGACATCTTTTTATTGGTCAGTATGTTTTTTATCTTGCTAAAGGCTACTTTAGCAAGAATGATAATGACCATTAATTTCATCCAGTGGGTTCGAATGTATGGAGCTATGAGTTCTAAGATGGCTGATAAGGCATATTTTGACTCGACATGTTCTTTGACAATGTGGTCAAATAATGCTTGACGTTCCAGGAGGAGGATCTCCTGCAGTGGTTTTTCTGTCCAGCCTGTTCTTCACAGCTCTTGCAGTCCTATTTGCTTCACAAGTGACTGCACCCTTGCGTAATGGTGTACGCCACGAATTTCGGTCTTTGGCAGCAGTCTCACAAGTGTCATGATAAATTCCAAAAGCTTTTAGTGAGATCTTCAGAGTGTCTTTAAAGCGTTTCCTCTGGCCGCCTCTGGCCGTTTACCACAACGCAGCTCGATGTAAAGAATTCGTTTAGGGAGCCTGTGATCTGGCATGCGAGTCAAGTGACCAGCCCAGCGAATCTGATTCTTCATTAGTAGAGTGTGGATGCTGGGCATGGACGCTCTTTCTAGAACTTCAGTGTCTGGGATCTTGTCTTGCCATTTATTCTTCAATAGCTTCCCTGGGCAGACTGTGTGGAAGTGGTTTAACTTCCTAGAATGTCGTTAATAAACAGTCCAGGTTTCACAAGCATATAGCAGTGTGGATAATACAATTGCTTTGTAGACTCTCTGTTCATACAGAATCAACATCATCATCTTGCACTGTCTCTGGTAGGCGGCGTGTGTAGGAATCATTGGCGCTACAACGCCCGATGGTCGCACTGGATAGTGTCATTACGTGTGATTGTACGATGTCTTTGATGTCTTCAATCCATTTTCTTCTCTTGCTTTCATAGCAGATCTTCTTTGATGTAGGGCCAGTGTTGGTAGTTATACAGAATCAATAACGTAAACCTATCTATTTTCAAGAAAATTAAATGTACGAAATACAGCGTGATCCTGACCGACATTCCGAAGGTTGTATCGCTTTTGAGACAATCTGGGGAAACTAAGTTTGTAGGAGGATTGTCTTCCAGCGTCAACCGAAGTGAAGTCACACATTTTTCCCCTTTGGAAATATACGCGTTGTTTCGTAGAATAGGTTCTGTTCAGGAATTGTCAAAGTACCATTTTACTTGTGTGTCATACTGTTGCGTATAAGAGATGATGGACGAGCATATGACTTCTTCTTTTACTTCTTCTTTTCTCCTTCTTCTTCTGCTGCTGCTGCTACTACCAATACTACTTTAACAACATCTGCAAATACTACTACTACTACTACTACTACTACTACTACTACTACTACTACTACTACTACTACTACAAAAACAACAACAATAACAACTACTACTACTACTTCTACCACAACCACTACTACTACTGCTACCACTAATACCCCTACTTGTCCTCTTTAATTTTTGTTCTTCATCTTATCCATTCCACTTTTGCCTGTACTTGGCTCTAGTGTATCAAAGTTGTGGTAAATTAGAACCACATATATTTCGTCATGACCTCATTGGCAAGGACTTGAATTTTGTATGATTTTATGTTGCTTCGATGTGTTGGGTACATTGTGGTCATCTGTTTGTGTTTATCACATTACATGACCAAGCCATCAAATTGTGATGTTTTATAGTACAACCAAGCACTGGTTTTGTCCGCATTTCCTATCTGCCTTTGTCTTCTTCTTGCGGATTCATGTATACAATTTAAATTATCGAACTTTCTGATCAAATAATTGCAGCCTTTTTATATAACCCGTCATGAAAAATCAATTTTTAACTTTCTCTAACGAACCAGTACAATTATGAACACCAGATAACATTCCTCATTATATGGCGAAAATGCGTTTAAAAACATCGATTAATAGACTGATTTTTACCCCGTTAAGACATATTGTTTTTAAGTCACTTAATATTTTCCCCTACATCCAATTACCAATCTGCCCTCATCTGCCCTATTGTCTCAAGAACAATATTGAGTCTGTCCATTTCTCGTCTTCTTGCCTCTTGTTCCTCCGATTTCACTCACAATCCTAAAGTAATTTGCCGTTGCCCCGCAGGTGTTATTAACTTTCCTGGTTGTTCCAAAGGATAAAAACTAGCCAATAAATGGAAAACTTTCAGACCGTAAGTTAAACTATCAAGATTCGCTATTAGGTTCCAAATTTTCAACATGGGCTGTATTTTAAGGGGTTCATCCATTTTGAGGCATTTCTTATAGCTGAGTAAAGAATGCTGTGACCACATCATCATCATCATTTTGCGCCTTGCCAGCTGGCGTAGATGTTCATGCTTCTCCACAGATCTCGGCCCTTGAAGCTCTGGATCAACACTGATGACGATATGCCTCCATGCCACCGTCCCAGCCCATCCAGCATCATTTATCTTTGTCTGCCTCTGCCTCTTTTCCAACTGATGTTTCCAGTCGTCACCATGTTTTCAAATGCTTCTCTTCTTATTATATGACCAAAGATGCTATATTTTGGGTGGGGTGGGGGTGGGGGTCTCTTTCTTAGAGTATATGTAATATTCTACTTTCATTAGCTTTTCCAGGCAATAGTTGTTAGTTACTCTGGCAATCAACAATATTCGCAATATTCGTCTCAGAAATCACTTGTCCTTTGTCTCTTATCCCATCCTGGTTTGTTCATTCATTCTTCATCATTCTCTGACATATAGCAAAACCGGTTCTATGTTATCTTTTAGAACTCTCTTTGTGATATTCAGTGGTTGTGTAGAAAACAGTAAATAGAGGCACGTCAGACATGCTAGACAATATACACATTGACAGTTATAATCACCACACTACTGGAACTATTAGTGTTGAATCTCTTCGCTGGCTGCTGAGGATGGGGACGGAGAGCTTATGGGAATGCCCCGAATGCTGTGATGTCGGTTCCTAAATCAATCAATCATCACACTTGAATTCGAACTTGTCGCCTCCAATTGGCGACAGCGCCTGGCTAAGGTACAAGTGTACCGCGACACATGGCAAAATCTACACTCCATCTCCTAAACAAAAACCGTCATATTGACCAAATACACATAATTAAGAATTTAGCGTAGTTGCATTTGTGTTTGTGTGTGTGTTTTTTTCCGCTTGCTTTAAACTAGTCCATACACTTGCTGCTGCTACTACTACTACTACTACTACTACTACTACTACTACTACTACTACTACTACTACTACTACTACTACTACTACTACTACTACTACTACTACTACTACTACTACTACTACTACTGCTACTACTAGAAGTTGATAATATAGGGAGTCACTGGATTGCTTTCGCGTGTGGATTACTTTTCTCTATTACTAGTGACCCACGCCATCAGGCTACCCCACTCAGACCTCTGAGGTACTCGTAACTGACGTCCCTAAGTCAAGGATGAGAAGTGAACATTTTAGTTCAACTGACCAGTGTGGATGTAACTGACCACACATACACAATGTGTAATCTGCTTAACCGTTAGTTAACAGCCAACGACCTTAATCAGGAACGTCTGTGGTGTGGCAAGGGATCACATTTTGTTGTCCTTAACACACGGAGGAATTGATGACCAGTCTCTTCCTCTGATATCGGACGACGAATGCATGTTTCTAACCCTCGTCCGACCACGCTGATAACATTATCAGGATTCCCCTAACAACAACACTAACGAGCCCACCCTCTGCTTAACGAAATGTACACAGTTCCGAGTACCCAACTTTGTATTTGACATCCAGCTTTGAGGTTTATTTCTTTCGTCTGGCAGTCGCGGTGGCGCAGTGGTTAGGGCGCTTTCCTGCAGTTCTGATGATCATGTTCGAATCTCCAACAAGATAAGCATATGTCATGAGCGCAGTCGGGCGATAGTCGACGGCTGCGTTCGTCGTCTCGCTATGAGCGAAGGACTGGCCATCTATTTATCCATGCATTCAAGTCTATAGATTGTGAAGGTGCCTCCACATCACACACCCATCACTAGTTCCTGCTTCGGGACAGATTTTAAAAAAATACTTACTGATTATTACCGACATCGGCCATAGAATGCGGCTTGTTCTATTCACAAAGCACCATATACCAAACTCCTTGGCGCTAGCTTGCCGGCCCTGCGGTCATTGGTTCCATCCTCATCCCGACGAAATCTAATTTTTTATATGAACCTTGTCCCTCAGGTCAAGCCAACCTAAAAGGGTACCAGGACATGACTGTGGAAGTAAAGGCGGCATGTTTAATACTGACCAAAACACCCAACGAGTGCCGATTAGTCTATACATTACAATACAGTGTGTATTTCTAATGACTGTGACGTGTTTGGAAATATTGTCGGTCCAAGTTTTGTATTTACCTATTATGTTGCATGGACTTTACAGAGGGTGAATACAACTTGGACCCACAATATTTTCAAACACTGCACAGTCATTAAAATATACACCCTATATATGCTCAATGCGCCTTAAGGCGTTAACATGGTTCTTTACTTACTTACTTAATACCACATACCAAGTACGGCACAAGTGTAGGGAAAGATCGTGTGCTTTATATACTACTAGCTGACCCGGCCCGGCTTCGCCCAGTCCTTGGTGGGGAGCATCTCATTTAATTCATATAAGTAGTCATATAAGTTCCCGTTCCCGTTACCGACTGTCTGTCTGTCTGTCTGTCTGTCTGTCTGTCTGTCTGTCTGTCTGTCTGTCTGTCTGTCTGTCTGTCTGACCCGGCCCGACTTCGCCCAGCTCCTGGTGTGCAGCATCTCATTTAATTCATATAAGTAGTCATATAAGCTCACGTTCCCGTTCCCGACTATCTATCTATCTGTCTGTCTGTCTGTCTGTCTATCTGTCTGTCTATCTGTCTGATCCGGCCCGGCTTCGCCCAGCCCCTGATGGGGAGCATCTCATTTAATTCATATGAGTAGTCATATAAGTTCCCGTTCCCGACTGTCTGTCTGTCTGTCTGTCTGTCTGTCTGTCTGTCTAATCATTTATTGGTTGCAGTTAGAACAACCTTAGATAAACGAAGACCAACTTACAAAAAGCATTAGAAAGAGCACTTGAAAGATCTTTACATCTTCCCCAACAATTAACTTCGGTAAATGGAGCAGCGGCAGCAGCAGCAGAAGAAGAAGAAAAAGGAGGAGTAGGAGCTGGGAGGAGGAAGAGGGAGGAGGAGGGAGGAGGAGGAGAAAGAGAGAAGAGGAGGATGGAGGAGGGAGAGGGAGGAGGGGGAGGAGAAGAGGAAGAGGGTAGGAGGTGGAGGAGGGGAGAGGAGGAGGAGGAGGAGGAATATAACGCATATGCCTGTAGATTTAATAATGGCTGAAGTTGTTCCATGTCTTCTTAGAGTTGGCGACAGTGTAAAGAAATATAAAATCTTCAAACTTGATAGAGATAAGGTAACTATTATTTATTCATTCTTTAAGCAAAAAAAGATGAGTTACAATGTTATGCATTATGCATTATTTTTATGAAAACTTTGAAAATGCCTTACAGATTGTATCATTATTTATTATAACTCATATGCCGGTACATAACTATGGACAAAAAGTTTATAAATCTTTGAAAACGATGCCACAATATGACTATAAGTTATACAGAAAAGTTATGCCCCTTGAAATAACTTTTACAGAGTTAAGTCCCCTGAGATATATGAAATTATAATGACAAATGAAAAATGAAATAATATTGGGTAAGCAGCCGATTTCACACTAAAAAAATATGACAGTGGGCTGCGCTGGAATGAAAGGAAGACGTGTAGAAAATTTCATCTCAATCGGATGGGCCGTTCGCGAGCGCATAAAGGACATATGGACATACAGACAGACAGACAGACGGAGATCGCCTTTTATATATAAGATTTCTTTTACTTACTTAATACCATATATCAATACAGCTCAAGTGTAGAAAATGTTCGTGTACTTTATATACTATCTCTTTTACTTACTTAATACCATATACCAAATACAGCCTAAGTTTATGAAAAGTTCAAGTACTTTATATACTATCTCCTCTACTTACTTAATACCATATACCAAATACAGCCTAAGTTTATGAAAAGTTCAAGTACTTTATATACTATCTCCTGTACTTATTTAATACCATATACCAAATACAGCCTAAGTTTATGAAAAGTTCAAGTACTTTATATACTATCTCCTTTACTTACTTAATACCATATACAAAATACAGCCTAATTTTATGAAAAGTTCAAGTAATTTATATACTATCTCCTTTACTTACTTAATACCATATACCAAATACAGCCTAAGTTTATGAAAAGTTCAAGTACTTTATATACTATCTCCTGTACTTATTTAATACCATATACCAAATACAGCCTAAGTTTATGAAAAGTTCAAGTACTGTATACACTATCTCCTTTACTTACTTAAGACCATATACCAAATACAGCCTAAGTTTATGAAAAGTTCAAGTACTTTATATACTATCTCCTTTACTTACTTAATACCATATACCAAATACAGCCTAAGTTTATGAAAAGTTCAAGTACTTTATATACTATCTCCTTTACTTACTTAATACCATATACCAAATACAGCCTAAGTTTATGAAAAGTTCAAGTACTTTATATACTATCTCCTGTACTTATTTAATACCATATACCAAATACAGCCTAAGTTTATGAAAAGTTCAAGTACTTTATATACTATCTCCTTTACTTACTTAATACCATATACCAAATACAGCCTAAGTTTATGAAAAGTTCAAGTACTTTATATACTATCTCCTTTACTTACTTAATACCATATACCAAATACAGCCTAAGTTTATGAAAAGTTCAAGTACTTTATATACTATCTCCTGTACTTATTTAATACCATATACCAAATACAGCCTAAGGTTATGAAAAGTTCAAGTACTGTATACACTATCTCCTTTACTTACTTAAGACCATATACCAAATACAGCCTAAGTTTATGAAAAGTTCAAGTACTTTATATACTATCTCCTTTACTTACTTAATACCATATACCAAATACAGCCTAAGTATATACTATCTCATGTACTTACTTAAGACCATAAACCAAGTACAGCTCAAGTGTAGGAAAAGTTCCTGTACTTTATATACTATGTCAGTTACTTATTTAATACCCTATACCAAATACAACTCAAGTCGATAGTTGCTGTTACATCTTCGTGCTGTCAAAATGCCAACACATATCTCCGCCACAAAAATTACATTTCATCAATGGAAGCGGCAGTCACTAGAAAACCAGCAGTTGCACACACATTACTGCATAAAGCGAAAGCAGGTAGTTGAGCAACCAACCGGTCGGCCGCCATTTTCATGAACATGCAGTTCATAATACAAACCACCGCGTACAGATGTACAAACATTCCACATGAAATCCACAGGTCACAGTGTCGCTCCACACACTTAATTCAGTAACTGGGCGACGGAACCTTGCACCACTAGTCTAGAATGAGGACAATGCGTGAGTAAATCGTAGACATCTGTAAAAACACCCCAGAAGCCTTACCAACTAAACAGCCTATCCGCATATTGAACCGGAAGTCCACCATTTACGAAATACAATGCAAGTGTACGAAAAGATCGTGTACTTTAAATATTTATCGCCTTTACTTATTTAATACCATTAACGAAATACAACTTTAGAGTAGGCAAAGATGATGTACTTTATATACGTATCTCCTTTACTTACTTAATGTTTTTTTTTTGCATATCCTTTACAGGACATCGCTGTCAACATCGGCATCTTTCAGCTGTATGTTGATTTCTTGGCAAGATTACTCTCAGTAGTTTGCCATTGCTTTTTGAGCAGCCGGCTCATTATCCCACAAGTCACGAGCGGGGGTGGAACCGCTTCCAGTTCTCGTCTCGCTGCGAGACCCTGCGTGGATAAACGGGATTACGGAGAAAGTGGTGTAACCCCTCAGACAGAGAGACCGGCACTTACTTAATACCTATACGAAATACAACTCAAGTGTAGTAAAAGATCTCGTACTTTATGTACTTATCGCCTTTACTTAACAACGTCACTGTTATTATTTTCTCATGCATTGTAAATCAACTGTTTCTGCTTTGCCCTGCCTTGTTCTGCCTCGCCTTGCCTTGTCCTACCGTGTCCTGCATTGTACTATTATTTGCACAATTTATACTCAAAGGAGACTTCGACACGGTCGAAATGATAAGAGCGCTTGCTTTTAAACTTCCGTGCACTGATGGTGAGGCAGGCGGTTCAACTCCCATACCCGTATTAAGTTAAACTTAGACGTTGACTTTTCGTTCAGAAAGCAATGGCAAACGACTAAACGTACAATTGCCTAGGACAAGCCAATACGGTTTGATCGCAACTTCCCGCAAATGACATGCAACATGGTTGTGTACTCCAAGGCGCTATCGACATGTGAACGCGGCAGGTTTCAAATCTCCGTGTACCTACAGATCTTATATATTATTAGACCTAGTATGCCTGTAACCGACGATGTTGCGTTGTGGATAGTGGGACTCGCAGTTACACAATTCCTTGTCATAGCGCCAGGAGGGTTCGAAACCAGCTGCAAGAAATTTGGAAGTAGGCCACTTTGCGTTGATTTCGGTGGTATGAGCCTTTGATGTCTGATAAGCAAAGGCAAAGTACTGATCTAACATTGCTTAGCAAATCACAAACCGCAAATAAATGGTAGTGTTCATTAAAACGCCATGTAAGGGATATGCAACTAACTTAAAGTGTCTTTAGATATATACATTTTACTTTTACTTCTACAAGTGTCGATCAATATCCGTGAAAATTTTTACCATGTTATTTCATTGACCACGAGAATTTCCCATCAATGTATTTATTTAAGAAGTAATTCTTCTGTTTTTATGTTTCCATCAGCCAGTCGTTCGGAGTGAACACAGGCTTATTTGATCCTGTCCTTTTCTTGACTGTTTAACTGAGCTCTTTATCCCTGAGACTTGTCTTGCCACATCTTCTCAAGCTTTGATCTTTCACTGCCACTAATATAAATGAAAATAGTCTTCCTGTAGTCTAAGACAGCATTTCATAAGACGAAGTACATTATGTGCAAAATATCTGTTTCAATCAAAGTGAGGAAAATACTTCGTAAGGGCTATATCTAGGAAAACTGCTCTGTGGAAGTAAAACATGGACAATTAGCAGACTAGCGAGGAATTATGTAGAAGATGCGTAGATGTGTTTAATAAAAGAACAATGATAACGTAATTTACAAGTAAATGGGAATATTCTCAAACAAGTGAATCGGTACAATTATCTCCAACAGTCATAACATAACATCTGATGGGAGGTGCCTTGAAGAGATTATAACAAGAATCGCCATGGCGTATGTAGATTTTTTTCAAGATGGAAAACATACTGACCAATAAAAGGATGTCAATTGAAACGAGAAAAAGAATGGTGAAGTGCTACATAGAACCTGTACTTTTGTATGGATGTGAAGCGTGGGCAATGAGCAGCCAAGCTGAAAATCACACGATGGGTGTGGAAATGTGGTTTCTGAAGAAAATGCAAAGAATACCATGGACAGACAGAAAAACTAATGACTAAGTCCTACAAGAAACAAATTAAAACCGTACACTGATTAGAGAAATTAGACGTAGACAGTCAAACTTTGACTCGAAACAAGACCGCGTACCCTTATTGGCATGGCACATGATGATGATAAATTTACAGATGAAAAGCTTAATAAAGATATTGAGACAGACGTTAACTCATAAAGAGAAATTGTCGCATGCATCTGAAGACATCTCCACATACTTTAGCTGCTGGAAAGCTAGAAGTACGTTCCAGAACAACTCAATACATAAATAGCGCTGGTCTAAGAATGAGAAGTACGTTATGAAACAACTCAGTACATAAATAGCGCTCGTGTAAGAACGGTAAGTGCGTTATGAAACAATTCATTACATCAATAGTGCTATTGTAAGAACGTGAAGTACGTCCTGGAACAAATCAATACATAAATAGCGCTGGTCTAAGAATGAGAAGTACTTAATGAAACAATCCAATACATAAATAGGGGTGTAAAAACGTACTGAAGAGCAATGGAACACTCTCAAAAATATGCCAGAAATAAAACGAAAGGGGTATTTAAGGAAAAAACCAAAAAAATAGCGGTGGTGTACCAATGGCGTACGAGGGAACAAATCAAGGGGGAAGAGGAAGGCCAAAGAAATACGATGAATGAAGAACGAAGTCGGTGATGTCATACAAATTAGCGCGTGTATGAACGACAGTCGTTAGGAACAACTCAATACATAAATAGCGCTGAGTTGTAAAAACGGAAGAGTTTATGGAACAATCAATACATAAATAGTGCTGGTGTAAGAACGACAAGTACTTTATGGAACAACCCAATACATAAATAGCGGGGTGTAAAAGACAAGTACGTTATGAGAACAACTCAATGAAAACAAAAATAGTGCTGTGCTGATAAGAATCGACCAAGACTTCTAATGGAACAAGTTAATAGCGAGGTAAAAACTGCTGGAATGAATGAAGAACGACAAGTACGTTGTGGAATAGCTCAATACATAATTAGCGCGGTGTATGAACGACAAGTACGTTATGGAACAACTCAATACATAAATAGCGCTGGTGTAAAAACGACAAGAGCTTTATGGAACAACTCAATACATAAATAGCGCTGGTGTAAGAACGACAAAGTACTCTTATGGAACAACCCAATACATAAATAGCGCTGGTGTATGAACGAGAAGTACGTTATGGAACAACTCAATACATAAATAGCGCTGGTGTTAAGAACGACAAGTACTTTATGGAACAACTCAATACATAAATAGCGCTGGTGTTAGAACGACAAGTACTTTATGGAACAACTCAATACATAAATAGCGCTGGTGTTAGAACGACAAGTACTTTATGGAACAACTCAATACATAAATAGCGCTGGTGTTAGAACGACAAGTACTTTATGGAACAACTCAATACATAAATAGCGCTGGTGTTAGAACGACAAGTACTTTATGGAACAACTCAATACATAAATAGCGCTGGTGTTAGAACGACAAGTACTTTATGGAACAACTCAATACATAAATAGCGCTGGTGTTAGAACGACAAGTACTTTATGGAACAACTCAATACATAAATAGCGCTGGTGTTAGAACGACAAGTACTTTATGGAACAACCCAATACATAATTAGCGCTGGTGTATGAATGAGAAGTACGTTATGGAACAACTCAATACATAAATAGCGCTGGTGTAAGAACGACAAAAGCTTTATGGAACAACTCAATACATAAATAGCACTGGTGTAAGAACGACAAGTACTTTATGGAACAACCCAATACATAAATAGCGTTGGTGTATGAACGAGAAGTACGTTATGGAACAGCTCAATACATAAATAGCGCTGGTGTTAGAACGACAAGAACTTTATGGAACAACTCAATACATAAATAGCGCTGGTGTTAGAACGACAAGTACTTTATGGAACAACTCAATACATAAATAGCGCTGGTGTTAGAACGACAAGTACTTTATGGAACAACTCAATACATAAATAGCGCTGGTGTTAGAACGACAAGTACTTTATGGAACAACTCAATACATAAATAGCGCTGGTGTTAGAACGACAAGTACTTTATGGAACAACTCAATACATAAATAGCGCTGGTGTTAGAACGACAAGTACTTTATGGAACAACTCAATACATAAATAGCGCTGGTGTAAGAACGACAAAAGCTTTATGGAACAACCCAATACATAAATAGCACTGGTGTAAGAACGACAAGTACTTTATGGAACAACCCAATACATAAATAGCGGTGGTGTAACAATGACAAGTACTTTATGGAACAACTCAATACATAAATAGCGCTGGTGTAAGAACGGCAAGTACTTTATGGAACAACTCAATACATAAATAGCGCTGGTGTAAGAACGACAAGTACTTTATGGAACAACCCAATACATAAATAGCGCTGGTGTAACAATGACAAGTACTTTATGGAACAACTCAATACATAAATAGCGCTGGTGTAAGAACGACAAGTACTTTATGGAACAACTCAATACATAAATAGCGCTGGTGTAAGAACGACAAGTACTTTATGGAACAACCCAATACATAAATAGCGCTGGTGTAAGAACGACAAGTATTTATGGAACAACTCAATACATAAATAGCGCTGGTGTATGAACCAGAAGTACTTTATGGAACAACTCAATACATAAATAGCTCTGCAGGAAAAACAATTAAAAAAACGCGATTCATATCAAACAATGTACACGTCTAATTAAAATCTTAAATGAGAGAACAATTTACAGCAACAGTCTAGAGTGCATTAAAGGTATACATGAACAGGCAACATCAGCATATGGTCAGGGCACTGCAGTCTTTCAGAATGCACATCCAAGGTTCAGAAGAAAACTGAATGGAGATACATTAAGGCTAACGGTTATTGTTGTGAAGAAACTGTATTATGGTGAAAGAATCGGGACGGCAAGAACAGAATTGGTTGGGGATATTTTAGACCCGACCTTCAGTGAGAATACAGCCTCATTGATTGAATTGATTGATTGATTGATTGATTAGCTATTGTGAACTACGCGAAATCAGGTCGCAGCTTTAATTATGAACAACACAGAGCCATACAGATAGGGTAAGAAGCCAATACTGCACACCTAGGGCAATTGACGACATACGCAACCAGACAAGACATTTACGAACGTTACTAATATGATTATTGGCTCTTCGGTCTTTCAGTGTTAACAAAAAAGCCATAAATATTCAGTAGTGTGCGATTGCCGGGCTCCCTGACCTAGGCGTTAAACAACTTTCTCTGCAATCCCGTTTATCCACGTAGGGTAACGCAGCGCGCGAGAATTAATTGGAGGCAGTTCTCGCCGCGTTGGTAACTTACGGGATAAGCGACCTCGCGACTCAGAAAGCAATGGCAAACTACTGAGCGTAATCTTGCCAAGAAATCAACGATCAGCTGAAACATGCTGGTGTTGGCAGCGATGTCCTGTAAAGGATATGCAGAGAAAAAAAAGTTTGTTTGCGATTGCTATCCGGACAACCGACGTCCATACCATCGAAATCAACGAGAGGAGGTCTGCTTTTAAATCGTCTGCAGCTAATCTCGAATCTTCGACTCAGTCATAAGAATTGTAAATCGCATTCACTGCCGCTAAGCCACCCACACACACACACACACACACACACACACACACACACACCCGCGCGCACGCACGCACGCAGGCACGCACGCACGAACGAGAGTGCACACACACACACACACACATATATATATATATATATATATATATATATATATATATATATATATATATAAATACATCATGTACCATCATGCCGATAAGCGTGGGCGGTCATGTTTCGCCATCTCACTCGATCACCAGAATCGTGGATCAGCTCCGTGTTCCTGTCTCGACCATGCCACGTGGCCAAGTCATCCAGGTATTTACTTCTCCGTCTTCCCCTTGGTCTCTTCCCTTCGATCTTGCCAGTTGTCACCAAGTTCTTTAATTCCTTTCTTTTCATAACATGCCCAAACATTTTTGACTGTCTAATGACTCTAATCATTTTACGATCTTCATTTGTTTCGTGAAGGACTCGTTCGTTGGTTTTTCTGTCTGTTCTTGATATTCTTTGCATTTTCCTCAGAAACCACATTACCACAGCCATCAGATATCTACCTGTCTGTAGGTCCATCAGTCTATCTGTCGGCAATACGCGTCTCAGTGTGTGTGTAGATCCTTCAGTCTATCTGCAGGCAATAACCATCTAGGGTTACGACCGTCAGTATGTCTATCGGCAATGACCATCTGTGTCTGTCTGTCGGCAATAACCATCTGTGTCTGTCTGTCGGCGATAACCATCTGTGTCTATCTGTCGGCGATAACCATCTGTGTCTGTCTGTCGGCGATAGCCATGTGTGTCTGTGTGTCGGCAATAACCATCTGTGTCTGTCTGTCGGCGATAACCATCTGTGTCTGTCTGTCGGCGATAATCATCTGTGTTTGTCTGTCGGCTATAACCATCTGTGTCTGTCTGTCGGCTATAACCATCTGTGTATGTCTGTCGGCGATAGGGATCTGAGTCTGTCTGTCGGCAATAGCCATCTGTGTCTGTCGGCAATAACCATCTGAGTCTGTCGGCAATAGCCATCTGTGTCTGTCTGTCGGCTATAACCATCTGAGTCTGTCTGTCGGCAATAGCCATCTGTGTCTGTATGTCGGCTATAACCATCTGTGTTTGTCTGTCGGCTATAACCATCTGTGTCTGTCTGTCGGCAATAGCCATCTGTGTCTGTCTGTCGGCTATAACCATCTGTGTTTGTCTGTCGGCTATAACCATCTGTGTCTGTCTGTTGGCTATAACCATCTGTGTCTGTCTGTCGGCGATAGGCATCTGAGTCTGTCTGTCGGCAATAGCCATATGTGTCTGTCTGTCGGCTATAACCATCTGAGTCTGTCTGTCGGCAATAGCCATCTGTGTCTGTCTGTCGGCTATAACCATCTGTGTTTGTCTGTCGGCTATAACCATCTGTGTCTGTCTGTTGGCTATAACCATCTGTGTCTGTCTGTCGGCGATAGGCATCTGAGTCTGTCTGTCGGCAATAGCCATCTGTGTCTGTCTGTCGGCTATAACCATCTGAGTCTGTCTGTCGGCAATAGCCATCTGTGTCTGTCTGTCGGCTATAACCATCTGTGTTTGTCTGTCGGCTATAACCATCTGTGTCTGTCTGTCGGCAATAGCCATCTGTGTCTGTCTGTCGGCTATAACCATCTGTGCCTGTCTGTCGGCTATAACCATCTGTGTCTGTCTGTCGGCGATTATCATCTGTGTTTGTCTGTCGGCAATAACCATCTGTGTCTGTCTGTCGGCAATAACCATCTGTGTCTGTCTGTCGGCGATAACCATCTGTGTCTATCTGTCGGCGATAACCATCTGTGTCTGTCTGTCGGCGATAACCATCTGTGTCTGTCTGTCGGCGATAACCATCTGTGTCTGTCTGTCGGCAATAACCATCTGTGTCTGTCTGTCGGCAATAACCATCTGTGTCTATCTGTCGGCAATAACCATCTGTGTCTGTCTGTCGGCAATAGCTGTGTCTGTCTGTCGGCAATAACCATCTGTGTCTGTCTGTCGGCGATAACCATCTGTGTCTATCTGTCGGCGATAACCATCTGTGTCTGTCTGTCGGCAATAACCATCTGTGTCTGTCTGTCGGCCGATAACATCTGTGTCTGTCTGTCGGCAATAACCATCTGTGTCTGTCTGTCGGCAATAACCATCTGTGTCTATCTGTCGGCAATAACCATCTGTGTCTGTCTGTCGGCTATAACCATCTGTGTCTGCCTGTCGGCTATAACCATCTGTGTCTGTCTGTCGGCAATAACCATCTGTGTCTGTCTGTCGGCTATAACCATCTGTGTCTGTCTGTCGGCTATAACCATCTGTGTCTGTCTGTCGGCAATAACCATCTGTGTCTGTCTGTCGGCTATAACCATCTGTGTCTCTGTCGGCGATAACCATCTGTGTCTGTCTGTCGGCAATAACCATCTGTGTCTGTCTGTCGGCTATAACCATCTGTGTCTGTCTGTCGGCTATAACCATCTGTGTCTGTCTGTCGGCAATAACCATCTGTGTCTGTCTGTCGGCTATAACCATCTGTGTCTGTCTGTCGGCTATAACCATCTGTGTCTGTCTGTCGGCAATAACCATCTGTGTCTGTCTGTCGGCTATAACCATCTGTGTCTGTCTGTCGGCTATAACCATCTGTGTCTGTCTGTCGGCAATAACCATCTGTGTCTGTCTGTCGGCGATAACCATCTGTGTCTGTCTGTCGGCAATAACCATCTGTGTCTGTCTGTCGGCAATAACCATCTGTGTCTATCTGTCGGCAATAACCATCTGTGTCTGTCTGTCGGCAATAACCATCTGTGTCTGTCTGTCGGCGATAACCATCTGTGTCTGTCTGTCGGCAATAATCATCTGTGTCTATCTGTCGGCAAAGCTGTGTCTGTCTGTCGGCAATAACCATCTGTGTCTATCTGTCGGCAATAACCATCTGTGTCTATCTGTCGGCAATAGCTGTGTCTGTCTGTCGGCAATAACCATCTGTGTCTGTCTGTCGGCAATAACCATCTGTGTCTGTCTGTCGGCAATAACCATCTGTGTCTATCTGTCGGCAATAACCATCTGTGTCTATCTGTCGGCAATAACCATCTGTGTCTGTCTGTCGGCAATAACCATCTGTGTCTATCTGTCGGCAATAGCTGTGTCTGTCTGTCGGCAATAACCATCTGTGTCTGTCTGTCGGCAATAACCATCTGTGTCTGTCTGTCGGCGATAAACATATGTGTCTGTCTGTCGGCAATAGCTGTGTCTGTCTGTCGGCAATAACCATCTGTGTCTGTCTGTCGGCGATAAACATATGTGTCTGTCTGTCGGCAATAGCTGTGTCTGTGTCTGTGTCTATCGGTTATAACCATATGTGTCTTGTCGGCGATAAACATATGTGTCTGTCTGTCGGCAATAGCTGTGTCTGTGTCTGTGTCTGTCTGTCGGCAATAACCATCTGTGTCTGTCTGTAGGTTCTCTAGTCTATCTGTCGGCAATAGGCACCTCAGTCGTTTCTAGATCTCAATATCTATATGCTCTTCCATCAAACCTGTTAATCATGTCTTCTGACCGCCCATCTGTCAGTCCATGTATCTATTTGTTTATATATCTTTACGTTTGCATTTTTATCCAAACATCTGTTCATCTCTCTACGGACCCATTTGCCCCTCAGACGGCCAGTCCTTCAGTCGCTCTGTCCATCCGTCATTATTTTCTTGTCGTTCTATTTTTCCGTAAATGTAAATTGTGCCACTCATACTGTATCTAATTATTTTAGCTACAAAAAATTAAAAACATCCACAATCAATAGCGCATATTTCTGCTGATTGACGTGCTTTCAATTAAATTAAATCCACATCGTTTCTTTCTGCCGCCCTTACTGTGTCATTCTTTCAGCGTGTGTGTTTGTCTTGGTTTATATATGCATGTCTGTTTTTTCCATGTGTAATTTCTCTTTAATACTTTTTTTTTGTGGGGGGGGGGGGGGGGGGGGAGGGTGGTACAAAGGGAGTTATTTTATGCTCATGTGCCTAATGCCAGCTGAACATAATGTTGCAATAATAACTCCATCATTAATGTGTGATTTATTTAGCCAATGCACTAGGGTTAAAACTGTACATATATGTTCAGTTTTACTTGGTCGTCATCGCGTATTGGGCTTTCACAGAACGTTGCTCGCAGTAGAGTTCGCTGGACAGACTCTCAGATTTTCGTTAGTTCCCGTGCCGCATCCATGACCAGGTCTTGGATGGCCAATGTATGTCAGTATCTCAGACATAATACTGATTATAAGTCTTCAAGTTAGTTCAGTTTTAATACTGTTTATTTGCCAGCTGTTTTCGTGTTCTTTCAGTTTTAATACTTTTATCAGCCGATTGTTTCCATGTTATTTCAGTTTTAATATTTTTTATGAGCCAGTTGTCTTCAAGTTATTTCAGTTTTACTAATACTGTTTATGAGCCAGTTGTCTTCAAGTTATTTCGGTTTTACTAATACTGTTTATGAGCCAGTTGTCTTCAAGTTATTTCAGTTTTACTAATACTGTTTATGAGCCAGTTGTATTCAAGTTATTTCAGTTTTACCAATACTGTTTATGAGCCAGTTGTTTTCAAGTTATTTCAGTTTTAATACTGTTTATGAGCCAGTTGTCTTCATGTTATTTCAGCTTTAATACTGTTTATGTGTCAGTTGTTTTCATGTTATTTCAGCATTAATACTGTTTATGAGCCAGTTGTCTTCAAGTTATTTCAGTTTTAATATTGTTTAGGAGCTAGTTGTCCTCATATTATTTCAGTTTCTCAGATGTGACACTGTTTATGAGACGAATTTCTTTTAATAATGTGTCAGTTTCCTAGATATCATATTGTTTATGTCTAAGATTTATTCAAATTATATCTATTTCCAAGACAATGTACAATGAGTAAGATTTCTTCAAAGTATTTCCGGTTCTTAATAATGAAGCTATTTATGAGCGGTTATCGTCAAATTATTTGAATTTCTAAAACAGGATAGTGTCTCTTATTCAGTTTTCTTCTACATATTTCAGTTCCTCATACATGATTGTATTTATGAATCAATCTTCTTCACATTATTTCAGTTTTTCAAACATGATATGATTGTGTTTGAGAAGGTTGTCTTTAAATTATTTCAGTTTCTCAAATATAAAACTATTTATGAGCATTACTGTACGGTGAAGTTTGCAGGGGGAAGATAACATCAAAAGATGGAAGAACAGCAGTCTGAGAGAATGTGCAGTCAGGGCGAGAGACAGACAGTGTTGTAGATCCATTGCAGCCAACCTTCACTGTGGAGACGGCACCTGGTTAATTGATTGAATAGTGAAGACAGCTGACACAGAAATAGCACATGTCTGTGAAATTGAGACACGTTGGTCATGCTGCACCTCACAGCATGCATGTTCACCTTTGACCTGACTTTACATGACTATATTCTGTCCATGTCACAGTGATTAAAGTGCCTGTGTATGTGTGTGATTGTGTGTCTGCGTGTGTTGTGTGTGTTTGAGTGCCTGCGAGTGTCTCTGTGTGTTTGTGTGTGTCGGTGTGTGTTTGTGTGTGGCGGATAGGCATTTGAACCGCTAAGCCTCTGGAGTGGTTATGCTTCACGCTACGGTTAGCAGTCACATGTTCCTTATGTTGGACTGATGGTGCATGGTTCCGTCGCCCTGCTACTGAGTTACGTGCGTTGCGCGACACTGTGAGCTGTGAATTTCGTTCAGACTGTTTTTACATTTGTCCGCGTTTGTTGTAGCGTGAACTGCATGTTCGGGACGATGGCGGTCGGCCTGTCGCTTAGAATTGACTGGATTGCCTTTTTGGTTCACGAGTGCATTTTTCTCAGAGACTCCTGGGGGTTGTCGCTGGAGCTACGGTGTTCGTGCTTCGTGCGATGCTTTCAGCGGGCTGCTCTGCCAAAAAGGACCGAACCAAATGGGATAATTCCCGGGGCAATAAAGTCAATCCTCTCAACTTCTAATGCAGTAATGTGAGGCTCCTGGTTTTCGAGTGACTGCCGTTTCCATCGATGATGAACTGTATTTTCCGTGGAGGTTTTATGTGTTGGCATTCTCACGGCGGCATAATACACAGTGTTCCTGTGCGGACTGTTGGCTTGTCAAGAATCCTGTCTATTCCACTTTTCACGTTGGGCAGTGGGGAGTATTTCGTGTGATATTCACTGGCACAGAAACGGAGCATAATGGGGAATACCAGTTGCCGTGAAGTTGTAACCGCGACTAACTAACTAACTAACTAACTAACTAACTAACTAACTAACTAACTAACTAACTGTGTGTGTCTGTGTTTGTCTGAATTTGTGTCTGTGTGTGTTTATGGTCTGTGTGTGCCTGTATGTACGTCTATGTTTCTGAGTCTGTGTCTATATGTATGTGTCTATATGTCTGTGTGTGTGTGTGTGTGTATGTGTGTCCGTGTGTGTGACTGTGTGTCAGTGTGTGTGTGTGTGTTTGTGTGTGTGTATGTGTGTGTTGCGTGTCTATTTCAATGTATATGAGTGTCTGTGTCTCCGTGTGTCTGTGTGTTTGTGTATGTGTCTGTTCGTCTGTGTCTGTGTCTATGATTGTGTGTCTGTGTGTGTGCTTGTCTGTTCGTGTCTATGTCTGTTTCAATGTATATGTGTGTCTGTGTATGTCTGTGTCTCTGTGTGTCTCTGTCTGTCTGTTTCTGTGTCTGTTTGTGTTTGGGTATGTCTATGTGTATCTGTCTGTGTGTCTGTATGTGTAAATTTCTGTATATCTGTCTGTCTGTCTGTCTGTCTGTCTGAATATCTCTGTATCGCTGTGAATGTAAGACGGGCCTGCGTGCCCAATTTGTTACCCTTTGAAAATAAAGTCTGTTCGTTCGTTTGTTCTCTCGGTATATCTGTCTGTCTGAGTATCTGTCGGTATATCTGTATGTCTGTCAAAGACGTTATCATCATATTGTATGGTGTTCATGTCTGGACATTACATTTGCACCTTGTTAGCGGTTCATTAACGTGAGTCTACGATCAGGCAAGTTTTGTATTTTTAAAATGTTAAATGTTATTTTCTCCTATTCTATTATCGTAAAAACCCTTCCCACGAGATTATAATTAATCGTGATTAAATCTGTTTTTCGTGTTTTATCTCCCACTCTTCTGCCTTGTTATCATGAATGGAGGGCCATCTCGTCTAGACAAGAAGTGGGAAGATAAAAATGTGATCTGTGTAAAGATATAATGAAAGCATGTTCGAGGTGTTACAGTGGATGAATTCTTGCCAGAACAATGAGGAATCCATTAGATGTGACAGCTGAATACACAATGATGAAAGTGAAGAGTAGAGAAAGGATACAGGATTTTAATGGAAATGGAGAGTAATGGAAGGTTACTGATGGGAATGGAGATTACAGGAAGGAAATTAGGATGATGATGGAAATGAAGATTACAGAAAGGATATTAGGATAATGATGGAAATGAAGATGACAGAAATGATATTCGGATGAATGATGGAAATGGAGAGCAAAGGAAAGAAACAATGATAATATTAACGAAGAACACAATATACAGTGTTATATTACATTTTGCAAGCTTACTGTCAAAACGAAATTTCTTGTCTATCAAGCCTGTGTCCTTAGTACTCTTCTTTGTGTCAGTGAAGCCTGGTAAACTTTCTCACACCAAGAGAAACGTTTAAACAACATTCATGCGCAGTGTCTGCGAAGAATGCTTGGTATTAAGTGTCAAGATAAGATAACAAATTCCGAAGTATTTGAAAGATCGAGTTGTGTGACGGTTTATTCTACGATCAGTCTTCGCAGATTTAATTGAATATGACACATTAGGAGAATGGACGATGGTAGAATACTAAAGGATATCATTTAAAAAAAAAATTTTTTGATGAATTACAAATTGGTAAAAGATCTCAGGATCGGTCTCTACCACGGTACAAAGATGTGTGTAAGCGGGGCATGATTGGTATTGCACTTTTAGAGGATTACCTGTATCAGAAATGTTTAGCTGTGCACGAGACATTAGGCTGTGGAAAGATATGATGACCAGTGCCAAATAGCATGGACTAAAGTGGCAGTTAAAGCCGTAATTATCTTGGTAGAAAATAGAATGTTAGCAACAACTTCGCCACAGCTAGCTAAAGTGGCAGTTACAGACGTAATTATCTTGGTAGAAAACTGAATGTTAGCAGATGTGCATATGGAGAGTAGCGGTAGCGTCATGGTCAGACGCTCGCCTACCCGCCCGGCAGATATGTGTTCGAATCGCATCGGAGCGAATTTGAATTTGTTAAAATTAAACCGGGGCTCCCAGGTCGATCCACCCTACATCATCATGGTCATCATCATCTTATCCACCCTATATCCCCATCGTCATCTTCATCTTATCTTGTTCCTTTTGTATTTTACGGTATCGAGGTGAATCATAAACAGCCTGAGAGTGCCCGTTTATGGGCTACATTTCTTTTTCTATGTGAATGCAACATGCACAATAGATAGCTGATGTACGAAAGATGAGTGACTGGAAGGGCCGAATATAAGACGGGCCGGTGTGCCCAATTTATGACCCTTAGAAGATAAAGTTTGTTAGCCCAATCGTTCGTTCGTTCGAGATTTCCGTGGACTCTGTTGTTCACTCTGTCCATCGTTTCTATGGTCGGCCTCTTCTGTTGGTTCTATTTGGTTTGTAAATAATTGCTTATTGTGATAGCTGATAGCCTAGTTATATTGCCGAGCCATTTAACTTGCTGTTTTCTAATTAAATCTAGCATTGCTATATCCCCCACTTTAGTCCTGATTTCATCATTACTAATTTTCCCTCTTCTTAATACATCGATCACTTTTTCTCAGGAATCCCATTTCTATTGTTATAAGTTTTCTTTTCTCTTTCTCTGTCATTGTCCAAGTTTGGAATATATCGAGATTCCCATGGACTCTGTTATTCCCTGTGTCCATCGTTTACATGATCGGTACCTTGAAATGTCTTGGGAAGTAAGGCTACGGTGTGACACTGACTACAGACTTCACCTTGTACAGATTGGTCTATACAAATATGGGTTCAGCATCGAATACCCAATATAGCTGCTGGTATATAAAAGGGTATAAAATACTTTCACGAATCACCATGGCAATTGTAGCTTTCAGCAAGATGGAAAACATACTGACCAATACAAAGATTTCAATTCCAACGAGAAAAAGAGTGTTGCAGTGTTACATAGAATCTATACTTTTGTATGGATATGAAATTAGGACAATGAGCAGACAAGCTGAAAAACATCTGATGGCAATGGAAATGTCGTTTCTGAGGAAAATGCAAAGAAAAACCAATGAACAGGTCCTACAAGAAACGCATGAAAACCGTAAACAGACTTGAGAAATTAGACAACGCAATTTTTGGGGGACTTTATAAGAAGAAATAACTTGGAGAACTTTGTGACAACTGGCAATATTGAGGGAAAAAGAAGAAGAGGAAAGCAGAGAAGTAAATACTTGGATGGCTTGTCCACGCGGTATGGTCGAGACAAGAACACAAGAGCTAATCCACGACGCTGGTGATTGTGTGAGACGGTGAAACATGACCGCCCAGGCTTATTGACATGGCAAATGATGCTGATGATTATACTTTCTCATAAAGGCACAAACTACTGAACGTAAACTTGCCAAGAAATCACAAACAGTCAAAAATATGCTCGGTTTGACTGCGACGTCCTGTTAAGGATATGCAACTAACTTTAAGAAAGATATTTGGTTGGTGAGGTCGTGGAACAGGCAAATTATTCAGCCATGTATAGGATGAATTGTGTAGGTCGCATGTGATGATGAGATTTTGTGGAGACAGAACCAGTTTGTCAATGTTCGGTTATGCGGCAATACTGTCAGTCGGACAGCGTTAGTTCTGGTCTATTTTCAGACAGACTGATAATCGGGGAGCAGACAATTAGACAAAAAGCTGGGCGGGTAGAGGGACTGGTGGATGGAAACAGAGAAAGGCTGGTAGGTGAGACAAACGTGGGTGTATGGGCGCATGGATTAATAGATAATTGGATGAATGGATATATGGATGGATGGACGAATTGGTGTACTGATAGGTAGATAGGTGGATAGTTATATGGACTGATGGGTGGATAGATGGACGTTAAGAAATACAAACAGAAAGACAAACAGATGAACAATTAGACGGATAGGCGCAGGCGGACGGATAAACAAAACAAAAACAGACTGCAAGATCGACCGACCGCACGCCCGACCGACCGACCGCCCTTCCCCCCCCCCCCCCCTCCCCTTCTACCCCACCGACCGACCGACCGACAGACCTCCCGACCGGCCGTCCGGCCGACAGGTGGATGGACGGGTAGATGGGTGGGTGTATATATGCATGCATGGATGGATAGTTTTGGGGATTCGCATGTGCAATTCAAATAAAGGGGGAGGGGGGCTGCGTGGTCTCGAGGTATGGTGTCCGACGCAAGAGCTGGAGGTCCTGGGTTTAAGCCTTGGTGAGGACCGGGATTTTTTCACGTGGACTTCTAGTAACAAATTTCCCCTGGTCTCTGGGTAGTGAGATCGGACGCTCGTGTGTAGTGGTGCGCACGCAAAACATCCCTTGGCAGTTGGAAATCGAAAAAGAGTAGCCTAACGGCGATGCCCGGGGTAAAATTTCGAGTTAAAAATCTATCCAAAGTATTTCAGGATCCTCGCCAGTGCTACGGATTTCATGCACTGAGCTGAGTTTCTCCATACTCAGGTTTGAGTTACGAGGAGAACGGAGCACTTATGGGTTACACCCGTGTGCCGTGATGTGGATCCACCAACTAAACTAAACTAAACTAAACTATGTGCAATTAAAGTAAACAACCACTTTCTATGTCTAGAAGTGTATTATGCTAATTGTGCTAGCCCAGTATTTTATAGGCCGGTCGGTATTGGGTGGGACATATTATATATGTCACGCCAGCTGCCTTTACTTAAGAGGACATGTTCTGGTACTCACTTTAGTTTGAGTGAACCTGCGGAGCCAGTTCAATTGAACAGCTTCACGTTTACATAGGGATTTGAACTCAAGACGTCAATACTTACATGCAAACGAATTAAACTCTGCGCTACAGCGACCCTCTTTAACGACGCTGGCAATGTGCAAAGCTCAATAAATCTAATATAAAAGCTGCTAATGACAAGGTCAATGATAATCTATATACAGCCTCTAGAAGATGTCATATTTTCTGTCAAGCAGAGATGTGGACGTTCGACAAAACCGTCCACAAGAGAGACATACTCGTATTTTCTCTCGGACAGACTGTCGAAAAATAGCCCTTGATGACCACAACCTCACGGATATATTGTATGATTGACAGATACGTAATATGATCATAACCGGTCGCCAAGATAAATTGATAGGTAAATTGATATATAAATTGATAGACATATCGAATATGTGAGGATATGTCAGAAATGTGTGTGCACAGATATATTAAGACACGCTTGGAAATGTAATAATGTGTGCTATTTTACCTCAGTTGTCAGACGTATTGGGGACAATTTTAATTACTACATGTCCAGTTTTAATTTTCTTGACAGTCTGTCCAGTGTTAATTTTCTCCACAATCTATCCAGTTTTAATTTTCTTGAAGGAAATATTGGTTAATAAATTATGAAATGTAAAGATGGTTATTTTAAAAGCCGACGGCGAAGATAGCTGGGGAAAGTGGACATAGGTAGAAGAGGAAAGATTGACAATATAATTATATGATGAAGAAACTTGTGTTTCACGGACACATCTCAATCTTGCAGCAACTGTCACGACATGTAAGTAAAGTAATTGGTGATTTTACGGACTCATTACCTTCAAATTAGAGTGACCGTTACCTCAAAATTATAATTACCTCCAAATTATAATCATCTCTAAATTATAATTACTGCCAAATTATAATCTTGCGTATTTTCTGAAAACCAGTGTTTGACGCATTCATACCAAATTAGACTGATGCAATTCTTCAAAATTAAAATCTTACCTCCATATTAGAATCGGACTTTGTACCCTGAACTTTAGAGTCAGACACATTACCTCCGCATCAGAGTCACTTCGCAAACCTTCTAAAATAGAATGGGACTCATCGCCTCTACCAACTCTTCTCCAAATATAGATAATGTTTACAGTAATGAGTCTGTCTGTTATGGTATGTCAATGTAGAGAAAGGGTGATCGATCTGGCCCTATATCTAGCAACAAGAAAACAGGAACGGCCAGCCAGTTTGACATTAATGATTAGCTTGAAGAGAAATAACAGAATGAGGAAACGATGTTTTCAGAACTGAGAGCTGGGCTCGTAGACCGTCTGATCTTCTACCATCCTTTTCTTTTGTATTCAATATTTCGTTCTCGTCAAGGCGCCGGAAAAATAACATAATGTTTACGATTACAAACTGCCGTAATATTTGTAACACATGCAACTTGCATCGAAATCGACACCAGGCCGTACGTTACCTAGGTCCATAAGAGAGGCAAAGAATTGTTACTTTGTAACCCACCGAGCATGTCACAATAGGAAACTAAGGAGGGTTGACATGAGAATGGCTACCTCCTTTCGAAGTAAGCAAAGCTGAAAAATCCCAAGTATCATGAACAAGTCTACAAAAGTTTTGTTCTTGAGTAGGTTGAAGATCAATGCTCCATTGGGGGTTGAGTTGAGTTGAGTTGAGCTAAGAACCGACATCACTGCACTCAGGACATTCCCATACGCGCTCTATATCCTCGTTTAACAGCTAGCGAAGAGTCATACTACAAATTGTACCCACCGCTATCTGATTAAAGGTTCTCCTTGTCATTCCTCTCAATTTTGAGATTCTTCCAGAACCCCTGCCGCTCCCTCGCAATATCGTTCTTTCCACATACGGGTTCTCAATCTGTACCCCCGACTTCTTTCATCTGGCCCTACAGGCGCTACGCAACCTCTCCCTTATCCCTAGGTAATCTGCCAGCCAATGAATCTGTTCATCCATAGAAAAAATGAATCTGTTCATCTATAGGGCAAATGAAAGGCTGAAGAGAAAAGCAACTAACAACCCGGACTTCATTAGTTTGACCATTATTCTAGAAAAACGGAATAAAAAGAGAGTTGACGACATAAATAAAACAGAGGCAGATGAAATATTTCGGTAACGTTGAAAGACATAATACTCTTATAAAAAATCATACTGGAAAGCAAGGTTGAGGGCAAGCGAGCAAGAGGTAGACAACGATACAAGTGGGAAGATAGTATCAAGAGATGGACGAACGTCAATCTGACATAATGTACAGTCAGGGCGAGAGACAGACAATGTTGGAGCCAACCTTCATTATGGATACGGCACCTGATTGATTGATTGATTGATTGATTAATTGATTGATTGATTGAAACGCTCTTGGGGATGTGGTATATCTTTAGAAGCCACTTGATGTTGTAGAAGTTTGGGCTGACAACAGAAAATTTATATCATGCTACTCTGTGTTGATAGAGGTTGGATGGTTGATGTGAATAACCTATAAAACTGGGTTTAACTGTTAAATCCCATACACTGGTATTCAAGTATTCAAGTATTTAAGTGAAGGACATGACGGCTCAATGGATACTGAAGCAGATGTAGCGGGTTCAACCCCTACACCGGTCAGTTGGACTACAGTGTTGACTTCTCGTCATTCAATGGGGACATACATTACAATTAGCGCACAAGTCGGAGTGGGTTCGCTTGATGGCGAGGGACACTGGTAATGGGGAAAGCTAATCCACACGCAACAATCAGCCCAGTTCACTAGTAGTACTAGCACGTGCATAGACTACACTTGAGTTCAAGGGGAGTAAACGGGTGGTTGGGGGGGGGGGGGGGAGTAATTAAGCCCGTAAATGTGTGTATCTATCGGAGAGATGTTGGTGGAAGAGTATTTCTCTCGACGCCGTACACAGGAGTACTGCATCTAAATTAGTGTCAAGCAAATGTCCTTTATGTTAGCATCGAACGTTAAGTTAGTTGCATATCCTTTACAGGACGTCGAAGTCAAGCCCAGCATCTTTGGATATTTGTGATTTCTTGGCATGTTTAAGTTCAGTAGTTTGCCAATGCTTTATGGACGACAAGCACTCGTACCTGTATTAAACCAGTACAGGTCGATCTGCTTCTAAATCGCCATCATAAGTGTTTCGAACGCGATATGCGGGCTTGCGAATTGCACCTGTAAACCCTTCACCACAGAGCCGTAGTAAAATTAAGTTAGATATAGACCCATCACCGCTAAATTGAAATTAACACATTTCCTATTTAGTAGATTCAGGCGCTGTTCTTCTAAATTGTATTCGGGTGCACTTCTTCTAACTTCGAGTGGACCGTATGTCCTCTGAATTAGGGTTTGTGGCTCTAGCTTTACTATAGAGTTGGACAACTTTACCGCCAAATTAGCATCTGTCGTGTTTACTGCATATTAGAATCCGTCGTGTTAACTGTATATTAGAATATGTCGTGTTAACTGAATATTAGAAATATGTCGTGTTAACTACAAATTATAATCTGACCCATTACTTGAAAATTATAATCTGGTTCATTACCTGCAAATTATAATCCGGCTCATTACCTGCAAATTATAATCTGGCTCATTACCTGGAAATTATAATCTGCCCCATTTCCTGCAAATTAGAATCGCATTCATTATCTCCACATCAGATTGGTGATAACCTCCAAATTAGAATCATGCGACACTGCAACATATTTCCGCCGATCATATGGCAATTGTCTGGGGACAATGAACTACCAAAACCTGAGGCCTAATCCCAGGCAGTCTGTGTTCTGCTGAACCATGACCTTGGTATATCCTAATATCCCTATGTGTAGATTAAGGTTTCAGTTTTAATGGTTTAAAGGCGAGAGAATCGACTTCATTGCACCAGGTTTTATCCCATATGGCTTGATCTCTTGCCCCAGGGTGGGCTGCTGAAAGCCTCTCACAAGAAGCGAACTCTGTAGCTCCAGGGACGACCCCCGCGAGTCTAGAAGAAAATTGCAGCCGTGAATCGAATGATGGAGTCCGAAGTCGAACCCAGAACTGTCGGAAGGCGAAGCAAGAGGCTTAACCACTTGGCCACGGAGACATATGAGCAGATGTGAAGTTCCAGTACATGCCTTGCTCGCCCCTTTAATTTATGGGCTTGGAGAGGGAAAGAAGAGCTCCGCAGCAGTCTCCGTGAAGATGATACTTTGGACAGGATAGGTAGAAACATCTCTGTACCAACCTCAATGAGATTAATGCAAATCCTGTCCATGGTTCATGGACCTGAAAGCCAATACATCAGGCTTGTTAAACTCACAGTTTCCAGGTAGTCTAAACAAACTAATCAACCATTTTACAAGGTAAAACGCACTAGAGATATTTTAAAACAATTTAACTCACAAAGAGATCTGGTTACTCGTATCCGAAGAAGACAATCCGAATTGTTTGGGCATGTCATGAGAAGGGGAAAGAAAGGTCGTTACAAGCTTGAGAGAAAGAGAGGCAGGGGGACCAAGAGATAAGATGCTGGACAGTTTGACATCATGGCATGGAGGAACATGAAATCTTCTTCTTCTTCTGCGTTCATCCGGAGTTGTTTTTTTCCGGACGTGATTGCGTTATGCTTGTTTACAGCAAAGCTGTGTTCTCGCGCCGTTAGGCCGACACATCCGACTTCTGCGGGCATTTGTTGACCGGGTTAACCTTCCCGGGGGAACATGAAATGATTGACAGCACACAAGATAGACAGATGTGAATAGATATGGTCACCAAAGCCACACAGCATGGATTACAAAAAGAAGAAACAAACAAAACAGATACAACAGGATTTACGTTACAAAAAGCGCCGTTGGTTATTTCCTAAATGCATATGTAATATCCCTGAGTGATATAATGATTGAAGGATAAACTAGAATTTACGTCATTGCAGTCGTGATACAAGCATTCATGTTATGTCTGTCTCCGTAGATATTAGAATGAAAAGATATTGATTGTTTCCAAAGGGCGCTGATTATGAATGCATTTATGTTGTCCCCGCTAGTGATCACGCTTGCTACTGCCACACGTGTCGCCAAATGGCACAAGGCTTGTCTTAATTAATCCGTCAACCTGGGTACAATGCTGAACTAACCTGCCATAGGTGATGCCTATTACCTGTATCCCTTTTGTTTATCTCGTTCCAACCGATGTGTGCGCTTGAGGCCTGCTAATCATCTGGGTCATTATTATGTCTATAGTGTGATCTGGGTCATTACTAGTGCCTACAGTGAGGTCTGTGTCATTACTAGTGTCTACGGCAGTGGTTCCCAACCTTTTTTGTGCTATGCCCCACCTAAGCCTTTCTAAAATTCTTATGCCCACCCCCCTCGCGCCCCCTCCCCCTTAACATAAAAATAATTTGTAATATTCAAGAATTGAAATGTTCACTACAGAAACTTGAATTATAGGTTTTACGAAGAAATCACTAGGAAATTATTGAGCAAACAGTAAGTAAATTTTCAAAAAATATAGTGGAGAACTTAAATTCAAGTACAAAATAATTTTAATTAAAGATTTTTCTATATTATTTCAATTATTAGTAATTATTTATTATTTAAATTTAGTGAGATCCTTGTCACATCAACCACTTCCTCGTTATGGCAAAATTTTAAATAAAACTTGAAAGAGCTTTCTATACTAAACTATAGAGGTTACACCCAACATATAATAGAGAAAAAAAAAACTACAAGAAATTACAGTCAAAGAGAAATTTGCAGATGAAATAAAATGTAAACTTGAAACTCTACAAAACCCATTGGAGGAAAGCGTTGACCAAACTTGGTTGAACATCAAGAATACAATTCAAACTACCGCAGAAGAATGTCTCGGTGTGCTAACCACGCATAGAAAGAACAGATGGTTCAATAAAAAATGTGAAGAAGCAGTCATTAGGAAAAAGAGTGCCAGACAGTTATGGTTAAATGACATCAATAACATCCAAAATGAAGAGCAATACAGAACTGAATGTAAAGAGGCTACAAAAATAGTTCGGCAGCAGAAGCGAGAATATATGATCAATATAATCAAAGATATGGAAAATAATCACCAGAAAAACGAATCCAGAAAGTTTTTTAAAGAACTGAAGTCAATGAAACGAGGCCACCAACACAACACATATGGTTTACAAGGCAAAAATGGGAATATGATAAATACCAATGAGGAAATGTGTAACACATAGAAAGAATACTTTGTTGAATTGCTAACTTGTGAAGCTCCAAGTAACACCTTCCCACAGGAAGAGGTTCTAGCATATGAACCACAAATTGAAGAACCTGTATTTGAAGAAATCCTATATGTAATATCACGACTTAAAAACAATAAGGCAACTGGGGCTGATGGAATTGCTGCTGAATTTATAAAGGCAGGTGGAAATGCATTACATCTAAAGCTATACCAACTAATAATAAAAATCTGGAGGACAGAAGAATTACCCCATGACTGGAAAGAGTCATTATTGATACCTATCTTTAAGAAAGGAGACAAGCTCCAATGTGAAAATTATAGAGGAATATCACTACTGTCCACAAGCTATAAGATACTATCCGCGGTATTACTAAATAGACTAAAACCATATTCAGAAGACATATTAGGTGACTACCAGGCGGGTTTTAGACAAAACAGATCAACAATAGATCAGATAATTATCTTACGACAAAAAGCCAAGAAAAATTGGGAATATAAAAGAGATCTCCATAACATTTTTGTGGATTTTAAAAAGGCCTATGATAGTGTCCATAGCAATAGTCTATGGAATGCTATGCAGGAATTTGGAATACCAAGGAAGGTAATCAACATGACCAGACTATGCATGGAAGATACTTATAATATATTAACATATAAAGGCAGGAAATCAGACCCTTTCCAAATAACATCTGGCTTGAAACAGGGTGATGCACTATTGCCGCTCCTTTTCAATCCGGCTCTAGAGAAAGTTGTAAGGAAGGTAAAGGACGAATGTGCTATTGGAGGAACATCGAGACTGCTTGGTTATGCAGATGACATAGATATTATAGGGGAAAATTAACAAAAGACGTTGGAAATATTGACTCACCTAAAGGAAAAAGCTCAACAGATGGGGCTGGTTATCAACCAAGATAAGACATAATATACGGTAATTTCAAGAGAAGGAACGGCTAAAAACTCTGGCCACATACAAATAGATAATATGACCATTAAAAGAACGGAAACATACAAATACCTTGGTACAATCTTCAACTGCTCCAACATAATAAAGGAAGAAATACAGGCTAGAATCAACTCTGGAAATAAGATATACTATGCACTACAACATCTGCTAAAATCAAATACACTATCTCGTAACACCGAGATCACAATATACAAAACACTGATCAGACCAGTTGTGCTGTATGGCTCTGACACCTGGAGTACAGCTAAAGGAGACGAAGCCGTGTTACAAACATTTGAGAACAAAGTCTTAAGACGCATCTTTGGACTCATTAGGGATACACAAAGTGGAGAGTGGAAAAGAAGAAACAACAAAGACATTTATGATCTGATTAAGTCCCCGCTAATCACTGGTATCATGAAGGCTAATAGACTGCAATGGCTGGGGCATATAGAAAGAATGGAAGATAATAGGGAAACAAAACTCACTTACACTCAGGAAATAAATGACCGTAGACCCCGAGGTAGACCAAGAAGACGGTGGAGAGATAATATACATACAGACCTACAAGCACTTGGAATCAGCGACTGGCAAGAGAAGGTCAACCAGAGAGACGAATGGAGACGGCTTGTATCTGCAGCAAAGAACCTCAACGGCTTGGAGTGCTGAAGAAGAAGAAGAAGAAGAAGAAGAAGAAGAAGAAGAAGGAGAAGAAGAAGAAGAAGAAGAAGAAGAAGAAGAAGAAGAAGAAGAAGAAGAAGTAGGAGAAGGAGTATGAGTAGGAGAAGGAGAAGAAGAAGAAGAAGAAGAAGAAGAAGAAGAAGAAGAAGAAGAAGAAGAAGAAGAAGAAGAAGAAGAAGAAGAAGAAGAAGAAGAACAAGAACAAGAACAAGAAGAACAAGAAGAAGAAGAGATTCTTGCTCTTGATGCTTGCTGCAAAGAGATTTTATGTCCGGTTCCAATTTAGTTAATTTCAGTCTCAAATCTCCCAGTTTTGTTATATCCAGCCGATTTCTTCCATATTCGAATTGTCCACCTTAACAATCGAATTGCCCCCCCCCCCCTGTGGGGCGTGGGCCCCATGTTGGGAAACACTAGTCTACAGTGTGATCTATGTCATTACTAGTGTCTACAGCGAGATCTGGATCATTACTGTGTCTACAGCGAGATCTGGATCATTACTGTGTCTACAGCGAGATGTGGATCATTACTGTGTCTACAGCGAGATGTGGATCATTACTGTGTCTACAGCGAGATGTGGATCATTACTGTGTCTACAGCGAGATCTGGATCATTACTGTGTCTACAGCGAGATCTGGATCATTACTAGTGTCTACAGCGAGATGTGGATCATTACTAGTGTCTACAGCGAGATATGGATCATTACTAGTGTCTACAGTGTGATCTATGTCATTACTAGTGTCTACAGCGAGATGTGGATCATTACTGTGTCTACAGCGAGATCTGGATCATTACTAGTGTCTACAGCGAGATGTGGATCATTACTAGTGTCTACAGCGAGATCTGGATCATTACTAGTGTCTACAGTGTGATCTATGTCATTACTAGTGTCTACAGCGAGATGTGGATCATTACTGTGTCTACAGCGAGATCTGGATCATTACTGTGTCTACAGCGAGATGTGGATCATTACTGTGTCTACAGCGAGATGTGGATCATTACTGTGTCTACAGCGAGATCTGGATCATTACTAGTGTCTACAGCGAGATGTGGATCATTACTAGTGTCTACAGCGAGATCTGGATCATTACTAGTGTCTACAGCGAGATGTGGATAATTACTGTGTCTACAGCGAGATGTGGGTCATTACTGTGTCTACAGCGAGATCTGGATCATTACTAGTGTCTACAGCGAGATGTTTGATCATTACTAGTGTCTACAACGAGATGTGGATCATTACTGTGTCTACAGCGAGATGTGAATCATTACTGTGTCTACAGCGAGATGTGGATCATTACTAGTGTCTACAGCGAGATCTGGATCATTACTAGTGTCTACAGCGAGATGTGGATCATTACTGTGTCTACAGCGAGATCTGGATCACTACTAGTGTCTACAGCGAGATCTGGATCATTACTGTGTCTACAGCGAGATGTGGATCATTACTAGTGTCTACAGCGAGATGTGGATCATTACTGTATCTACAGTGTGATCTGGATCATTACTAGTGTCTACAGCGAGATGTGGATCATTACTAGTGTCTACAGCGAGATGTGGATCATTACTAGTGTCTACAGCGAGATGTGGATCATTACTAGTGTCTACAGTGTGATCTGGATCATTACTGTGTCTACAGCGAGATCTGGATCACTACTAGTGTCTACAGCGAGATGTGGATCATTACTGTGTCTACAGCGAGATGTGGATCATTACTAGTGTCTACAGCGAGATGTGGATCATTACTGTGTCTACAGTGTGATCTGGATCATTACTAGTGTCTACAGCGAGATGTGGATCATTACTAGTGTCTACAGCGAGATGTGGATCATTACTAGTGTCTACAGCGAGATATGGATCATTACTGTGTCTACAGCGAGATCTGGATCATTACTAGTGTCTACAGCGAGATGTGGATCATTACTGTGTCTACAGTGTTATCTGGATCATTACTAGTGTCTACAGCGAGATCTGGATCACTACTAGTGTCTACATCGAGATCTGAATCATTACTGTGTCTACAGCGAGATGTGGATCATTACTGTGTCTACAGCGAGATCTGGATCATTACTGTGTCTTCAGCGTGATCTTAATGGATCTATCTAAGGTCTTGAACAGAAGACTGTTTTTCGTTCACAGGCTTGGAACTCAAGCGTAGTCCATTCACTTCTAGTGCACAGGACTGATTTTAGCTTGTAGATTAGCTTTCCCAATTACCAGTGTCCCTCGCCATCAGGCGAACCCACTCCGACATCAGAGGTGCTTGTAATTTACGTACTCAAATCCTATATGAAACCAATGGAAAAAGTAAACTGATAAGAGACATTAGACGAAGACAGTCAAATTTGTTTGGTCACGTTATGAGAAGAAATAATTGGAGAACTTAGTGAGAACTGGCAAGAATGAGGGAGAAAGAAGAACAATAGGAAGGCAGAAAAGTAAATATCTTGATGATTTGGCCTCGTGGTATGGTCGAGAATGGACAACTAAGCTGATCCACGACACAACTGATCACGTGAGATGGCGAAACATGGCCGCCCATTTTAGTCTGGATCAACTTGGACGCCTTGGTTCATAAAAAAAAAAACCCGCCTCGATTGGGGTTCTAACACGTGACCACCGAGCCGGCATCCTATGCTTCCAGCAACTACGCTACTGAGGCTACCTGTTCTAGTGGGCATTTGGTTACGTGTCTGCTTCGCCCTCTACCCCGAATCTTCCTGCTAGTTCCGGACTGGACTCCTGAATTCTCTCGTTCTTTGCTGCATGTATTCATCAATTTGTGTGTCCACGTGATCATTTTTAGACAGTATCAGGTCTCTCTTTCTCAGTCTCCGTATTTCTACTGGCCTTGTCCCGGATGCCCACAGAGCGACCCTTACGCACACCTGCATGGCCTAGACAGGAGAGTAACTTAGGCTGTATTAGGTGTGATGGCTCCGTGTTTATTCTGGCCATGTTCTGGGCGTCCATAGAGAGACCCTTACGTGAACCTGCATGGTCTAGACAGGAGAGTAACTTAGGCTATATTAGATGTGATGCCTCCGTGTTTATTCTGGCCATGTCCCGGATGTCCACAGAGCAACCCTTACGCACACCTGCATGGTCTAGACAGGAGAGTAACTTAGGCTGTATTAGATGCGATGGCTTTGTGTGAGAGAAGTGAGGCGACCGATTCCTTCTTTTGCTTCTTTACCTTCCAAGACAAACCGACTTTGCTATCCAATCTGCAAGCCAAGGGGGAACGTGGAACTGTACTGATATGACCAGAATCCCAGTACATCTCGAGATTGAGATTCCTACTAACGCAATAAAAGACGGTATACTAACCATACTACCACCCTTGTGGCTTTGGGGTATACGAAAAAAAAAAGATTATTAGCATATCCTTTATTAGTTAGTTAGTTAGTTAGTCACGGTTCCAACTTCACAGCAACGGGTCGTCCCCATTATGCTCCGTTCCTGTGCCAGTGAATATCACATAAAACGCTCCCCACTGCCCAATGTGAAAAGTGGAAAAGACAGGAGTCTCGACAAACAACAGCCCGCACAGATACACTGTGCATAATGCCGCCGCCAGAATGTCAACACAATAGTCCCCCACGAAACATCAAGTTTATCTCTGATGGAATCGGCAGTCATTTTCCCATCTGGATGTTTCCTAGATGTTCACCCACATAGTCCACGAAAATACAGTTCATCGTCGATGGCAGTGGCAGTCAACCAGAAGCCCAGCAACCACGCATTTCTGCATAAGGCAAAAACCGGTCAACTCTGGGACATAGCCATCTGCCATCGCTCCGAACATGCAGTCACGTTCCAAAAAACCTCGGGCAGATTCAAAAGAATTTCACACGAAACTCACAGCTCACAGTGTCGCGCCACGCACTCACTCAGTAGCAGGGCGACGGAACCATAGCCTCCTTAGTCGCCTCTTACGACATGCGTGGTAGGCTACAGTGTTGCTATTCTTTGCTTCCCTTATATCCTTTATATGACGTTGCAATGTACCTCAACATTTATTTACAGTTTGTGCTTTACTTGACAAGTGTATTTCAATAGTTTGACATTGCTTTCTGAACGGTCGTCGTCTTTTATCATTGAAAACAAAGCAAAGCTATACTAGAAGCAAACAATATTTAACACGTCCTTACATAATTCAACTCTTGTTACCGCCTCTTTGTTGTAGTTCCATTCAAAAACAAACAACCGACTCTTCACTACATGTTCTAACCCAGATGTAGCTTGCAACAATCGGAGCACCGAAGCAAGGACGCCATAGCAATGGCGGAACACGATGCCGCATATAAACCACCGCCGCCGTTAATGTCGCTATACATCCGCCATCTTGTGTTTCTTCGTGTTTTATGACGCAACTTCCGGTGCGTGGCTTTGTTAGATCCGCTAAGAGACGGAGCTACACATGATTGCCGTGGAGAGGCAAAGTTAGCGGTATTGATTCCGTGAACATATTTTCCATAATCTATTATCATCGATGGGTCTTCCATGGTTTACGCTCCTGATATTTATTGTTACTGTTACTACACGACACTCTGAGAAGTAGGGGTGGGGATGGGGGGGGGGGGGGCGAAGTAGTGCAGTAGCTAGCACTCTTGTCCACTTATCCGGGAGTTGTGTGTTCGAAACCCTAACAAATCGGGGATTTGGGTTGAGGAGAAGTTTAAAAAAAAAAGTTAGTTGCATATCCTTTACAGGACGTAGTAGTCAACCCCGGCATTCCTTTGGCTGTTTGGGATTTCTTGGTAAGTTTACGTTCACTAGTTTGCCATTGCTTTATGAACGACTGGCACCAATTTCATTATATTAAAATCCCAATGCAAGACGGTCTGCTGCCAAATCGCCTGCGGCTGTGTTTCGAATGCGGAATGCGGGATTAATTTGCCACAGAGCCGGTACAGATAATAAGTTAGAAATATATACATTGATTTATAGAGATGAGCACAATGCAGACATACATGAAGATATTATTGGATTTATAGGGATCAATTCAGGACAGACAACAAGACAGATATTCTTAGATTTATAGAGAGAGCACAAGACATAACTATGATCCCAGGCCTAAAATACTTCATGATGATGATGATGATGATGATGATGATGATGATGATGATGATGATGATGATGATGATGATTCTTTCAGAAGAACCAGATAAAATAATCCCACTGATCTCCATTTAGCAGACCCGATGCCTAGCCGTCACCGACAAAGACTACATGAAATAAACACCCTAAGTTAAACCCAAATCACCTATAGAACAAGTTATTATTGCTAACTGCCACATTAAGCGCATTCTGCTTTTGAAACGTTACTGCCAAAAGCTCTTTATTCGGCATTTCTATAAACCCGAATCTGGGAAAACCAAACATCAATCACATGGTTAAGTTGTATAGAAAGTCTGGGATTTGCCCATTTCTCTATTAAAAAAGTGAAGAGTATTAATAATTAATCTGTATGATTCTCGACTATTGCTGTAAGGTATTCAAATAAAACAGTGCAATAATTACAGGACATTAAGGCTTCTGCATGTTATGAATAGACATATTTGTTTTCGCTTGTGTAACATAAGCCAGCTTGATAATATAATGACATGTACTTGATTCCATGGCTGTTATTTCGTGGCATTAATAAACAAATAATAACAAGAATAGAAACGGATTTTGACAACTGCAGGTTTTACACAATTACTACTCAAAACCATAATAAAAAGAAAGTATCAAGTTTTCTGCTGGGTTTTTTTTTGGACATGTTCTTATTGATGTCTGAAGGTGCTTGAAGAAGAAGAAGAAGAAGAAGAAGAAGAATAAGAAGAAGAAGAAGAAGAAGAAGAAGAAGAAGAAGAAGAAGAAGAAGAAGAAGAAGAAGAAGAAGAAGAAGAAGAAGAAGAAGAAGAAGAAGAGGTAGGGGAGAAGGAGGAAGAATGAGAAGGAGGTAGGAATGATGACAGAGAAAGATGGACGTGTAATGTGTAAACAGGTGGGCGATGTACCAATGCCATCACACTATCCGGTGACAGAGACAACTAGATCTCCAGTGTCTGCATCAGACTAGACGCTTTGTACTTTTGAAATGAATGCTTGGCAATAATCAGTCAGGAGCCGTCTCCACAATGAAGGTTGACTGCAATGAGTCTCCAACACTGTCTCCCGCCTTGACTGTACATTCTGTCAGATTGTTATTCGTCCATCACTTGATACTCTTTTTCCATTTGTATCGTTGTCTACCTCTTGCTCGCCTGCGGGCAACCTTACACTCCGGTATGGTTTTTATAAGTGTTGTTTTTTAGTGCTCTCGGAAAAAGGGTTTGCAGGAGCAGTTCGTAATCCCGCATACCCCATTTGAAACACAGCTGCGGGAGATTTAGGCAGCAGACCGTCTTTCGTTGGTTTTTCATAACAATGGTATGTGTGCCGGTCGCTCAGAAAGCAGTGGTAAACTACTGAACGTAAACTTGCAAAGAAATTATAAACAGCTAAAACAATCTGGGGTTGAATGCGACGTCCTATAAAGGATGTGCAACTAACTTTTTTGAAATGTCTTTGAACATGGCCGAAATATATCAGTTGCCTCATTTTTAATTCTCTTATCAACTCTTTTTTTTTCCTTTCTCAATTTTGCTAAAACCTCTGTATTTCATTTTGTTGGTTTCCATGACATAAGACATATATTCTTATGTATATCCCCAGGGCCTCTAATAAACTTGTTAATCGCTTGCTCATTGTCCAAGCTTCTACGCTATATAGTAATGGTGTATAAACATAACATTTGACATGTTTCATTTGTAATGCGCTTTTAATCTCCCTAGATATTAATACTGATTTCAAGTTTTTGAAAACGGTTTTGGTCATTCATATTTTTTTTCTTGATTTCTGTCATCATCGATTATTACATGTCCAAAATAGGAGAAACGTGTTATTTGTTCCAGTATATATCTGCTTCACTTCTGGCATCATCTGTTACTACATGTCCAAGATAGGAGAAACGTGTTCTAGTTGGATGACAAAAAGTAAACACTTAAACATACTGACTTGTTTTTAATCCCAGTGTTGCTTCTAGGTAGCACCAACAGTAATTAATGTATCAATCATTCATGTGTGGTTTCTATAATGCAGGTCGGCGCTTTGGATTGCCAACGCTGTCTATCTCTCGCTTTGATTGCACACTGTTACAGTCAAAATAGTAAAGTACCCTTTCACACGTCTCAGGGCGTATTCTCATTCATGGGTGTTCTAAGAATGTCTTGGATAAAGAAAAGAACAAATGGATCTATACTTCAAGAGTTGATTATTGAAGAAGGTTGGCTATTAAAGACGATAAAACAAAGAGAACGGAAATATTTTGGTCATTTGAAACGTCACGAAAGTTTGGAGAGAAAAATAATGGAGGGGTATATGCATGGGAAGAGAGGAAGAGGAAGGCCAAAGAGAAGATGGGTGCAGGATGTGACGGATGATATCGAACACGAGACATCTTGTTTATGATCGAGAAGTTTTCCAGAAGGTTGTTATGGGAGCGAGGTTCTGCAAAGGACATGCTACTGAATGAATGAATGAATGAATGAATGAATGAATGAATGAATGAATGAATAGGGCGTAGTGGATATATGGTATTAGTCCCCCATTTGCATAGACTATCGGCACTGGATTGATGATGTGATGAATATTAGACAGGCCGACTTCAGTTCCCAGGGAATTTCCTGGTACCCTTTTAAGGCTAAGCTAACTTTGAAGTCTAAGCCGATTGTTTCAAATATTCGCCGCGATGCAGATTCAAACCAATGCCCACACGGTCTTCAGGCAAAAGTCTAGCCAAGTGGCTCTCAACTGGTGAGGAATTCCCCTATAGGGGGAATTTTAGGGTTTTCAAAGGGGGGGGGGGGGGTGAAGATTATTTCAAGATCGCGTTAATACAAGAACCGATTACTTGATATTGTTTTTCCCTCCATATTTTACGATTCTGTACTCCTCGCCCTTCTGATATTCTTCTCACAACGTAAGTACACCCACAAACCACGTTTTATGGAGACGTCTAAACTTGTTCTGGTATGTGTTATTAAAGTTAGCTTCCATTTATACGTATACTATGTAGGGGCAGGGTGGGGGTGGGTGAATTTCTGGGCAGTCTTGTGTCATGGTACGGAAGGGAGTCAACACACGAATTGCTTCATGCTGTCGGAGATCACAATCTAAAAGTATAAATGCACAAAACATTATTTTGTTTCGTTTCAGCCGGTACTTCGGAGGGGACACCTGGGTAACAAGGTAATGTATGGTTGAGATATAAAGGGTGTATTGTTGGTGACTGTGGGGTTTTTAAAAATATTGCCGTTCCAAGTTTTGTATTTACCTTTCATGTTGCATGAACTCCACAGAGGGTGAATACAAAACTTGGAACGGCAATATTTTCAAACACCCCACATCATTAAAATACTCTCTCTCTCTCTCTCTCTCTCTCTCTATCTATCTCTCTCTCTCTCTCTCTCTCTCTCTCTCTATCTATCTATCTCTCTTTCTCTCTCTCTCTCTCTCTCTCTCTATATATATATATATATATATATATATATATATATATATATATATATATATATAGAGAGAGAGAGAGAGAGAGAGAGAGGGAGAGAGAGAGAGAGATTATCTCTTCTTTCTGTCATTGAATATTGTCAGTAGAATTGATCAGGAACAAGTGTGACCTAGATCTGTGACTAGACATGAACGCCTACGCCACTTGGCACGGCACATGATGATAATCATTATCATCATCTGTGTGAGGCCAGCATGGCCGAATGGATAAGACCGCTAGCTCTTAAATTATCAGTGTGCTGATGCCGAGGTTGCGGTTTAAACCCCTTCATCGGTCAGTTGGACTATAATGTTGACTTCCGGTCCTTGACTCATCATCATCATCAAGAGTGAGAGAGGAGGAGAGAGAGAGAGAGAGAGAGAGAGAGAGAGAGAGAGAGAGCGAGAGAGAGAGAGAGAGAGAAAGAGAGAGAGATTATATAGATGGAGACAGAGAGTATATATCCAATGCTAAAACGCCGCCATTTCTGACAACTTATTTTATCTGTTAATAGTTGTCCTCGTTATTACCCAAGATTTTTCCCATCGGTGTTGATATCTTCCAGTATTTTGATCTCTCCACCACGCCTCTTTCTACCAAATGCCTCTTTACAGCACAAGTACATAGCTTTTGTGTCTCTACCCATTGGCATTCATAATGTATATATTACCCTCTGTCCCTCTCTTCAAAATCAAGTGACGATTTCGCACGCTGATGATCCAGTAGCACAGTAAATGTACGCTGGAGTATCGTCCAGATCCGCTCCTTCCTAGATATAGATACTCCGTCTGTTCAGCTGCACTCGCCACCCGATTCTAGAGCGCCTTCACTACGTCACTTCTATCATAAACTCCCACCAGAGGGACAGCAGTAGTTAATCACTTCCAACCATTAACAGCTTTCCTGTTTGTGATTTCAGACATCCTGAGTTTAATCGTGTTTTACTACCTGCCAGCTCAGTGGTTTGCCTGTGTTAATTTGTTGTATCTTAACTAGAAGTCTGACATAGCAGAATCACACAAAACCACGCACCTAAACGAAATAAAATTAACAAAACCGTAGATTCTGGAATGGAACATAGGGATGGGGGAATAATTTCCTTCATCCTGAAATGAACCAATTTCTTTTGGAGTCAATATCGGACGTGGAGCATCCAACACATCCATCCACCAATCGGGAGAATGATAAGACTTCCTTTAGGGAACCATGCAAGTAAAGTGTTCACATTATCAAACTACGAGTATTTGCTGAAAAGGTATTTTTTCTAAAGTCCTTGCAATGTGGCGTTGGTGATCTTGTATGTCCACAACCTTCTGTCTCGTGTATTTCTAATCATTTCCGATACTGATTTTCTCCCATACCAGATGTCAAACTATGCGGTATATTCTCTTTTGGCCCTCTTCCGGATCTCTTTCCATAAGCCAATCGGCACTCCAGGCCCCATGTAGTCAATATCACGTTAGCAGCTTTTGACTTCCCAAGACATTTTCTGGCACTCTTTTTAGACTGGTTTCGGCCTGTTAGCCCTGGTCAATTTTGAAATTTGCGAATTCCAACCCATGTCAATTCCGCTTGGATTCAAGCGTCCAGCCAACACCTACCGTAGTTCCCACAATAATTGCTGGCTTTGTGTTTATCTATGTGTGTCTATTTTCAAGATGTCATCTCAAATATCACATATATCTAGTTCATATTTTACCTTGCGCCGGCTTCGTGGCTTAGAGGTTATGACTTTTCTCCGTAATCTCGTATACTCTCGTCGGTAACGTGATGACGGTGAGAATCAGCAGTGGTTCGAATCGCATCGGTAACTTACGGGGTATGTGAGCCGGCCGCTCAGAAAGCAATGGCAAACTAATGAGCGTAATCTTGCCCAGAAATCAACATACAGCTGAAAGATGCTGGTGTTGACAGCGATGTCCTGTAAAGGATATGCAAAAAAAAAAAAAAAACATTTACCTTATTTTATCTCGTACATGTAAGAGGTCACTATCTGAGGCACATGTTTTTAAAGAAGATATAGCATCTACTGAAATTTTGTTTCGTCTAGACTTATCTACAAAATTTAATTACCCTATTCTTAACAAGATAAACTTTAGTTAGGTTTTTTAAACCATGAGAATAATTAACTCTTAATATGTAGCTGTGGATTAAAACTGAATTATAGCAATATAGATTGCATAAAGAATATCAAGAACACGGAGACAACGTTTATATCAAAGATAAGGATACAACTATGAAATAATAATAAAAAGGGAAAACGCTTTAATCAAGTTAAAACATTCGAATACCTAGGGCTCATCAACACATCGGATGAAAGACTCGTGACCGAGTTTACAAGCAGAATAGGTCAAGCAAAAGTTGTATTTCAGAAGATGAAAAGTATCTTGGCAATCAATAAGTTAATATCCTCTGATGTAAGAAAGAGAGGAATTAAATATTATTAAGAACATTTTCTACTATAAGGAATTTCTCGTCTATTATTACGAGTATATATCACAATATGAATTACAAACAATTAGATATGTGTACCTCCTGCGAAAAGAAGAGACATACTAAACACAGACACAGTGTACTTACCTTACAACGGACTCCGTATAAGTGAAGATAGAGTGAAAATTATCCAATACATGAAATAATCAACAAATATAAAATAATAAAGTAGTAAAATAAAAAGATAAGTATGATAGGATCGTGTGATACTTGGCGTAATATTTTTCTTTGATATTATGATTTTTTTCTGGCTGTTTTCTTGATATTAAAGGTACGTCCTTTCTTTGCACTATCTATGTTAGCACAATACCCAACATTCGTTGCATATCTTTTGCGTTTTCGGCTTCCATTACTGTGTCATGTGCATAGCGAAGATTATTTATATTGTAGTCTCTCATTCGCATCCTTTGCTGTCTTCGTTAATTCACATTATTTCTTTACTTTAAAGAGAGAGAGAGAGAGAGAGAGAGAGAGAGAGAGAGAGAGAGAGAGAGAGAGAGAGAGAGAGAGAGAGAGAGTGAGATAGTGAGCGAGAGAGAGAAAGAGAAAGAGAGAGAGAGTGAAGAGAGCAATAAAGAGATAGATACAGAGAAGAAAACAGAGAGAGAGAGAGAGAGAGAGAGAGAATAATGAGACAGGCAGAGTAAGAGTGAGACAGTGAGAGAAAAGAGAGAGTACAAAGAGAGAGAGAGAGAAAAAGATAAAGAGGAAAAGAGAGTGAAAAAGAGAAAGAGAGAGAACGAGAGAGGGAGGGAAAGACAGAGATAGAAAGAGAGATAAGAAGAGGGGGAAACAAAAAGAGAAAGAGAATGATAGAGAGAGGGATTCGACTTGCAAAATCAGCTGTAGACGAGGCAGATGTAGACAGAAACAAACTACGCTGAATGGCCTCAGATGGTGAAATGTTGGAATATCATCAAAATAATAATTTTTTCTCCAGAACACCGATCTGTAGAGAAATCTGTGGAGACACACGAACAAATACGACACTCAGCTATGCACAAGATAATGCTGAAATATATATGAGAATATAAAACATTAACGGGGAATTCTGCTTGGAGAGAGAAAACTGAAATTAGAAGTTCACGACTCTTAACTGATTGAAAGATGCTGTTAACCAAATCATGTAAGGCATGGACCCCCCCCCCCCCCCCAACCCCACCCTGCTTTCATTCAGCCAGAGAAATACATGTCAGGAAGAAAAATATACAAAATTACTGAGTCATACATGACATCCTGAAATCTTGTGATATAAGTGAAGAGCAGCAAACTAGCCGGGCGGTGCCTGAATGGCTGAGGGGAACACAAAGCATGTGGAGAAATCAACGAAGAACACGAAAGCAAGGCAGTCTAACAAATATGAGCAAATTAAGAGAGAAAGCTATTAGCGGGCATTAGTAAAGCTGCCTTTGGGGCACTTAGAAAAGTATCGCAATGTAATAATTGGGGATGGCTGTCTAGTGTGGTAATGTTCAGGTCGAGTTAATAATAAAGAACAGTGCACTAATTTAACGAAAATAATGAAACAATGAATGTCTTGGATTCTGCGGATAAAGAAGAATTGAGTCCCATGTGGAGAATAACAAACTCTCATTTGGTGAATAACAAACACAACAAACTCCCATTTGGGAAATAATAAACATAACAATCTCCCATTTGGGAAATAACAAACATAACAAACTCACTCTCATTTTAAGAATAACAAACATAACAAACTCCCATTTTGGGAAATAACAAACATAACAAACTGTAATTTTGGAAATAACAAACATAACAAATTTCATTTTGGCGAATAACAAACATAACAAACTCTCATTTAATGAATAAAAAACATAACTCTCTTATTTAATTAATAAAACACATAACACTCTTATTTAATGAATAAAAAAAGATAACACTCTTTAATGAATAAAAAGAAACATAACACTCTTATTTAATGAATAAAAAACAACACTCTTATTTAATGGATAAAAAACATAACACTCTTATTTAATGAATAAAAAACAGAACAAACGCATATCTGGTGTATAACAGACTCCCATTTGGTGAATGGGTCAGGTGAACAGATATCGCAGACTATGTGATTAATGTATCCCACATGTAAATAATTGGGAGATCTATTTGGGAAATAAATACAAACAACTACTCGGTGGTGACACAGTAGTTAGTGCGAATGGCTGCGAAGACAGCGGTCCGGGTGTGATCACCAGCACAAGAGACAAAAAGAAAAACAGACAGACAGACAGACAGACAGACAGACAGACAGAGGGATCGATAGGGAGAGGGCAATGATTCATCATGGTACGTGAATGAATAAATTAGGAGGAGCTTGGAAACAACAGAGATGTGATTCCTGATACGAATGTCGTAAATTACGTGGACTATCGGAGTAATTAATAACGATTGTCTGGGGGAGACTAATGGAACTTGAACATTATATACAACTAAAAAAACAAACAAATAGACACACAGTATTCTTTGTCATGTTTAATTAGTCTTACTAGTCTGGTAAGAATGAGGCAGCGAGGTGTGACGAGGGGATCTGGCCGACGATCCACGCTCAGAGGAAAGGCGAGACGGACATATAATCAGATTGCTACTGGAACTATTAGTGTTGGAACTCTTCGCTGGCTGCTGGGGATGGGGACGGAGCGCTTATGGGAATGTCCTGAATGCTGCGATGTCGGTTCCTAAATCAGTCAATCAATCAATCAATCAATCAATCAATCAATCAATCTGTGTCATGTGATGAGAATAACAGAGTTCGTGGGAATTTCGATATATGAAGCCCATAAACGGCACTCTCCCGCTGTTTATGTGTCACCTCGACACCGCAAGGTACAAGAGGAATATGATAAGATGATAATGTATTGAGAATAACGGCATTGGGAAACATCTCGACAACAGAAACATTAGCAATTGTTATTGCTAATAAGAAATGATATGGTCCATGGACGGGTACCATCAGCACAGATCTTGTCTAGAACATACGTACCGAGATCTGTGAACATGATCGCCAACAACATTTGGCAGGACACATTGCTACTACTGGCACCTTGACGTCTTGACAGACGGTAGTTTATTGATTTCTGCTTGGGATTCAGCATGGCCGAATGAATAAGAACGCACGTTCTTAAACTTCCAGTATGCTGCTGCCGAGGTAAGGGGTTCAATCCCTACACCGGTCAGTTGGACTAAAATGTTGACTTCTCGTTCTTGACTTGGGGACATAAATTACAAGTACCTCTGAAGTCGGAATGGGTTCGCCAGATAGCGAGAGACATTGTTAATAAGGAAAGCTAATCCATACGCAAAATTCAGTCCAGTAAGTGTTTGTGGACTTTGCTTGAGTTTAAAGCGAGCGAAAGAACAAAAAATAATGCGCTACAAAAAAAAAAAAGGCATAATAACTACAACCCATGGCGGGGAACAGGGATACAATTGCACCTCTATATAGCACAAAGCTTGGGCTTAGTTCTAGAGACCATGTGTTGCCCATGGAACATGATCCCTCTCTCGGCCTACCTAGTTTTTTACTCCAGAGGAAAGTTCACACCAATACACCTGGAACAGGACAATCTGCAGAAGCTGCCAGATCAGCAAATCTATACTCTAATTGTCCACCTGTCTGAGCTTTGATTTTAGATCAGTTACTGACCAAAGCTTAGGGTCTGGTATGCCCTGCCATGACAGCTAGTCTTTAGGTTGCATTTTCTTGCACCAGGATAAGGCTTGTAGCCTCCCATTTGCGCTCCTCTGCCCGAAGCCGTTGGCACAATGTGGGGTGTCGGGTTTGGTAAGCGCCGCCGAAATTTCGGCGCTAACAGAAGGCAGGTAGTCCCGTCTACTGTCATTCGCGGCAGGGAAAATTATATAATATTTGACCCGTACAGCAGTAGCGTTCCAATCTCATGGACATGGATACCTGACAATTGTCGCCAGTGTTTACGAAGATAAGGTGACGCGGACGGAAGCTGGTGACTCAACCTCATAAATGTCGTGGCCTTGAATATACCAAGGCCAACGCTTCATGCCCGAACGGCAGGATCTGCTATGGAACTACTGTAATATTAATATAATAACATCGAAGGAAAATAATAATCATCATTACCTTCCTTTTTTGCCGTCTAGCGTCGTGGGGAGAAATAACTGACGTTCCAGTGCCCGATGGATGGCACTAGAGGGTGTCATTCCGTGTTACTGTCTATGATGTAGTCAGAATGTTTTCTTGCGCCCTCTTGCTCTCGTATCATATCTTTGATGTAGCGCCTTTGCTGGTAGTTGATTCTAACTAAATGGCCGAACATTTGATCATCTACCAATCAATATATATGACGTATAGTGCTGATCCCACTGTCTGTCTGATAACAGCATTCCTTTTTCGATCTGAGATAATCAAGTTGGCAGCTCTCTCAGGTGTTGAGTTAGAGTTAAGTGTGATAAGGACATTGGTAGCATTGGGCTGGCGTGTATATGCTATTTATTGCCCGTCGTTTTACGGACAAATGCATTTTTTTTTATGTTTCAGTATGTGTGAAAGTTGATATATAAGAGTACTTGCTCTTTGGCATGTGATTCCAATTTCTCTAACTATTCTGCCATCTTCTGTGATTACACTTCCTAGATATTTAAATTTAAATTTACAAACAGATATGCTAACATGCATTACTTCAGTTTTTTTTGTTTTAATAATATTCATAATGTACCTGATGCATGTTGAATTCAGCTTTTTAATACACTTTTTTTTGGCGCCCGCTCGCTTTGAACTCAATCGTAGTCCCTATACGTTCTACTGCTTTTAGTGCACATAACTTATTTTTGCGTGTGGATTTCCTTTAACAATTACAAGTGTGATTTGCCAACGCTCCGAATTCTGAGGTATTTAAAATTTACGTCCCCAAGTCAAGGACGAGAAGTCAACAATTTTAATCCAAATGACAAATCAAGGGGTTGAACCCGTTGCCTTGGCACTAGCGCACCGGATGTTTAACAGCCTGAGCACTTACACATTCGGCCACGTTCACATCCAACTTATTAACATGATTTCGGGTGTGAAGCGCTAGGCCTTGGCATATTCAAGGCCACGACATTTATGAGGTTGAGTCACTATAGTCTGTTTATTTTTTTCTGCCCCAATATAACATTCCATATCTCAGTAACCAACTGAGGGAAAAGTATAAGATTTAGCATATAACCTTATCATTATGTCCACCCAACAAAAAAAAAAAAAATTGTTCTGGAGATTGTACAGCAGATTTCAATGTTTGTTTATATGCGGTATATAATTTATGCATCAGAGATTAAGTCCATAATGTTAAAAGTATTACAGCTTCACCAAGACACATCCGAGCTTTTAAAAACATTGTCTCGTGGTTTCCGTTTTGGCACAATCTGCGCGCAGTTAAATGGATTGTTCAGAGGTGTCTTCAGTATGGGTTCTTTCATGAAACGTGATTATGTAAATAAATATATAAATAAATCTTACTATTAATATAATATTAATAGCTAATATTTGAATGTGTAAATATTGTTCAATGGGACTGAATATGAAATTGTGTACACTTCAAAGCATCGCTATGAAGTTGTACACATATTTTTGTCAAGAAGCTGATCGCAGGAAACTGTTTCATACTGTTACAAATCCCGAAAAAAGAACAGTGCATGCATTGGGTTTGAGTAAACGGTCATTTCGTCGATGGGTGCAAGAATCTGGAATGAAACCAACATGCGATAAGCAAACGGTAGGTAGACAGGCAATTGTAGACAGCTTTGACAAGGATGTCATTAGGCGAGTTATTATAAAAATGATGGATGCCAAAGAAACAGTGACTGTAAGACAACTGAGGGTTTGGTTGAGAAAGAACAATAACATATAGCTATCCAAAACAACTTTGCGGAAAATTATAAGGACATTAGGCTTCACTTTTAGACAGTACAAGAGAGGTAGAAATATCCTTTGCGAGCAACCGCATTTAGGAGCCATGAGAAGCAGATACCTACGTGAAATAAGGGAAATGCGCAAAGAAAATTATGACAGTGTATTTGGATGAGACATGGATCAATGCGCACCACACAAGTGAAAAGGAATGGCAATCAGTGGATGGAACGATAAAGCGTTATGTGCCCAGTAGTAAAGGACAGCGTTTGGTCACAGCCTATGCTGGTAGTACTCGTAATGGCTTACTACAGAATCCTGGGCTCTTGTTCGTATCAAAGCATACAGACAATAGGGATTATCATAATGAGATGAATGGTAATGTATTTAGAGATTGGCTCGAGAATACAGTACTTCCATCCCTTGATAGACCGTCTTGTCTAAACATGGACAATGCATCATATCACTATGCTGTTGCCCAAGGAGACAAAATACGTACGGCATCGAGCACAAAGGAAGCAATAAAGATATGGCTCCGAAGGGGAAATATACCATTTCCAGAAACATATTTCAAGCTACAGTTGTTGTTCCTTGTAAAACATGCGCAAAATAGCAAGAAATATCACATCGACAGGTTGATAGAAGAGCATGGCCATAGGTGCTTGAGACTTCCGCCGTATCATTCTCATTTAAACTATAGAACTTGTGTGGGCTAAAATTAAAGGACAGGTGGCAGCTGCCAATACTACATTCAAATTGTCTGACGTCGAGATACTAACCCAGTCCACGCTATTAAATATTGATAAAAGTTACTGGAAAAAATATGAGAACCTTGTGTTGAAAGAGGAAGAGGACTATTGGAGAAAGGATGGATTGAATTTTATGCAACCGAGAGCAATCATCAACCTACTGGAATCGTCTGACACAGATTAAGGTCTGAGCAGATCGCAGACCTTAATCTACGTGCACACTTACTGGGATATTTTGCTCCAACTATTCAGACGAATTGCAGGCCCTAAACATTACAGCATCAGCATAATGTCAATGGCAACAGTTTGTATTCCATAGTGATGAAATTTCAATTCCGCAAGCCCATAGCGGAGACAAACAACTATATTGAAAGAAAAAAAACACACACACACACACTAAACGCATCGAATACCAACAGAAGAGTAATATTGCGGTGGAAACTGACATATTGTGGCATAACAAGAAACGTGAGAGCAAACACGTTGTCAAATTATGAGACAACACACGTGCATACGAATCAAAGGGACAACACACTTGCATACGAACCAATCTTAAAAGTCGACAGGGTCAACTTCATTGCACCGGGTTTATCCCATATGGCTCGGTCTCTTTCCGCAGCGCGGAAAGCGTCTTACAAATGACGAACTCCGTAGCTCTAGCGACGACCCACAGGAGTCTCCGAAAAATTTAACTCGTGAACCGAAGGACGCTGCCCGGAATCGAACCCACAACCTTCGGAGCCCGAGTTAAACGGCTTGACCACTTCGCCACGAAGTCTCCTCAAGAAGAATCAATCTATAAACTTCAATGAAAAGAGGACCAACATCTTGGTCGTTAAGAAGAAAGCCCACTACAGAGACACTGACAACTATTTTCATAGTGCAAATCAGGTAATCATGTTCCGTCTCTGAACGGTATACAGCAGCAGAGTAGACAATCTTTCACGAAGACTCAAAGCGGGTCTGTCACCCATGTTTACGTGTGAACAAACTACACAGACAACTGAACAGATCCTTAAAAATGGAAACATGATGACTAAATTGTGGTATCATTTCTGGTCACTCCATACGCACAGCTATTTGGAAGCTTTTACGGACTCAATATAAAAACTAACATGAATACGTGTGTACACATTATTAACCAGCAGGTGAAGAAACAAGAAAGAAATGAAAAATAAGGTAAGAAATATATTCCTTCTACTTTCCTGTCAATTTATACATTATTTACCCCATGCCTCTGTAAATTCTCTGTCTTTACTAATATTACAAATTGCACCCCTCTCGGGATTCTCCGTGGTGAAGTGCTCAAGCCGTCTGACTCGGGCTACGAAGGTTGTATGTTCGATTCTGGGCCGCGTGCTTCATTTCACGAGTGCATTTTTTCGGGGACTTCCAAGGGTCGTCGCTGGAACTACGGAGTTCGTGCTTTGTGCGACGCTTTCCACGCTGCAGAAAGAGACTAAGCCATATGGGATAACAACCCGGTGCAATGCAGTCGACCTGTCGACTTTTAAGCTACTTCTTCTACTGCACCCACTCCCATACGAATCCGGATACGCCTTGTGTCGTCTTCTGAATCTGAGGGACATTTATTACTGTAAAAACAAGTTTGTTAGCGAGAAATCACTAATTTTTCACCAAAACATCAAAGAAATGTCGCCGCTTTCGATGATTTCAGTTGCTTTTGGACTATCAAAGACATATTCCTTGGGTGGGGGTAAATATAAGATGGCTGGAAAAATTTCATAACGATGCAACAAACAGTTTTCAAAATAATTGATCGTGAATGACGGCATTCATTTCTGGACATTCCGTCTACGTCTTCTTATCTTCGTAAACACTTCTTTTCTGTGTGTGGGGAGATGTGTGGTTGGTGGGGAGATGTGTGTAGGTGGGGGATATGTGTGGGTGTGAGACGTGTGGGTGGGGGATTGGTGGATGGGTGGGGGAATGTATGTGTGTATTGAGGTGTGTGTGTGGTTAAGTGGGGGATGTGAGGGTGGATGGGGGATGTGTGGGTGGGTGGGGGGGGGGGGGGGGGTAGTGTCTCATAACATGGAATATGCATTGTTTATGTCTACAACATTCATTTGACATTGTTTGTTTCCTATGTGAATGTATTATGCAGAATTGATGAACGAAAGATGAGTGATTGGAAGCGCTAAATGTAAGACGGGCCTGCGTGCCCAAATTGTTACACTTTGAAAATAAAGTCCGTTCGTTCGTTCGTTCGTTCGTTCGTTCGTTCGTTCGTTCTCCTTCACCACCACCGTCTCCAATCCCTTCCTGCCTCTTTTATTCCCATGTGCTTCACATATAAATCATCTATAACCCTGAATCACTGTGTATATACGCATGTGAGTGTGCGTGTTACTGTTTTTTCTTCTCTTCCTGTTTTTCTCACACTCCGTGCATCCTCTAGGAGACGGACTGTATAGTTATGAAGTTAACTGGCTTTCTCAATGTGCCTCTCAGCCAGTGTCAGCAGCCTATCCTATTTTTTTCAATCACTTGAATTTATCTAATTACATTTACGAACTATGCACTGACGTAATTTCCTACTTTTTGAATGCATCTGTTTTGCGCAGAGTGATACTTCACACGTGCTATCCATTTCCTTGTGTTCTCAATGCATGTTAACAGTATAACTCACTTCTTTGTTAAAGGAGAAATATAGCAGTATTCTCCAGGTGTGAATTTGAACTACGAAAACGTAGACATCAGATTGCTTAGTTGATAGCCTGGCGTATTCCGCTGTATATTGTCCGGTGTAAATGTCAGAAATAATTAAGAAGAAGCAGACTGTGTTAGCCGGTCTCCATGCTTAAGAGTTTACGGAGGCGATTTGTAAGCCCACTTACCTGCGTTCGAAACACAGCTGCGACCGACTTGGCAACAGACCGCATTGCGCTGGGTTTTAACGTGTGGGTAAGGGAGCCGGTCGTTCACAAAGCAATGGCAAACTACTGAATGTAAACTTGCCAAGACATCAACAACAGCGGTAAAATGCTGGCGTTGACAGCGATGTCCTGGAAATAGGATAAGGAAAAAAAAAACAGACTGTGTTAGGTGTTAGGTTGGCTCGACTACGACCCGAGGTCAATAGTTTTGTTTGAAATAACTCCTCGGTATGGGTTCTATTACATACTCACGGATTGTCAGACGAGCCTGCTAGCTACCGGGGGCTGTCGCACATATAGTTCTTCTTCTTCGTCTTCCTTGTCTTCTTCTCCATCTGCTTCCTCTTCTTCTTTGTCTTCTTAGCCTCCTCCTCTTCCTCTTCTTCTTTCTCTTCTTTCTCTTCTTCATTGTCTCCTCCTCCTCCCCCTCCTCCTTCTTCTGCTCCGTCTTCTTCTTCTTCTTCTTCTTCTTCTTCTTCTTCTTCTTCTTCTTCTTCTTCTTCTTCTTCTTCTTCTCATCCTTCTTCTTCTTCTAATTTCTCTTCTTTGGTCCCTGATACCCCTAATGGAGCAACAATCTACAATCACACAGCCCAATCCCTGGGTCGGACAGTACATGCTTGACTGATGTTGGTTGTTGTTTTTTCTTGTTTTGTTTCTAAGGTGTGAGATAGCCTATCTCATGCCAACCTTCTTTAATAGCCAGCTACGGCATGCACAGGAGATCTGTACTGTTAGAATTCTTTACATCGCAATTCTTTACATAGAGGCTTCGGTAATACACAGGTAAAAGATATTGAAGTGGTTAGTTAGTCGCACATCCTTTACAGGACGTAGCCGTCAAACCTAGCATATTTTGGCTGTTTGTGATTCCTAGGCCAGTTTACGTTCAGTGGTTTGCCACTACTTTCTGAACGTCCGGTCCACATACAATTGTATGGAAACCGAAGGATTGCGGGTCAGCTTCCAACTCGTCCGCAGCTGTGTTTCGATCGCGGTATGCGGGATTACGAATTACACCCGACACCCCTTGGCACAGATCCGGTTGTTGTAGTGGTATGTATTTTTAATAAAGAAAGTGCAATCGCGTCAAAAATAATTGCTTATAGTACAGGAAGGCCCCTCTATACGTAGCTTTGGTTTACGTCGTTTTGCTATAACGTCGTTGTCACAATAGGACATAA
>JACEFZ010028369.1:45000-120000 GCA_014155875.1 Cepaea nemoralis | reverse complement strand
TGTGCTGTTTGTATGGATGTTTATATTTCCTTTCTGTATATAGTCCGTCTTGGTTCCTTGATTAACTGGGAAGCATTTCTGCATTCTTGTATTTTGTCAATTTGTTCATCCATTCTCTGCATGTTTCTTCGTTAATTTGATGTTTTATTTCCATTTAACCTAACCCTAATGTTATTCCTTTCTCCATATTTTGTTCCTACTTCAGCGGTTTAATCTGCCTTTTTCGTGTCCTGTTATTCTATGACAAACAAGTACATGAAGGAATCTTCTGTACCCCCATCTCTTTTATCAGTAATTGATGTCACTTCCACTAATTATTTATTCTTCCATACTTTGTTCCTAGTTTAGCGGCTTAATCTGCCTTTTTCGTGTCCTGTTATTCTTTTTAGAACAAGTGCATGAAGTAATCTACTGTTCCCCCATCTCTTTTATCAGTAACTGCTATCACGTCTACTAAACAAGAATCATGACGTACAACAAATGAATCCAATAATTAAAGTGATTTCCCAGTATTTTAAGGAAATTGCTAACCTAAAAAATGAAAAATATAAACGAAAAATGAGACTATATACAGATTTCATCAATTTTGTGATGGGGGATAATCCACAACGCAAAATAAAAAAAAAAAATTAACAATTCGGGCATTTTTCTGTGATGTGTTAGTTCCCGACCTAACAGACACCAAATATTATCAAGCATTAAACGATTTGTTTAAGATGGCATTCATAAAATTTCCCAAACGTTGGAATCAATAAATTCTCTCCTTTTTTGTTTGTCTGAAAACATCAAAACACTTTGCGTCAAATTGGCATGTTGGCGGGGTCACATGATCGCAGAACATTTTGGAGGGAAATAATGTTATTCATGTATCTATCTGATATTTAACTAACAACGTTTATTACTATCTAACTACAAACATGCAAACCTGTAGGAGACATTGGGATATCTGCAGGAGACGTGATGATATCTGCGGGAGACATGGGGATATCTGCAGGAGACGTGATGATATCTGCGGGAGACATGGGGATATCTGCAGGAGACGTGAGGATATCTGCGGGAGACATGGGGATATCTGCAGGAGACGTGATGATATCTGCGGGAGACATGGGGATATCTGCAGGAGACGTGATGATATCTGCGGGAGACATGGGGATATCTGCAGGAGACGTGATGATATCTGCGGGAGACATTGGGATATCTGCAGGAAATAGCCAGAGATAGGAAGACTTGGTGTTAGTTGGTTTAGGTAAAATTCTACAATGAGCAATTCAGGCCAGAAGATCGGAAGAATAAAAGCAAAGTTTAATGCCTATTTAATGAATATGCTACGTGTATTCAACGCTACTGTATGGCGCGGAACCCTGGACATTAAACAAGCAACTAGAAAGTCGCATAGAAGCCCTTTAGATGTGGATATACAGACGAATAGGTCGTATTTCATGGAAACAAAAACAATCAAATGCAGAGGTCCTAGAAAAACTGGGAATGAAGAGAGAGTTGATGAAAGAAATAAAAAGGAGACAAGTGAAATAATTTGGCCACGTTAAAAGACATGATACTCTTATAAAAACCATACTGGAAGGCAAGGTTGAGGGCAAGCGAGCAAGAGGTAGACAACGATACAAGTGGGAGGATAACATCAAGAGATGACGAGCATCAGCCTGACAAAATGTACAGTCAAGGCGAGATAGACAGTGTTGGAGATCCATTGCAGCCAACCTTCATTGCGGAAACGGCACCTGATTAATTGATTGATTGATTGAACGAATTTCCGAAATCTAGAAATATCTACAATTACACTGGATCCGCGATGGCATAGTGGTGAATACGCTTGTGTGCCCGACAGCGGTACAAGTTCAATTCTCAACATAGGCAGGGCCATTCTTTTTAGATAAAAATAATTAATTTAGCCGTCTTCCATCTTTCGGAACCACACAGCAATGTGTATTCAGCGTTAGAGCTATATATTCTTTTTAAAAGTTAGTTGCATATCCTTTACAGGACGTGGCAGTCAACCCCAACATTTCTTTGACTGTTTCTGATTTCTTAGCAAGTTTACATTCAGTAGTTTGCCATTAATTTCTGAACTACCGGCACTCATACTATTGTATGAAAACCAACGCATGGCGTGTGCTTTGCGTAGAATGAGATTTATGTTTACAAAAAATAAGGGTTCATTGTTTATATCGGTTTCTTTATTGAGTTTAGAAGTACAATAAGCGGATGGTGATAATTTATAATCAGGACAAAACGAAATAATAGATTCAACCAAAACTATCAATTCAGGGACGCTTTCAAAGCGCAAAGTACAAAGAAAATATTCTATTCTTCACACGGATGTCAGGACGGGTGAATAATTCAAAGAAAACAGATATCTTTTTGTTAAAAATATATCAACTATACAAACTATTCTTTTCTTTGATGTGTTCACCGGATCTGACATCTTTATGAAGTATCACCATCACCCATTGCCTTGTCTTGCACAAAACTTAAAGTAGCTTAAAAGTTGAGAGCGTCAACTTAATTGTGCTGGGTTTAATCCCATATGGCTCAGTGTCTTTCCATAGGGCGACCCACCGAAAGCGTCGCACAAAGCACGAACTCCGTAGCTCCAGTGACGACCCCGAGGAGTCTCCGAGAAAATTGCACTCGTTAACCGAAAGACGTAGCCCGAAATCGAACCCACAACCCTCGGAGGGCTAGTCAGACGGCTTGACCACTTCACCACGGAGACTCCTGTACAGAACTATTCCTCCATAAGAGTATTTTCCAATAATTTCTTTTACTAAATTTTAGTAGAGTGCTTATCGTGGCCATAGAAGTGACAGAATTCTTCTGTCAAACCACATCTCTGGAGCTTTTTTAATTTGTACTAATCAGTGGCTGCGTGGTTTAATGAACTTGCGCTTACATTTCCCGTGCGCTGACAGGGTAGTAACGGGTTCCTCCCCTACACAATTCATTTGGACTTCTAGGTTTATTACTCGTTCAGAAAGCAATGGCAAACTACTGAATGTAAAAATTGGCCAGAAAATCAATTTGAGGTTGATGGCATCGTCGTGACAAGGAGCATGCAGTTTGAAAAGAGGTCAGCGTTGGCGAGAGGTTTAATGCGCTCACCTTCCAAATTCCTTGCTGTGACGGTGGGTTATTGGGTGCGTTCCACACACCGTTCAGTTGGGTTTAAATGTTGAATTCTCGTTTAAAAGACAGCAATGGCAGACTAGTGAATGTGAAAGACGGGTATCGCAACATCCTAGATAGAGCATGCAACATTTTAAAATAATTGTTATGCATGTATAAAGAAGTACAACAATAAGACAGAGGCAAACAGCTTTTCTTTTTGGTCATGTGATGAGAAGAGAGGCATTAGAGAACATCGTGACACCTGGAAAGATCGAGGGGAAGAGAGGCAGAGGCTGTCTGTTCAGTGTTCAGGTTTAGAACCAGTATGCTGGTGCGATTCTTGTACATTGCCCAGTCTGCTTTCTTGTAGTTCCACCTCGAGAGGGTGCTGCTTTCACTTACAAGCTCATTTTCTACAGTTAGAAAGACTGGCCGATGGTCACTGCCACCAAGTTGTTTCCCAACAATTCGTGCAATGTTACACTCCAGGTCTGGTGAATGAAAAGCCAGGTCAGGTGTAGTTGTAGTGTGCCATGATCTCGAGTAGAAACTATGTGGGTCGGACGGCTTGTTAATAAAGATGAATCTATTCTCATCCTGTAGTCTTCCAGTCTCTCTCCTCTCTGGTCCATGTAATCATAGCCCCAGCTCTGCGAGTGGCTGTTGAAATCGCCACACACAATCATTTTGTTCTGTTAATGGTAGTGTATCCAGTGCCTGTGGGCGGTCACTTGGACAGTAGTAATTGATCAGATGTAGGTCTGTGTTGCCTGTCTTAAGTATAAGTGTCTGATACTCAGCCCCTTCCATGTAGACTTCGATTTGGGAAGCAGTGATGTTATTTTTTACCAGGGTAAGTATCCCACCTTTTCGCCTGTCCTTTCTGTCAGATCGGTAACACTGGTAGCCTCTGATTTTGAAGGTTATATTTTCGTTGAGGTGAGTTTCTTGCAAGCAACATACGCTTACTTTTTCTTGGTCCAGGATGTTTTCTAATTCTATTTTTTGTTGCTGACTCCCTCCGCATTCCAGTGCATTATTTTAAGTCTTTGTTTAGTATGGCCAGCTGTTATATTCACATGTCCCCTAGCTCCACAGGACATCTGAGAAGGACCTCCAGTAGTTGGAGTTGGACGCTTTCAAGACATAGGGCCCAGTACTGCACCTGCCAGTGGGTCCAAAGTAGGGCGAGTACCATAACATTTAGCAGTAGTCGATATATTCCATTTTGCGTAATCGCGTGGCATCCTGATTTCTGTGGTGCGCGTCCTCGCTGGTTGCCTCCGTCTTCAGCACCTTTCCTTTGCTAGAGCAGACTGTGGTCTCACTCGAGTTTAGATGTGTACGCGCGCACACACGTGTTTGCGCATGCATGTACGTGCATACACATCTAGAGCATACTGGTTATTTTTCGGCTCCAGAAACTCGCCGTCGCCCCTTCTCCTGTTAGTAAAAACAGTTCCGCCATGTGAAGGCCAGGAGTTGGACTTTTGCTGCAGAGGTTATGTATTCACGAGTCATTGGGGTATTTAAGCAAGGTTGGGCGCTCACCTCAACACTGCACCCCGGCTACATACAGCAACATTTGGAACCACAGAGCAATATGATTGAGTGCAAAGTGCAAAATGCAGTATGATTGAGTTCAAAGTATAGTATGATTAAGTTCAAAGCTCAGTACGATTGAGTGCAGAGTACAGTACGATTGAACGTAAGTTACAATATGATTCATTATAAAGTGTAGTATGATTGAGTGGAAAGTGCTAAAATAGAGAACCCACATCTGGGGAGGCTAATTCAATGGAGGGTGAGTAGAACATCTGGGCGACACTCCTCACGTGCAGGCGGACGTTCAATCAGGCTGTCATTGGTACCCTCTGTATAGGGATGCTTCGTTAGCTACTGAATAAGGGGATGGGACACTTGTTGGAATGTCCCGAGTGCAGTGATTCACGATATCATATTCATATGTTCAACATAATCAATTTGTTAAGCAGTAGCTAGAATTTCCCCGATTATTATGATTGTGGGATTGACCGAGCCTCAGAAAATAGACAATGTCGTTCCTGTATTACCTGTACCCTGTTCAATCTCAGAAGAGAAATTATAATTAGGGTCCATCACCGCCTCAGATTAATAATCCCGTGACACCAGTAAAGGCGGCTAAGTGGTATCGAGGTATGGTGTCCGCCTCGAGTGCTGGAGGTCCCGGGTTCAAGCCCCTGTGAGGGCCGGGATTTTTTCACTTGGACTTCTAGTAACTAAATTTCCTCTGGTCTCTGGGTAGAGAGATCGGACGCCCGTGTGTATTGTTGCTCACGTAAAACATCCCTTGGCAGTTGGAAATCGAAAAAGAGTAGCCTAAAGGCGCTGCCCGGGCAAAATTTCGAGTTAAAAAGTCTAGCAAAAGTATTTTAGGATCCTCGCCAATGCTACGGAGTTCGTACACTGAGCTGAGTTTCTCCGGATTAAGACTTGAGTTAGGAGTAGAACGGAACACCTATGGGTCACACCCTTGTGCCGTGATGTTGATCCGTCGACTAAAGTAAACTAATAATCCTGTGGAAGAATCAGTACATTTGGTATGTTAATTTGAAAGATTGTGTTGTCCATGGAAGGTAAACACTATGAAATAGACAATGAATAAATTTCTTATTCAGAAAGCAATGGCAAATTACTGAACGTAAACTTGCCAAGAAATCACACAGCCAAAACTGAGGGGTTCACTGCGACGTCCTGTAAACGATATGCAACATCAAAACACATTTCTTAATTGTATTGATGATATGTTCGATGAATGAATTCCGGCCAGAAAATGAGCAGGCCGCTGCACTTGATTATATCACAAGGCAGCCCTGCAGCAAAGCATTATATTTGATTATCGTTACATTAATTGTAAGGACGTGACCCGCAATCTAGTGGTAAGTCTTTTACCGAGACTGGACACGAAATGGACAAATCGGAGATTGTGGTCACTTATGGCAAGAACCCCAAGGGGAAAGACCCGCAAAATTATTGGATGTAAAGAAGACTAACTCCATATTCGTTTAATCGTAGCGTTCTTGTTTACTCCGACAGATGAGTTGTGCTTCTCCTGATGAGCTCAGTAGTTGTCTGGAGATCTATTTTATTTCTGTACAGCTTTAGGGTTGGTACTGAGGTTCGCGGCGAGAATAGTGTTGGTACTGAGGTTCTCGCCGAGGATGGTGTTGGTACTGAGATTCTCGGCGAGGATGGTGTTGATACTGAGGTTCTCGGCGAGGATGGTGTTGGTACTGAGGTTCTCGCCGAGGATGGTGTTGGTACTGAGATTCTCGGCGAGGATGGTGTTGGTACTGAGATTCTCGGCGAGGATGGTGTTGGTACTGAGATTCTCGGCGAGGATGGTGTTGGTACTGACGTTCTCGGCGAGGATGGTGTTGGTACTGAGATTCTCGGCGAGGATGGTGTTGGTACTGAGATTCTCGGCGAGGATGGTGTTGGTACTGAGATTCTCGGCGAGGATGGTGTTGGTACTGAGATTCTCGGCGAGCATGGCTTTGGGATTGATACTGGGGTTCTCGGCGAGGATAGCTTTGGGGTTGGTACTGGGGTTCTCGTCGAGAATGGCTTTAGGGTTGGTACCGGGGTTCTCGGCGAGGAATGGCTTTGGGGTTGGTACTGAGGTTCTCGGTGATTCGCTCTCGTATATACATATAGTTTATTTGTCAAGGAATTGATTACAACTGTTTACACAGAGTATGAAGAAATGATATATATCAATTGAACTTTTGTAGAGAATGTATTCATATTCATTATAGCTACTACATGATTGTGCACACTTATGTTGTCGTTGCCTTTGCTTGATTTTGAAAAGACTCGGGGAATAGAAGACCATATTATTCGAATGATAGTAGTTAGCACTCACCAGAATAACTTCTTTATCACTGTCTATACGATTTCCTTTCACCCGCTGCTGATAATTTATTTATTTTTTTTAGTTTTTTATTTTTAAAAAGTCTTATGGAGCCAACTCCAGAGAATAGGCTGTGTATGGAAGAATCTCAATAATAATATTCTTGGCTGCTATTTGCACAAGAGTGCTTTATAAGAGGGCGCGTTGTCTTGAAGCAACTGAAGAAATAGATTCCGTGATTTTCCAGGTCTTCTGGTAGAGGTCTTTATAGGCATGCTTTACCTTTTTCGTCACGTTTTTTTAGGGGGGGGGGGGGGGTGTGGGAAGAATAATGTGTTACAAGTAGTCCATCGTTAGATTATCATATGAGTTATGATTATGTTTTAATTGGTGTTTCTAGCCCTCTTTAACTGCTTACATTTGGTTGTTTTAAATTATGTTGTTTTTTTTTTTCTTGGGAATATCTAATTATGTTCTTTCCGTCTTGATTATATTGTTGGCAATATTAATGGAAAATGGTTTAGCATTATTTGATTGAAAACATTAGAAAGCGGTCTTTCCGAGTCTCAGTTTGTTCATGTGCTGTTTGTATGGATGTTTATATTTCCTTTCTGTATATAGTCCGTCTTGGTTCCTTGATTAACTGGGAAGCATTTCTGCATTCTTGTATTTTGTCAATTTGTTCATCCATTCTCTGCATGTTTCTTCGTTAATTTGATGTTTTATTTCCATTTAACCTAACCCTAATGTTATTCCTTTCTCCATATTTTGTTCCTACTTCAGCGGTTTAATCTGCCTTTTTCGTGTCCTGTTATTCTATGACAAACAAGTACATGAAGGAATCTTCTGTACCCCCATCTCTTTTATCAGTAATTGATGTCACTTCCACTAATTATTTATTCTTCCATACTTTGTTCCTAGTTTAGCGGCTTAATCTGCCTTTTTCGTGTCCTGTTATTCTTTTTGGGATTGATACTGGGGTTCTCGGCGAGGATAGCTTTGGGGTTGGTACTGGGGTTCTCGTCGAGAATGGCTTTAGGGTTGGTACCGGGGTTCTCGGCGAGGAATGGCTTTGGGGTTGGTACTGAGGTTCTCGGCGAGGATGGCTTTGGGGTTGGTATTGAGTTTCTCGGCGTGGATGGCTTTGGGGCTGGTACTGAGTTTCTCGGCGAGGATGGTGTTGGTACTGAGATTCTCGGCGAGCATGGCTTTAGGATTGGTACTGAGATTCTCGGCGAGCATGGCTTTGGGGTTGGTACTGAGATTCTTGGCGAGGATGGCTTTGGGGTTGGTATTGAGATTCTCGGCGAGGATGGCTATCGGGTTGGTACTGAGATTCTTAGCGAGGATGGCTTTGGGGTTGGTATTGAGATTCTTGGCGAGGATGGCTTTGAGGTTGGTACTGAGGTGCTTTGCGAAGATGGGGTTGGTACTGCGGTTCTCTGAGAGGAGGGCTTTGTTCACTGACCAGAGCCTAAGCTTGGGCGAAGGGCAAACGATCTCAATACGTAATACGGCATACCGCGTTCATAACACAGCTGCGGGATATTTGAAGCAGACGGCCTTGCGTTTGTTTTCATTCAGTGCATGAGAGCCGGTCGCTCAGACACCAATGTACAAACTAGTGAATGTAAGCTAGCCAAGAAATCACAAACAGTCAAGAAATGTTGGGGCTGACTGCGACGTCCTGTAGAGGATATGCAACTAACTTTAACATAGATACGCAGATAGACAAGGCATATACATGTGTGTATTCAGTCTGCTGTGACTTAACCATATGTGTGGATTAGGTAAGGCGGTATAATTCACTTGTCGCCTAACAATCATTATCATAATGTGTTGACAGATGTGTTGAGTTGTGTTGAGTCAAGAACATCACTAGCGAGACAACCTTAAGTTCTATAATCGCATCTTCAATAGACAGTGAAGAGTTCTAATGCTAACTATACTAGTTGTAATCGGGTTTATATGTTCGTTTGACTGCGTTTAGGCCGCAAAGTGGAGTAGCCGCTTATATCCCTCCATAGATCTCTGCACTTGATGTTGTGGATCTGTGATAATGATATTCCCTAGTCTTAGACTATCAAGCATCATTTCTGTGGTTTTATCGCTGCCTCTTCCACTGCTGATAATTTAATTCCTTCCAACAGTCACCAATGCCCTTTCTCTCATTATATGACTACGGAAAACTGTTCTGTCTCTTTCTCATAGTTGTGTATACTGTTCCCCTTTCATTACCTTCTTTCAGGCAATCGTTGTTACTTAGTCTAGCTGTCCACGGGATTCGCAACATCCATCTTAAAAACTACACCATCGCTGCATATAAATTCTTCCTAATGTATTTGTTCACAATTCAAGAATCACTGCCCAGAACAAAGCAGAACTGGTCCAATATAACACGCCAATACCTTCTCCTTGACGTTCAGTGAAAGTGATTGATTACCTAAGACAAGTTTCATCGTCTGAAAAGTGGACTTTGCTTGGCCTATTCTGCTCTTAACCTCTATTAAGCATCTTCCAGCTGATGTTATGACATCTCCCAAATATCAGAATTTATTGACTCGATTAATCATTGTCCCTTTCATTTTGATGTTATCATTTTATTTGACTAACCGTTGCTGATGTTTTCTTGATATTTACGGTAATGTCAATTTCAGGTACATTCTATTAATACAATAGTGGTCGTTTTGGTGTAATAGTTGGGACGTTACGCCGGAAACGACATGAGCACAGTTGGACGATAGTTTTATGTAAATTCTCGATGTGTGTTACTGGAGGGATATTCTATGTTTCATGTTTCATGGGAAACGTCCCATGGGATGGGATGGGACGGGACAACAAACATTTGTATTTCCCATGGGACACATGGGACAGTAGCCATGTCATAGCAACTTTCTAAAAAAAAATCTTTTTAAAGCCTTCATTCTTTTTTTTTTCTTTGTATACTTGTATCATTTCTTTATCTCGTGGTGGGACACCGGATAAATTAATAAATGCGCGCATGCGATCATATTACCAACGTTTCAATGCCCATTTAAACAAAATTACTCGCATTACTTTAATGAAAATGATGAAGAATTCTTAAACCACATTCCGAATATTGTTCAGATTAAAGGAATGCTGAACATACATGAGAAATTCAAAACTTTTTTTGTGTGACAAACTAGAAATTGATGGTGCTACATCTCATTTAATTTTGCTGTTATACTTCCTCCTAGACTACCAGTTGTACAAAGTTATTGTTGATATTGACGAAGAAACTTCCAGCAGCAAGGTGAAAAAATATTGTCAGAACTTTCAAAAAATTATTGGAGAAAAACTTTGGCCATATTGCGGCAGTTCTTTGGCAGTTACTACAGCATTCCTTACTGGAGTTGATATTAAAGCCAAAATAGAAGACATGGTCAAGTCAGTTGTTACTAAGAAGAAAGGGAATGTGGACACTAATACATGGGCCAATGATTGGATCGCTTTTTCTAAGTCTGTTGTTCCAACTGTTATTTCATTCATCAAAGATTTAAATCTTTCTTCTGAATCATCTGCTGTATGTGAAGTAGCAGGAATTGTAGAACAAAAGCCAAAAAGTAATTTTGACTTATATTTTGATTCTCCACCAAACAAAACATTTAAGTTTGATGACCCCAGAAACAAATACCTTGAGGATGATGTCACCATGTTTCAAAAATTACGGCAACCAACTTCACAACCATTAAATTATTGGAAAAATGAACATAGGTTTCCACTGCTAACAGCAAGTACGAAAATTGGTTTGGCCATACCAGTGTCCTCAGCGGCAGTAGAGCGCTTATTTAGTGCAGCTGGATTGTTGTTGAGTAAGTTACGAAAACGGATGTTACCAGCACTCGTTACAAACTCTGTGTATATCAGATTTGCATGTAAGATGAAAATTGTGGAAATGGTTCAGGAATTGATAGTTGAATAAGCAGAGTGACTCAGAAACAGAATGAGAGTATCAGAATGACACTGAATTGTCATATTTAGATTAAACTTTGTTTTAATAAAATACTCTTGAATATTAAAATTAATAAATTCTTTTGTTTTACATGTCTCTTAGTACATGTAGTCCTATTTAGTAGACACTACCCCTAAACTTTCATAAATTTCATAATTTTATTTGAACTGTATTCCATATTAATATTATCATGGGAATCCCATGGGATGGGATGGATGGGACAGAAATAAACTGCCGTGGGATAGGATGAAAATGTGACTGAAAAATGTGTCCCATGAACAAGCCTGCAAATGTGTGTCTATACAAATATTGGTCTATACAAATATTGGTCTATACATATATTGGTCTATACAAATATTGGTCTATAACCATATACATCATGTTCCTGATGCAGACATTTATATGTGTGTTTGTGTGTTTTTACTACAATGTCAGGGTTCTCCGTGATGTAGTTGTTCAGATTGTGAGTTCGATTCAGGACTCGTAGACTCCTGAGGAGTCGTCGCTGGAGCTTCGGGGTTTGTGATTTGTGCGATGCTTTCAGCAGGAAGCATTGAGGACAGAAACTGAGCCATATGGGATAAACATGGTGCAATGAAGTCCATACTCTTGCCTTTAAACATTTAAAATACAGTTTCAAAATGTTGTTGCTGGTCTCTTGCGTTGTTTAGTTTAGTTTAGTTTAGTTTAGTTGGATCAACATCACGGCACACGGGTGCACCCCATAAGTGCTCCGTTCTCCTCCTAACTCAAACGTTAGTCTGGAGAAGCTCACCTCAGTGCACGAACTCTGTAGCACCGGCGAGGATCTTGAAATACTTTGGGTAGATTTTTAACTCGAAATTTTGCCCGGGCAGCGCCGTTAGGCTACTCTTTTTCGATTTCCAACTGCCAAGGGATTTTTTACGTGCGCAACAAAACACACGGGCGTCCGATCTCACTACCCAGAGACCAGGGGAAATTTATTACTAGAAGTCCAAGAGAAAAAATCCCGGCATCACCGGGGCTTGAACCCGGGACCTCCAGCACTCGAGGCGGAAACCATACCTCGAGACCACGCAGCACTCAACTCTTGCGTTGACTAGATAATACGCAATAATATATATATATATATATATATATATATATATATATATATATATATATATATATATATATATATATATATATATATATATATATATATAAAATCAAAGATAAGTGTCTTGTGTTATTACCATCGTGACAGAGGTCCTTAATTCCGTCATCACTAGACAGTTGGTGGGCATACGTGATCAGTGTCGTGTTCAAAATGATTGTCGCCGCTCAGAAGGAGCATGCACAAAAAAGATTAAATAGTAGAATTATACAGTTGTTGACAGACTAGCCAAGATGTAGACTACTACTTGACACAATTCAACTCAGTCGGCTGGAGACAATTGAGACGCAATCTATTTTATAACAACGGCAGTTTTCTACGATGATCAATCGTCACACAGCTTAGGGCACTCGGCCACGATCTCGGCAAGCAGCCTACTGCATACAGATTGATTGCAGACGCACGTAACATGTTCTCGAAGATTCACACCGCCATCGAATATTCCTAGCGCAAATACTTATTGATGCAGCCACACTTTGGCAGGGCGTCGCGATGGCGTAGTGACTAAATGTTCGTCTGCCGGCCCGAACGTTATGGGTTTTATCTGCATTGATACGGATTCGACTTTTTAAAATTGACCTGTATTCCCAATTCCACCGAGCTCATATGGGTAGCGTGTTTTGTCTTGGGAAAGTAAAGCGGCAGGCCGGATACTAGCCGCATAACGAAAGGTGTCATACTGACCACATAATCTACTGATTGCCGATTGGTCTATCCAAATATGTGTCTAACACCATGCGCCTAATGCGTTTTATGGCGCGAAAATGAATCCTTAGATTACTCAAACACTGGCTGGATATGCAGTAAAGATTGTGCTGTCTGAGGTTGACAAATTATTGTCGCACATAAGATCCATGTGGCCATTTCATGTGCTGGTGTGTCTCGGGTTTCTACGTTCAAAAAGTGCTTTTAACAGATTCAGCGCCAAACAAGAACTCGGTTTGTACCAAACAAAAATGTATGGTGAAAATTGGAAGTAGGAGCATGTCCTAGATATGACTTAAAAGTGGTTAATATGGTAGCAGACACGTCATAGTGCAAAACAGGTAATCATGTTCCGTCTCTGAACAGTAAACAGCAGAGTAGACAATCTTTCCCGAAGACTCAAAGCGGGTCTGTGTACGTGTGAACAAACTACACAGACACCTGAACAGATCCTTAAAAATGGAAACATGATGACTAAATTGTGGTATCATTTCTGGTCACTCCATACGCACATTAACGCACAGCTATTTGGAAGCTTTTACGAACTCAATATAAAAAGCTAACATGAATACTTGTGTACACATTATTAACCAGCAGGTGAAGAAACAAGAAGGAGATGAAAAATAAGGTAAGAAATATATTCCTTCTACTTTCCTGTCAATTTACACATTATTTACCCCATGTCTCTGTAAATTCTCTGTCTTTACTAATATTTCACATTGCACCCCTCTCGGGATTCTCCGTGGTGAAGTGGTCAAGCCGTCTGACTCGGGCTCCGAAGGTTGTAAGTTCGATTCCAGGCCGCGTCCTTCATTTCACGAGTGCATTTTTGGAGACTCCCGAGGGTCGTCGCTGGAGCTACGGAGTTCGTGCTTTGTGCGACGCTTTCCACGCTGCGGAAAGAGACTGAGCCATGTGGGATAAAAACCCGGTGCAATGCAGTCGACCCTGTCGATTTTTAAGCTACTTCTTTTACTGCACCCACTCCCATACGAATCCGGATACGCCTTGTGTCGTCATCTGAATTGGCGGGGCATTCATTACTGTAAAAACAAGTTTGTTAGCGAGAAATCACTAGTTTTTCACCAAAACATCAAACAAATGTCGATGATTTAAGTTACTTTTGGACCTATCAAAGACATATTCCTTGGGTGGGGGTAAATATAAGACGGCAGGAAAAATTTCATAACGATGCAACAGACCATCCATCCATCATGTGCCATGCCGGTAAGCGTGGGCGGTCATGTTCTGCCATCTCACTCGATCACCAGATTCGTGGATCAGCTCCGTGTTTCTGTCTCAACCATGCCACAAGGCAAGCCATCCAGGTACTTGCCTCTAGGTCTTCCCCTTGGTCTGTTCCCCTCGATCTTACCAGTTGTCACCAAGTTCTCCAAATCATTTCTTCTCATAACATGCCCATACAATTGTGACTGTCTACGTCTAATGTCTCTAATCAGTTTACGATCTTCATTTGTTTCTTGAAGGACTTGTTCATTGGTCTTTCTGGCTGTCCATGGTATTCTTTGCATTTTCCTCTGAAACCACATTTCTAAAGCCATCAGATGTTTTTCAGCCTGACTGCACATTGTTCAAGCTTCACATCCATATAAAAGTACAGATTCTATGTAGCATCTCAACACTCTTTTTCTCGTTTCAACTGACATCTTTGTATTGGTCTGTATGTTTTTCATCTTGCTAAAGGCTACTTTTGCCATGGCGATTCTTGTTCAAATCTCTTCAAGGCATCTCCCATCAGATGTTATTACTGTTCCGAGATAATTATACCTATTCACTTGTTGAAGAATATCCCCATTTACTTGTAAATTACATTGTGGTATTTCGTTCTTCCTGGTGACGACCATAATCTGTGTCTTTTTACAATTTAATTCTAACCCTAGTTGTTCACTGTGTGTAACAACCGCATCTACTAAATTTTGCAGGTCCTGTTCATAGTCTGCAATCAAGACTGTATCATCTGAATATCTAATGTTATTGAAACGGACAGTTTTCAACATATTCATGTTATGCAACAGACAGTTTTCAAAATAATTGATCGTGAATGACGGCATTCATTTCTGGAATACTATAACTACTTCTTCACCCAGGATGATAATGATATCGATGCTAATAATAGTGGCGTTTTCTTTACCTTACTTGCTACTACTAGAAAGTCGGAGTGCACTGGGCTGATTTTGCGTGTGGGCTAGCTTTCCATTTTACCAGTGTCCCTCGTCATCAGGCGAACCCACTCCAACTTCTGAGGTTCTTGTAATTTACGTCCTCAAGTCAAGGAAGAGAAGTCAACATTGTAGTCCAACTGACCATTATGTGGCTTGACTGCTACCACCTTGCCATAAGCGCACAAGAGGTTTAATCACGAGCGCTCCTTCGCGTTGATTTCCACATGATATATAATTGTAAACATGATGATGACAATAGCAGCCGTGATCAGTGTATGTGGTATCATACACAGCCGTGATCTGTGTATGTGGTATCATACACAGCCGTGATCTGTGTATGTGGTATCATACACAGCCGTGATCAGTGTATGTGGTATCATACACAGCCGTGATCAGTGTATGTGGTGTCATACCCAGCCGTGATCAGTGTATGTGGTGTCATACACAGCAGTGATAAGAAAATGCCGTGTTATAAACAGCAGTCATAGATACTTGTGATGTTATACATTTAAATTCCTCGTATTTGAAACAATTTTTCTTCCAATTCAAGGTCTGTTTCTTCCCATTCAATGTCTGTTTCTTCCCATTCAAGTTCTGTATACTGTTTATGAACAACTGCTAGGTGAATACTATTTATGATCAACTGCTATTTGTGTACTATGTATGAACAATTGCTAGTTGAATACTAATAATGAACAATTGCCAAACGAATACGCTCTACGAGCAACTGCTAGTCAAATACTATTTATCAACAATTGTTAGTTGAATACTCTTCATGAATAAATTGCTAGCTGAATACTATTTATGAACAATTGCTATGCAAATACTCTTTATGAACAATTTGCTAGGTGAATACTATTTATGAACAATTGCTATGCAAATACTCTTTATGAACAATTTGCTAGGTGAATACTATTTATGAACAACTACTAGATGTATACTATTTGTGAAAAATTGTTAGTTTAATATCCTAAGGGATAGACCAGGATTCTATTTGGTTCCACATCACGGGCAACAGTCTTGGCTGACTGGCTAAACTACATGAGTGAAGTAGGGGTAATATCATACTAAGGGAATGTCCATCCCTAGTACACAAAAACTGGGATGATGGAGGAGGCGGATGAATCTAAATAGATCAACGGCTTCGAAAGCGAAACAGCAGAGTGTGTGGCACACATGAGGTGTGTTCAGGACACGATAATGAACATAGCTGGCCGAAAGGTCATCAATGAACATCACAGTAAACGGGCAGATACTAGAACAAGTAACAAGTTTCTCCTTTCTTGGACATATAATAATAGATGATGGCAGAAGTGAAATAGAAATCAAAAAGACAATAGGAAAGGCCGAAAATGCTTTCAACGGCATTAAATCAGTATTAACATCTAGAGAGATTAATAATGCATTAAAATGAGAATTGTCAAATGCTACGTATATTCAACGCTACTGTATGGCGCGGAAGCCTGGACATTGAACAAGCAGCTAGAAAGTCGCACAGAAGCCCTGGAGATGTTGATATACAGACGAATATGTCGTATTTCATGGAAACAAAAACAATCACATGCAGAGGTTCAAGAAAAACTGGGAATGAAAAGAGAGTTGATGAAATAAATAAACAGGAGAAAAGTGAAATATTTCTGTCATGTTAAAAGACATGATACTCTTATAAACCCATACTGGAAGGCAAGGTTGAGGGCAAGCGAGAAAGAGGTAGACAGCGATACAAGTGGGAAGATAACATCAAGAGATGGACGAACATCAACCTGACAGAATGTACAGTCAAGGCGAGAGACAGACAGTGTTGGAGATCCATTGCAACCAACCTGCATTGCGGAGACGGCACCTGATTGATTGATTGATTGATTGATTGTTAGGTGAATACTATTTATGTACAATTGTTAGTTGAATACTCTTTATGAACAATTACTAGTAGAATACTATTTGTGAACAACTGCTATTTGAATACTATTTATTAACAACGACTAGGTTAATACTATTTATGAACAACTGCTATTTGAATACTATTTATGAACAACTGCTATTTGAATACTATTTATGAACAACGACTAGGTTAATACTATTCATTAACAACCGCTAGGTAAATATTATTTTTGAACAACTGCTCGGTGAAAAATATTATGAACAATTGTTAGTGCCTACGAACCACCTCTGGGCGAAGACAAAATGACAGATGAAACATGCTGTTTGTGTAAGAAGCCTGATATTGGATTTAAGTATGATTTACACTTGAAAAAAGGGGGTGGGGGAATAGTATGAGTGTACGAACCACAAAAGCGGGTTATTTATGGATGTACCCAATATGTTATGACTCCGATTCTGTTTTAACCATGGACGGTGAAACAAGATTTTGACAGATGTCACTCAGTGTAACAGAAACATAACGCATTAGTTTAAAAATAACGTAACGGACATACAAGAAAAACAGATGGAAAGCCAACAAACAAACACATACACACAAAACAATTTTAAAACTTGAGGCATAACAGTTAGAAAAATAATAACTTACCCCTAAGTGCAGTCCTCACATTACGGCAGACAGCAGGTAAACGAGCGATCCATGTAATCTCAGTGCTGAGTAAAACTCCGAGAATCGAATTTACAATCACGCAAGGAGTCTTCGATCATTTAATAACTGTGTGAATATAAATTTATGTAGGTTGTTGTTTAAAATCGGGCCTCTGGCATCAATATAAACAATTGATGGACATCATAATAACATATTTCTTGTGTTTCTTTTTCATCCACGAACTGTTTATTTAATTTACTTCAAACTGTAGGAATATTACTATACATTTCTTGAATTGCTGTTTTAATTCCTACTTTTACTATAGAATTAGAAAAAGCTGAAAATCATCGCTCATTGCAATACAAATTGTGTGCCACAATTTCAATAAGTTAATTTTATAACTGTAATAAATGCAATTCAATCATAATATTGTTTGGTGTCTTATTAATTTAATAATAGCAGTGTAAATTTGTTTGAGTTACTGTTTGAAACATGCGTTTGTTAAATGCTTGCTAGCTTAAAACACCTTTATAATACCTATATTTTAACAATTTTCTAAAGTTTCTTTAAGAATTACACGACATGACTAATTATGATACACAGTAATAAAAGTTGTATTTCTGTGAAACAGTGTATGAGAATTTGAACATCAACAATACAAATAAATGTGGCATCTTCAGGTATGTCTTACGATTGTTATTAAGTCGTTTAATGCTGATTAGAAAAAACACGGGAGACCGATGTATGAAAATCCCAGGAGAAAAGTGCGCAGTCGGTGAGCACTGCGCGTGTAGACACGGGATGGCAACGTCGCGTCTGCATGATTTGTCAGCACTGGGCATCACATAATGTCAGTTTGTGGAACGACTACGAGATATGAGTAGCGGTAGGGCTAGGATAATGTGTGTACTCACGTTCTTCTTCTTTCTCCTACTCATTCTCCTAATCTTCTTTTTCTTCTTCTTCTTCTTCTTCTTCTTCTTCTTCTTCTTCTTCTTCTTCTTCTTCTTCTTCTTCTTCTTCTTCTTCTTCTTCTTCTTCTTCAACTTCTCCTCCTCTTCCTCTTCCTCCTCCTCCTCCTTCTTCTTCTTCTTCTTCTTCTTCAACTTCTCCTCCTCTTCCTCTTCCTCCTCCTCCTCCTTCTTCTTCTTCTTCTTCTTCTTCTTCTTCAACTTCTCCTCCTCTTCCTCCTCCTCCTCCTTCTTCTTCTTCTTCTTCTTCTTCTTCTTCTTCTTCTTCTTCTTCTTCTTCTTCTTCTTCTTCTTCTTCTTCTTCTTCATTACTGCACTGCTTGCTATTAACACCTCTACTACTACTACTACTTGTATATTACATTGTGGTATTTCGTTCTTCCTAGTGACGACCATAATCTGTGTCTTTTTACAATTTAAGTTTTTAGTTTTAGTTTTAGTCGTTGGATCAATATCACGGCACACGGGTTTAACCCCATAAGTGCTCGGTTTTCCTCCTAACTCAAACCTGAGTCTGGAGAAACTCAGCTCAATGCACGAACTCGTAGCAAAGGCGAGGATCTTGAAATACTTTGGGTAGATTTTTAACTCGAAATTTTTGCCTGGTCAGCGCCGTTAGGCTACTCTTTTTCGATTTCCAACTGCCAAGGGATTTTTTACGTGCGCAACAATACACACGGGTGTCCGATCTCACTACCCAGAGACCAGGAGAAATTTTATTACTGGAAGTCCACGTGGATTTTTTAAGTAAATCCCGGTCCTCACCGGGGCCTGAACCCGGGACCCCCAGCACTCGAGGCGGACACCATACCTCGAGACCACTCATCCCCCAAACACACGCCAGGTCACGATGGCCGAGTGGTTAAGGCGTTGGACTCGAAATCCAATGGGATTTTCCCGCGCAGATTCGAATCCTGCTCGTGACGAATTTTTTACAATTTAATTATAACCCTAGTTGTCCACTGTGTGCAACAACCGCATCTACTAATTGTTGCGGATCCTGCTCATTGTCTGCATTTAATACTGCTGTTGTTTGTCCCCACATCATCCGATGATGATTCCATATATATTTTCACTGCATAGGGAAAAAAAGATCTGGAGACATTACACATCCCTGTCTCACAACTCTCTTAATACGCTGATATTGTCCCACTTTATTATCAATCCCTATGGCAGATTGTTGTTTCCAATATATGTTTATTATAAGTCTAATGTCATTCCCATCAATTTGTAGATTTGCAAGCAGCTCTACCATGTTGACATGTTTTAATCTATCGAAAGCTTTTGTGTATTAAATAAAGCAAAGATGCATCTTTGTTTACTTCTATAGAGCACACACACACACACACTTATTTATTTATGTATTTATTTATTTATTTATGTATTTATGTATATATGTATTTTTTTTTAAATTTCGCATATCCTTTTACAGGACTTAGCTGTCAACAGCAGCATCTTTCAGCTGTCTGTTGATCTCTTGGCAAGATTACGCTCAGCAGTTTGCTATTGCTTCCTGAGCGGCCGGCTCAGTTATCCCGCAAGTCACCAGCGGGGGTAGAACCGCTCCCAGTTTTCTCTCGCTACGAGACTCTGCGTGATAAACGGGATTACGGAGAAAGTGTTGTAACCCCTCGGCCAGAGAGACCGGCGTATATATGTATAGCGCTGCTATAATCACCACTTTTGTCCGATTATACTTCTTAGTTTTTCTGCGACCAGTATTCTATAATTAGGTAATATTAAAAAATGAAAACAGATAGGTGTATCTGTCACTTTAGCGTAAAACGTTAGAGATAGTAAATACAGACAGAGTACGTATCTAACAACGAACGGAAATCCGGCAAAAGGAAATAAGTTTACAAATAAACAATGATAAAAATACCAACGTAAAAATAAGACAACAATAAGTGACACCACAACACAACGAATTGACGATTTGGTCTTAGTGATCTTCTCAGGAACAATACAAACAAATCTAAACACAAACACGAAATTAGAAAATGTTTTTCTTAGTTTTAATGTAATCAAATAAAGTATTGTTATCAACCATTGTAGGTCATTGCAGAAGCAAACTTAACTGTTTTCGAATAACGAAGACACAAACAATAGATTGTACGATTTATTGCCTGGCCTATTTCGCTGCATCTCGTCAGGTACATACTGCAGAAATCACACAACTTACGTGAATTAACTAGATAAATCCTTCAAGTTTAAATATACACATATTCGCACAGTAATGTCACGTAGAACAGAGAGACAGCTTAACAAACGGGTGTCAGAACACATACCTCAATGGGTCAACAAGATACAACTCACAGGAGATGCTAGCCTCGTGGGGCCAACACACCGGAAGCTCCCGGCGTCTTCAATCGGTAGGCACATTGTCGACAGTGGCCATGTGGTGGACAGAGACACTGCATTTCGCGTGTTGTTTAACACACAAAATACTCGCTTGTTAAAATTTGCAGAAGCAATTATGATCTATCAACGCAAGCCAGAATTGTGCAAACAGAAAGACATGTTAGTCAGCTTAAAATTACCTTGGTAGATAAGTGACATTACTGTGCGAATTTGTGTATATTTCAACTTGAAGGATTTATCTAGTTAATTCACGTTAGTTGTGTGATTTCTGCAGTATGTACCTGACGAGATGCAGCGAAATATGCCAGGCAATAAATCGTGCAATCTATTGTTTGTGTCTTCGTTATTCAAATTAACTGTTTTCATTTTGTAATGTTACATTCTGCAGCAGCCGTCCAATTATAATTCCAATTCCAATTTCTGCTACGAGTACCCCCTTTCAGCCTTCGAATTTTCGACTTAGCTATATAGAGGTGTTTATGGTGTAGCTTGAAGTTTGTCTTTCGTACTTTGGGCTGCTTGTTGTCAGCTTCCCGGCTTCTGATGGGTTGATTGCGTTCGTTACCTTCTTGATGAGGTTTTTCATGTCTGGACAGAGTCGTGCACTTGTTGAGACCTGGCGTAATTGTGGTCCCACCCCGTCATATGGTGCTGTTTCCTTCAGGGAGTTGTACAAGTTGTCGTCTCTCCTGGTATTTCTCCTATTTCCCCGTCGTGAGGTGCCTTCGAATCTTCTCGGCGTTCGCCAGTCGGATCTTGGTGGTGAGCGATATCGTTCTTCCTCTGTTGCTTCTTCTTCTGTTTGTGCCCTTGTATCCTCTGGTTCGGGTGTGGCTGTCTGGATCTTGAGCAGGTGAAGTATCTTATCAAAAGTGTCTTCTGTCTTTTGTTTCACATCTTGTACGTTAGATAGCTGTTCATCCGTCTCAGCCTTTATGGTAGCCATTCGAGCGACATCCTGTTCTATCTTCTGCTGCACTTGCTTCATTTCGTCGAGGATGCGCTGAACGGCCGTTATCTGTTTTTCTTGCTTCTTGTGTTTTTCCTCCTGCCTGTTTGATAGCCTTTCTTCTGTCTCAGCCTGTATAGCAGCCATTCGAGCGACTTCCTGCTCAATAGCAGCCGTCACTTCTCTTATCTATTATATAGGATAGGGTGTATTTTAATGACTGTGCAGTGTTTGAAAATATTGCCGTTCCAAGTTTTGAATTCACCCTCTGAAAATTCATGCAACAGAATAGGTAAATACAAAACTTGGACTAGCAATATTTTCAAACACTGCACTCTCATCAAAATTACACCCTGTAATTAGGTTACTCCATTTCAAACATTACTAATAATCTGCATATTTAATAAACAATAAATTGTACTGAAGCGGGAACCAGCCATGGTTCTGCAATGTGATAGTGTTATCAAGTTTTATAAACCTGAATACGCGGGGGAATAGGTGCAAACAATATAAAATAACACAAGGTAATGCACCTTTACACAAACAGAATTACGAAACATAGAAGACCTTGCGGCAACTAGCCCTTATTAGCAAACAAATACATACACAAAACACAACATATAATCACGGGTAGGAGACTCCAGTGACTACATTAAGGTGTAAAAACGTGATGAGAAGAATAAAAGATGAAAAACAATCAAAGCAATGAAGAGAAAATTAAAATTAAAAAAAAAAAGTATTCTACGTATCTCAAAATCCCAGGCTGTGATACTAACATAAATTTCACCATGAAACTCTTATATAGACAGCCGTGAGAGTCTGTGGGTCAGGGAGACAGGAGTAGGTGATGGTAATGGTTCAGTGAAGATCCCAGGTAAATGAGTGGAAGTGGCACATGAAAAAATGGACAAAAAGGTAAGGCGGGAAACTGGAAGCAATGGAGATGGGATTGTGGTCCGAGAGTTAAAACTAACGTAGTGTATGGAGGGAAAAACAATATCAAGTAATCGGGTCTTGTATTAACGCGATCTTGAAATAATCTTAATCCTAAGGCCCCCCCCCCCCAAAAAAAAAAAAAAAAACTCTAAAATTCCACCCTGGGGGGAGGGTGGATTCCCCACCGGTTGAGAACCACTGCATTAGACAGTAGGACAGATAGTCAAACAGAAAAACAATACACAGACAGACAGACAGACAGACAGACAGACAGACAGACAGACAGACAGACAGACAGACAGACAGACAGACAGACAGACAAAAATTGAAAGACAGATAGACAGGCAGACGAAACGGCAGGCAGGCGGAGAGAGAAACAGATGGGGGACGGAGTAACAAACAGACATACGGTCGGACTAACCAAAAGACAAAAAGACAGATAGGTTGATAATCAGGCAGGCAGACAAAACGGCCCACCTTTATGACATTCCAAATTATCTGTAAATTGCCATCCCTGCTTAAATACCACCAATTAAAGAGATCAGACTACTTCCATTCGGCTCTGGCATTTGTTAAGACTTGCCCACGACCTAGATAAAACATCCGCTGCACGGGCACCTTTTCTATGCGTGACTCTTAATTTGAAAATCGAAACCAGCTCCAAAGACCAGGGTTAAACCAGGAAACAGCCAAACGTAGGGTGATGGATTTCGTCTGAATTGAATACTAAATACGATACGCATTCAATTAGTTATGATGTTATTGGAGAAATTCTTGTTATTTTGTTCGCCAGAGAATGGTAATTTTGTTTTCGTTTTTTTTTTTTTTTTCAGTGCACAAGAATTTCGTTTGCGTTCTGACTTTGCAAAATTATGCGGGATTTATATTTCTTATGCTTTCATGATTTTAAGAAAGGGCTTTATATATATTTATAATGATTTGCCGTGATTATTCTAATCTTTGATTCTTTCACATGGTTATTGAGTTAATGTAAAATCATCGTGGTGATTATCATCATTAACAGCATAATGTGCTATCTCTGCAATGAATGTTGTGAGACTAATCTCTAGCTGTCTCTCCTGTATCACCACAACACTCGTGCACGTACTCTAGATGTAATTCACCAAAAAGTAACTGTGTCTTCCATATACACGACAGCCTTTCATTTTCCCTTTGGCATGATGTGAAACGGGAGCAGCGGTAATGCTTGCCTATTGACTTAGTAATCACGCGCTCGAATCCTATTCCAAGCGGGTATTTGTTTCTTTGACTTGGACATCTATGTGGACAAACCTAACATTGGCACCGGGACATTTCCTTGAAGTAACGGCGGCTCATGTAATATTAACCACTTCACTTAACGAATATAAAGTTAAAACAGGTTTGTGTGACTCCTGCGAAAAAGTGAGAGATAATAAGCAAAGATATATCTTACAATAAATACACATTCGGCAATTGGAAATCACAGTGTAAAAATTATAATTATAATAATAACAACGTAGAAATAAGATAAAGTTATGATACACCACAACACAACGTATCGACATTTCGACCAAAGTAATCTTCATCAGGAACAACATTTAGCGGGGCTGCGTGGTCTCGTGGTATGGTGTCCGCCTCGAGTGCTGGAGGTCCCGGGTTCAAGCCCCGGTGAGGACCAGGATTCATTTAACGTGGACTTCTAGTAATAAAATTTCCCCTGGTCTCTTGGTAGTGAGATCTGACGCCGGTGTGTATTGTTGCGCACGTAAAAAATCCCTTGGCAGTTGGAAATCGAAAAAGGGTCGCCTATCGGCGCTGCCCAGGCAAAATTTTGAGTTAAAAATCTTCCCAAAGTATTTCCGGAACCTCGCCGGTGTTACGGAATTCGTGCACTGGGCTGAGTTTCTCCAGACTCAGGTCTGAGTTAGGAGGAGAACGGAGCACTTATGGGTTACACCCGAGTGTCGTGATGTTGATCCATCAACTAAACTAAACTAAGGAACAACATGAACAGATCTAAAGAAAACATTGTTTTTCCGCGTTTCCATCCTGTTTCAGGATATTGCGGTCAACATCAGCATCTTTCAGCTGGATGTTGATTCCTAGGCTAGATTACGCTCATCAGCACGCCACGACTTTCTGAGTGACCGGTTCCATACTCTCATAAGTCACTGGCGCGACTCGAACCGCTTCCAATTCTCGTGATCTCACGTCAACCACGAGAGTATTCGGGGTTACGGAGAAAGCTACGGAGAAAACTCCTCGGCCACCGAGACCGGCAAAGAAAAATATTAAATTAGAAAATATAATTGAAAATTAAAACGTTAACATGATTTATTGATTGATTGATTTAGGAACCGACATCACAGCATTCGGGGGATTCCGATAAGCCCTCTGTCCCCATCATCAGCAGCCAGACAAGAGTTCCAACACCAATAGTTCCAGTAGCAATCTGATTATATGTCCGTCTCGCCTTTCCTCTGAGCATCGAGATCCCCTCGTCACTCCTCGCTGCCTCATTCTTACCAGACTATGATGATCCATTAGCTTCTCCGAGGTGTACACGTGATCCCACAAGGCCGCAACCACGTCTGCCTTGTCATACATCAACACTCCACCAAGATTTGCAGAGCCAGCCAATCTGTCCGCCTGTTCATTTCCCAGCACACCGGCATGCCCCGGAGAAAAGATCCAGGCGAAGCTTGCCACCCGTGTCCTCAGAAGCCTGTCAGTCCAGCAAGTGTATGATTGAAGTGGATAGTTTCAAAACTGGGTGACTTCTGTGACAGACTGCTCACAACCGGGTCAGGCACACCGAGTAGTGACCCCAGAGTCGATTTTTCTACAGGAATCCAAACACTTTATGGGTCCTGGAGATCTTGCATTGAACGCAGTCGTTACTATAAAACTGGTACATTTGTTCTTTACTTTTTTATTTCCAGAATATATTCACGCACAGAAACACTCACACACGCGCGCGCACGCACGCACGCACACAATTTAAGATACTAATTTGAAGCCCCCTCGTATAGGGTCATATGAGACGCCGTAGGCATGCGGTAGAAAATCAAGAAACTCCATAAGCATGCTATAGAAAATCAAGAGGCTGCATAAGCATGCTAAATAAAATCAAGAGACTCCACCAGTATGCGTTAGAAAATCAAGAGACTCCACGAGTATGCGTTAGATATTCAAAAGACTCCACGAGTATGCCATAGAAAATTAAAAGACTCCACGTGTATAATATAGAAAATCAAGTGACTCCACGAGTATGCGATACAAAATCAAGAGACTCCATGAGTAAAATATAAAAAATCAAGAGACTCCGAGAGTATGTAATAGAAAATCAAGAGAATCCACGAGTATAATATAGAAAATCAAGAGACTCCACGAATATGCGATAGACGATCAAGATACTCCACTAGCATAATATAGAAAATCAAGAGATTTCACGAGTACGTGATAGAAAATCAAGAGAATCCATGGGCGTGCTACGGAAAATTGCATCTGACAGTCTTCGCTCTGAATGTGTAGACATCATTCGGAAGTCCCTATTACCATCGCTACCACCGATGTACTCACCCAGACTTTAACTACAAGGCAACACACACCAAAACCATCTGGCAACAATATAAAGGGGAAGAAGCGGGTACATGACGTGTTCAGTCACTGCAGTGTGGTCTCCACTGGTGGATGCATACTAATATGACATAAAAATTATGAAACACTGGTATCACACTGACCACAAGTTTATGAGGCACTGATTTTACCCAGATCACAAGTTTATGAGACACTGGTGTAACACAGATCACAAGTTTATAGGACACTTGTTTCACACAAATCACAGGCTTATGAAGCAACTGTGTCACACATATCACAAGTTTGTAAAACACTGGTTTCACACAGAGCACAAGTTTATGAGACACTTGTTTCACACAGATCACATGTCTATGAAAGAACTGTGTCACACGGATCACAAGTTTATACAACACTGGTTTTACATAGATCACACATTTATCACAAGTTTATACAACACTGGTTTCACACAGATCACAAGTTTATGAAACATTGGTTTCACACACATCACAAGTTTATGAAACATTGATTTCACATAGTTCACAAGTTTATGAAACATTGGTTTCACACAGATCACAAGTTTATGAAACATTGGTTTCACACAGTTCACAAGTTTATGTAACATCTGTTTCACACTGGCCACAGTTATGAAACATTGGTTTCGCCACACGTTTATGAAACATTGGTTTTAGACATATCACAAGTTTATGAAACATTGAATTCAGACAGATCACAAGTTTATGAAACATCTGTTTCACAGAGACAACATAGTTATGCAACCTCGGTTTCACACAGACCACACGGTTATGAAGCATTGATTTCACACAGAGAGTTTCAATATAATTACACGTTGATTTTACGCAGAAAAGATTTGAAATGTAATATTGTAAGAAGAAGAGGAGAAAGAAGTGGTGGAGGGAAGACATGTAAGAATGAGGAAGAAAAAGATAATGAAGGAGAAGAACAACAACAACAATAAAAACAACAACAACGAAAATATGAAAACGCGAAGGAGGGAAGTAGGAGGAGGGGAAAGAAGAAGAACAACAAGAGCAAGAAATAGAAGAAGATGATGATGATAATAATAATAATAATAATAATAATAATAATAATAATAATAATAATAATAATGAAGAAGCTTTCTACTGGGGTCCTTGAGACGATATAAAGGCCCTTTTCACTTGGCATGAATCAATACCAGTCCAACGCTGTCTGAAAGTGCTCTAGACAATAAATACACGATTAAGTGTTTAAAATCTGCAAGGCTTCCATGAGAAGTCGAGGGATGCGGGGCACCACTGCTGGGCATTTCGCGTGGCAGATGGGCACAATTAATGTGTCTCGTGATGTCAAAATACCACACACATTGAATCCCTGTGCTTTTAAACGGGCAAGTGTGTGAAAAAACGTTAGTTACATGTATGGAAAGAATTGCGGAAAGAGGGATAGAGGAAGACAGGGGAAGAAGATTCTTGACAGTCTTGTGTCATGGCACGGAATGGAGTCAACACACGAATTTATCCATGCTTTCGGAGATTGCAATTTGTGGAGAGGCATGATCGCCCACGCCTGCCAGCAAGGCGCTGGATGATGAATTGTACTTTACAGGACCTCACAATCAACCCTGGCGTTTATTGGTTGGTTGTGATCTTGTTAGGGAAGTTTATGTTCCGTAATTTACCGTTGCTTTCTGAATGATCAACGTTTATACCATTGTGAAAATCATCGCTAAGCTATCTACTCCGAAAACGTATTTGGCTGACTTCAAGCGCAGTGTGAAGGAATTATGGAACTGCGTTCACTACTCCTATGACACATATGTCGGCAAACGGGCAAATTGAATTTAAGATTTGTTTCTTGGTGATTGCTTTTCAACCAGACTCATTGGCATGGTATTGAAATAAAGCACATATATGAACTTTATAATTCAGGTCAAGAAATAGGGTGAACACCGTAAACAGCAGACGGGGAGCGGTAACCTAATAATAACCCTACCTATGATCCATCATGGACAGACAGAAACAAACCAACGAGCACGTCCTACAAGAAACAAATGAAAACCGTACACTCATTAGAGGAATAAGACATGGACAGTCAACGTTTTCGGACACATTATAAACATAAATAAATTACAGAGCTTGGTGACAGCCGACAAGATTGAGGGGGAAAGAACAAGGGGAATGCAGAGGCGTAAATATCTGGATCGTTCGACCAAGTGGCATGGTCGAGACAAGAATACCAAGCTGATCCAAGATTCTGGTGATCATGTGAGATGGTGAAACATGACAGCTCACGCTTATCGGCATGCAAATGATGATGAGTTTGCTATTGCTTACCGGCCGACTAACGCCGATACCATTGTAACAACAACAACAACATCAACAACAACAACAACAACAACAACAACAACAACAACAACAAAACTTTATTTTGAAAGGGTTAAGAATTGGGCATGCAGGCCCGTCTAACATTCTGCCCTTTTATCACTCTCTTTCGTACATTATACCATTCACACATCATTCAAGGCTAACTGAAAACAGCAACAATATAAAAGATATGCATTATAAAGGCATGTGGAAAATGAAAAATCAATACTACACGACTCAGTAATAGTAATAACTGGTGTGGCACTTGTTATTAGCTATGTAGAATATACTGACCTACCAAAAAGGGGACTGGCTGTTATACTAAGGTTTTATTATTATTATTATTACTTCTATTATTAATGGGGAAGGTAATCCGTACTGAGATAGTGTTCAAATAATTTGCGATTATATGTATAGGGATTGGTGATGTCTTTTATTTCATGTGGAAGATTGTTCCACAGCTGAGCTGCAGAGAACGTTAAGCTTGTTTTGTATAAGTATCCTAGGCTTCGGAATGTGTAATATATTTAATCGTTTACTGTGTCTAGCATTATATTCAAACAATGGCCAAAGGTAATTTGGGGCATTCCGATGAAGGATTTTGTGAATTAGTTTGGCCTTAATGAAAATCAGACGTTTGCGGAGTGGTAGTAACTGAAGGCGTTTATGCAGGCTTGGATTGTCAGTTAAATGTTTGCTATAAATTAAACTCATGGCCCGTTTCTGGAGTGAGTAAAGTCGCTTGGTGCTTGAATTGGAACAACCGTCCCAGATTGTAGAGCAGTAATCAAAATTTTGGCGAGTTGGTAGACTTTTTTCGCTGTTTGTTTAGTGAGCGCTTGAACGTGAGGATTAAAGGTTAGGTTTCTATCAATGATAAGGCCTAATGTTTTGTGCTCAATTACACTTTCTACTGGCATGTTATCGATGCGAAGTTGAAGTGATCTGTGTGAATTTAGAGTCTGAAGTCTTTGTCTGGTTGTTAATAACATAGATTTTGTTTTATGATGTTAATTTGCATACGGTTCGCATAGCTCCACCTAACTACATTATTTAATTCTTGTTGCAAAGACGACTCCAGCAATTTACTGCTTTCAGCGTTTGTATACACTGTACAGTAGTCTGCAAATAGATCGCAGGACGACGAAAGATGCAAAGATAGATCATTAATATATATGGCGAATAATAGAGGGCCAAGAATAGAGCCTTGCGGTACTCCAGTATTGAAGGTAGTGGTTTGGGACAGAGATTTATTGTATGATACTACTTGCTTTCTGTTTGACAGAAAAGATGTTATTAGCGTCACAACATTAGGGTCAAATTTCATTGTCTCTAGTTTTTTAATTAAAATGGCATGGTCTATCATATCAAATGCTTTTCTGAAATCGATAAACACAGCTCCACATAGATTGTTGTTATTTATATTCTGGTGCCTCAGAGTAGCTGCAGACACAGATCACCCACTGCATGAGGCGCTGGACGCAGTTAAGGGTCAGCGACTGATAAGAGGGAAATCATGGATGGCTCAGGCGGAGGATATGATCAGACAGGTGTGCCCCTTGGAGAACATTAGGCGTGGAGAGGAGTGGGTCAGAGTACCAGCGGAGCAGTCAGACTTGTGCAGAGTTATAATCACATTAAGCCGGGAGTGCAGGGAGTGGCCAGCAGGGGCCACGGAAGTGGAAATCCAGCAACTAATTTAGGACAATGCTCACTCGAGTGGTGTGATTATCTACACAGATGGTTCGGTGTCAAGAGGTGAGAGAAGTGGCTGGGGGTTCATAGCCAAAGCTAATGGTCGATGTTTGGGGCAGGAGAGCCTAGCATATGATACCACAACATCCAGCTTAAGAATGGAAGTGGAGGCAGTCACTGCGGCTCTCCGCTGGATGGAGAATACGACACACACACACACACACACACACACACACACACACACACACATCGTGATTGTAACTGACTCAGAAAGCATGCTGACGAGGGTGAGGAAGGGCAGGCTTCGTGCGGAGTGGCTTGCTTCGCTTCGGAGGTCACGGGTGACAAGCATCGCCTGGATCTTTTCTCCGGGGCATGCCGGTGTGCTGAGAAATGAACAGGCGGACAGATTGGCTGGCTCTGCAGAACTTGGTGGAGTATTGATACATGACAAGGCAGACGTGGTTGCGGCCTTGTGGGAGCACGTGCACACCTCGGAGGAGCAAATGGATTACCATGGTCTGGCAAGAATGAGACAACGAGGAGTGACGAAGGGATCTCGCCGACGCTCAACGCTCAGAGGAATAGCGAGACGGACTTATAATCAGATTGCTACTGGTACTATTAGTGTTTGAAATCTTCGCTGGCTGCTGGGGATGGGGACGGAGCACTTATGGGAATGCCCCGAATGCTGTGATGTCGATTCCTAAATCAATCAATCAATCAATCAATCATATTCTGGTGCCAATTTTCTATCATGTTTGTTAGATCCGTATGATAAGAATATTTTGGTCGACATCATGATTGACTGTCAACTAACTATAAGCGTGTTGCGATCTAAATACAGTAATGTTACCTTATGGATGTGTTTTTCTAATGGTTTAGATAGTGATGATAGTAAAGAAATGGGTCTATAATTGTTCGGGAGACCATTGTCCAATGAACCAGATTTAAGGAGAGGATACACTTTAGCGATTTTGAGAGCTGATGGAAAGTGACCTTTGGTGAGACACTAATTATATACATAGGTTAGTGATACACAGATCACTGGCGCAGCACAGCGGAGAATCCGACTGCTGATTCCATCTAACCCAGATGAGTTTGTGTTTTTTAGGTTACTGAGGTAAGTGAATACTTCAGTGACTGTCATTAGCGGTATGTCAGAAAGGATATCTCGGGGGCATCTGGTCTCGCAAAACGATGACAGTAAAGATAAGTTGCAAGGAGAATTTAGTATTGTAGCCTTCAACTGATCTATGTCATTTTGAAAAAAGATACTGAATTGGTCGCATGAAATAGGATTTGATGGTAATGAATTTGAGAAGTTATACTTGTTTGTCAAGGTGTTAATTGCCTTCCATATATCCTTACTATTTGTTTTATCCATTACTAAGTTCTTAAAGTAATTTTTCTTTTCTTTTCGTATGGAATATAGAACTTTGTTTCTAAGAGTACGGTATGTGCTGAGATCCCGCTTTTTATGTGCCTTATCTCTGTCTCTCATAATTTCAAGAATTTCCTGGGTGATCCAAGGTGGTTTGACGTGATGTTTTACTCGAACTTTTTTGATTGGCACATATCTACCAATCACATCAATAAAGATCTTCATCCAGGATTCCAGAGCATCATCCGGGTGTGGAAGTTGATAAACATTGTTTAGAAGTGAACTGAGCAAGTCCTGTAAAAATGCGTTTTGGTTGAAATTTTTGTAGCTTCTATATTTTACAGTTATGTGTTTATGTTTAGGAGTTTTAATTCCTCTTTTAGACCACGTGCAGCAAATTGTGTAGTGATCGCTCATTGCACAATTGGGTACGGTGTATTCTATGATGTTGTCTGAGCAAGTTACATAAATGTGATCTATAAGTGTTGAAGATGAGTTTGTTACTCTAGTATCCTGTTTTACTATTTGTTGGAAGTTGTATGATGCAATTATATTTCCCCAAATTATGTGGGATTTGTTGGTGTCAATGTTAAGTCTCCGAGTAGTATAATTTCCTTCCCGGAAGCGAAAACCACATCCATCATGGTAGTGAAGTTTTCGTACCAGACGTGTCCAGCCCTGGGATTTCGATAGACGTGGCCAATTATCAGGAGTGTGCGGTTTCGAAGTTTTAACTCCAACCAAATACATTCTATTTCGCAAGTTTCAAAGTCTAGCCTACGGTGAACATTTAGTAGATTAGAAACATAGTCTACTATGCCTGTCTCTTGTTTCCTACAGGGATCTCTTCTAAAAACTTTGTACCCTTTAATAGAGATGTCCTCATCTGAAATTTTGTCATTTAGTCTACTTTCACTAAGGCTGAATACATGAAAATGTTGATTAAGAATAGAAGATACCTCTGGCAGCTTGTTAAATACGTTGCATATATTTAAGTGTTCAATACGTATTCCTGACTTATTGAGCTAATGTTGCCACTTCTCAGACATTTCACCCAAGAAGTAAGTGTAAATTAGTCAAAATTAGGTAAACACAAGATCCTAAAAATACATATGGAATAGAAAGGAAAAGCAGCCGCTGCAGTAGGATATAACAATATGAATTGGAAACAAATAGGTATATTAAACTCCTGCGAGAAAAAACGTACTAAACAACAACGTTGCGCATACCTTACAAGGAGATCCACGTATCGCGAAATACAGGTGAAAATCCGAAATCGGAAGCACTCAATAAATATATAAAATGAATAATAAAATCAAATAAAATACACACGAACGCGAACAATACGACACACAGACGTTTCGATTCTCAGAATCTTTGTCAATGACAACACAGATAGCTAACAACGAAATACAGCAAACACCGAAAAAAAAAAACACACGACCTATCACTGTGCCATGTGGGGCAGAAAAGGTGACTTGCCCAGCTGCGAAGGCGCTCGTTGGCTGCAGAATTAAAAGTGGGTTGCAAAAAAGGATTTAAGTAGCCAAAAATATGTGAACAGTCTGCTATGAAAATATAGGGATGTGGGGACAGTTAGGTCTAGATATGGGGGGGGGGGGCAGCATAGTAATAGATAGTGTAAACAATAGGGGAAGATGCCACAGTTATACCGTAGCGTCAACAACAGTATTGATACCTGCTGGATTGATGCATCCCAGGATGTTGATTAGCTGGCATTCAATTTTAAGCCTGACGGAGCTATTGGAGAAGCAGGGTTTAAATGCGGTGACACATACATCGTCGACTCCATTATGATTGGGGGAATTGAAACGGTTGGGGACAGGTTTGTCAGCGCCCTGATTGATGTCTCTGAGGTGTTCTCTAAAACGATCAGCAAGACGTCTGCCAGTTTGGCCAATGTATTTCATGTCACATCGTTTGCAGATGATAACATAAATCAGATTGCGGGATGTACAAGTGAAAGAATCTTTCAAGTTGAAGGTGCCTCGGGGAAATGCAATCTCTGGTGTCTGAACAACGTATGGGCATGTCAGACAGTTCTTACGATGGCATTCGAATGTGCCCACGGATGAATTAACCGTGGGGAGGCGTTACTTCATCCGTCGGCACATTCGAATGCCATCGTTAGAACTGTCTGACATGCCCATACGTTGTTCAGACACCAGAGATTGCATTTCCCCGAGGCACCTTCACCTTGAAAGATTCTTTCACTTGTACATCCCGCAATCTGATGTATGTTATCATCTGCAAACGATGTGACATGAAATACATTGGCCAAACGGGCAGACGTCTTGCTGATCGTTTTAGAGAACACCTCAGAGACATCAATCAGGGCGCTGACAAACCTGTCCCCAACCATTTCAATTCTTCTCATTAACGCTGGTCTCGTAGACTCATCTCATATCATGATGATCTCATCCCATCTCATCATGTTCCTCTTGTACCTTGCGGTGTCGAGGTAAGTATAAACAGCGGGAGATGGCCCGCTTATGGGTTGTATGTACCGATATTAACATGGACTCTATTATTCCCTGTGTTCATCGTTTACGTGGTCGGCCTCTTCCTCTGCTTCCCTCTGGTCTGTGCATCATTGCTTGTTGTGGTATACTGTTAGTTGGTAACCTATTTGCATGGCCAAACCATTTGACTTGCTGCCTTCTAATAAAATCTAGTGCAGCTATAACCCCCACTTTAGTCCTAATTTATTCATTTCTGATCTTATCTCTTCTTGATACATTGATTATTCTTCTCAGGAATCTCATTTCTATTGTTGTGATTGTTTTCTTTTCTCTTTTTATGTCATTGTCCAGGTTTGGCATTTGTAACATAGAGTTGGTACGAAGATTTTGTTGTAAAGTGCTTTCTTAGTAGTTATTGATACGTGTTTGTTCTTTAGTATTGGTGCCATTTGTCCAATGAGTTGGTTTGTCTTATTGCATCTATTTACGATCTCGTCTTCTGATTTGCCATTTGATGGTATTAAACTTCTTAGGTACTTGAAACTCTTTACTTGTTTCAAGGGATGTTAGTTTAGGTGAATCGTTGTTTCTTTTTTCTTCTTTAGGTACAGTTATCACCTCTGTTTTACTTGTGCAAATTTTCATGCTCTGTTCCCTACACATTTCATTTAGACGATTCATGTGGTCTTGTAATTCAGTTTCTGGTTTTGCTATAAGTGCTTGGTCGTCCACAAACAGGAGTTCTCTAATGGTTAGATTTGCAGATGGTTCTTCTTCCGTGTTCTCGTCATGCGGTATTCTTGCTGTCTCTGCTTGGCTGGTTTCTTTACATATGTTGTCTATATATGTTATGAACAAGAGAGGGGACAGGACACAACCTTGTCGTACTCCGGATCTTATGGTGAAGGATTCTGAATGTCCTCCAGTTGCTCTGACTGTGCATTCACTGTTGTTGTATAAGCTTCTACATAGGTTTGTTAGATGTGTACTCAGCCCATAATGTTTAAGGATTTCCCACAGCTTGTTACTACCAACTCTATCAAATGCCTTTTCTTGGTCGAGAAAGGCTACGTAGAGTGTTTCATTGAATTCGATTGATATTTCTATAAGTTGTCTAAGAGCAAAAATGGCATCTGTGCTTCCTTTGTTTTTCCTAAATCCAAGTTGTGTTTCGCTTAGCTGGGGGTCTATAGTAGTTCGTAATCTTTTCTCAAGAATTTTGCAAAATATTTTCCCAGTATGACTCAACAGTGAAATGCCTCTGTATTGTGTGCAGTCTCTTTTGCTGCCTTTGTTTTTTTCAAATTATGATAATTATGACGTTTCCCTAGTCTCGTGATGTCTGTTCTGCCCAAACTTGGTTGAATAGTCTATGTATCCATGCTATTCCTACTTCTCTTGCTGCTTTAATTAGTTGATTTGGTATTTAATCTTGTCCTGGTGATGTGTTCAATGAGGCTAATCCGACGGCTTCTATAATTTCTTCTTTCAGTATGTTTGGCTCTAGTTCTTCGGTGGCATCTGTGTCGGTTTCTTGAATTCCTGTGGCATCTGATGCGAGTTGAGAAGTTGTTCGAAGTACTTTTTCCATCTTATTAGGATTTGTTTTTGTTCACTTATTGCTTCTCCGTTTTCACTGTTAATTATTTCAGTTGGGTCAAAGGGTTCTCCTCTGGTTTTCATTGCACTTATCTTTTTGTAGAAGTTTCTAGTTGCCTCCTTGTAGTTTTTATTTAGGGTTTCTCCATACTCCTCCCAGTCTTTTTGTTTTTCTCTCTTTATTATTCTGTTCACACGTCTTCTCGCTATTCCATATTCTATGTAATCGCATTCCTGTTTGCTCTTCGACCACTTTTTCTATATTTTTCCTTTCCGTCTTTTACAGCTTTCTTTACTTCTGTGTTCTACCAGCTTGTTATTTTTTTAAATCCGTGTTTTGCGTTTTTTCGGCGTTCCACATCTTATTTTTGCAGTATTTGAAATGCTTGATTTGAACATCTCCCATTATTCTTCCACTGTTTTTCGTTCGATATGTAATTTTACAAATGTTTCAGTTAGTTCTTTTTCATAATTTTCCCTCACTGCCTCGATTTTTGAGGGTTTTTTTAAGTTTACTTATTCGCATGGCATGTATTTTCCTTGTCTTTGCTGTCTTCTAATGATGATTCTTATTGTGGCAACGACTGCTTTGTGGTATGTGTTTATACTTTAGTTGGACACTGCCCTTGCATCTAATATATTTCTCTTTCTGTTATTTCTTGTTAAGATAAAATCAGTTTGGCTTTTAGTATCAAGATCGTTCCATTTATACCAGGTGTATATAAATATACCCATGTCCGCAAACCGACAGATAATAAAGAGCATATTCGGACCAACCCTATGCTACCAATCTCAAACTAGGACTTTATCCAAATTACACCTTCGCAAAATCAACACCTGCGAAATGAGATGCCTGAGGAGAGCTGCCAACTTAACAATCCTAGACCGAATAAGAAATGCTATTATCAGACAGACTGTGGGATCAACACCTTGTGCCACAATTATTGACAGACAGAAGATCAAGTGGTTTGGCCATGTCGTTAGAATGCAACACCAGCAACTACCATCACTGGCCTTACATCAAAGATCATCTGCGACGAGACCACGAGGACATCAAAGAAGAAAATGGATTGACGACATCAAAGGCATTGAACAACCACACGGAATGACACTATCCAGTGCCGCCCACCGGGCGCTGGAAGACAAATTATTCCTCCCCACGACGCTTGACGGCAGACGTGGAAGACGATGATGATGATTTATATTTGTGAATCTTTGTGTTTATAGAATATGTTTGTTATATAGAGGTCACGTTGGCTGCATAGCTCTGTCAGTCTACTTCCGTTATCATTTCTTTCATTATATTGGTCTCCAAATGCTCCAAGATGTTTTTCTATGCTCGCTCTGTTGTGTCCTAGTCTTGCATTGAAGTCTCCCATAACTATGATGTTGTCCTGGTTATCTATTTTATTTAGCACGTCATGGATGTCTTCGCAAATTTTCTCGCATTCTTGCTCATTATTTGTTTGTATTACATGATGCGTATGTCTGTACATATGTTGTAATTGTTTGTTCATTTATTCTCACTGTTTTATGATTCTTTCTGATATATATTTTATTTCTAGTATTCCTCTTGCTAACCGTGGTTCGATGACTATTCCAACACCGTGTCTTGCCATTTCTTGCTGTTCTACTCCAGAGTAGACAAATGTGTAACTGTGGTGGATCTCCTTGCATCCTTCCCCTTTTATTCTGATGTCCACTATTCTCAAAATTCAAATTTTTCCCTCTTCCATTGTTTCTATAAGTTCTTCTTCTTCTTTATTATTGAAACCGCAGACGTTCATTGTGCCTATTTTTTGAATCGCTGATCTTTCCCGTAGTCCATTAACATTGCCGGGTCTATATCCATTTGGGTCAGTCCGTTTATTCTTCTTAATTTTTCTACTAGCAGTATGAAGATCCCCTACCGGCTTGCTAGGCCAGTCGCAGGTTTAGGACAAAATTCTGACCACAGGGGGTCCATCCCCTATGGCGAGCCAAAACCCGCTTAGCCCATTATTTCTAATTTGTTAATTAAATGTTCATGTATTTTCCTGCATGAAGGAAGTAATCTAACACATTTTTTTTTAGCTCCACTGAGATGATAAGGGTTTTCTAGGTCACATGGGTGAAAGTCCACTTTTCAACGTAAACGAAGTGAAAGTCCAAGTTTAAAATAAACGGAGTGACATTCCATGTTTAAATAAACGGAGTGACAATCCATATTTAAATAAACGGAGTGACAATTCAAGTTTAAAATAAACGGAGTGACAATCCATGTTTAAATAAACAGAGTGAAAGTTCATTCCTAAACAACAAGGGGGCGAATGTTCATCCTAAACCACAGGGATGTGAGTGTTCGTTTCCCTATAGGAGTATGAATGTCCATTCCCAATACACAGGAGTGCTAATGTTCATTCTCAATCCCACAGGGGGTGCGAATGTTCATTAGTCTGTGGGTGTTGGCACTGGGAAACCAAGAAGTAGTAATAAAGGGTCTAACGCCCTCTCCATGCTGGGGTTATTGTTCAGACAATGGATAGGCCAGTGATGACCAAGGCAGAATCACTCTTCTAGCATTGGAAAGGCATCCTCCTCCTCATGCCTTGAGGACTTTGACCTTCCTGTTGCCATTCTTCATCAATTATGATATATACCCCATTTTCAGCCAACCATAGACCACCTTTACCTGCAGAAAATATGTGCTAAACAATATAGTCACACTCATAGAAACAGTGGTTGGGGGGGGGGGGGCGGAGAGAGAAAACAGTCAAGAAACAACAACAACAACAACAACAAAATAAAAGGAGAGAGAGAACAAAACATGAGAGAGAGAAGAGAGAGAGAGAGAGAGAGAGAGAGAGAGAGAGAGAGAGAGAAGGAAGAGAGAGAGGGGGGAAGATGAAGGGATGATTACAAAAGGGCAGGCCAGCTTGACCTGGCCCTGTTGGGCATCATCTCTCTAACATCTGATATAATACTTCCACCCTCATATTGCATGATATGTCTCTCTCACTCCTGCCTTATGGAGGGGAATCATTCTCGTTCTTTCATGGCTACAGCGCCGAGAATATCTGGTGAACATCAGCAAGGGTGATGCCATTTCTCCGTCTTGGCAATGCTTCTCTTCCGTGTACAGATGTATAAGAAACATCACATCACATGTACAAATATATACATAGCTCATTATTATTTCTCCATACATGAATACACATGCAAAGAAACATAGTCTCCCCTGAATATCCATCCATCATTTGCCATACCGGTAAGCGTGGGCGGTCATGTTTTGCCATCTCACTCGGTCATCAGAGTCGTGGATCAGCTCTGTGTTTCTGTCTCGACCATGCCACGAGGCCAAGCCATCCGGGTATTTGCTTCTAGGTCTTCCCCTTGGTCTGTTCCCTTTGATCTTACCAGTTGTCACCAAGTTCTCCAATTCATTTCTTCTCATAACATGCTCAAACAATATAGAGACAAAGAAATGTTAAGAGATTGCCCAGAAAAGCATCTCCATAAAAGACCACAGGTGATATTATAGAAGAGCATCGTGGAAGTTCTTGTCGAAACTTAAACACACATTGAAACTTTGAATGACTAGAGGAAGTGAAGTTCATCTCTCATATAGAGTATGAACAGAACAAGAGTACATTTCAGTCACTATCTCCCTAAGTCGATGAAATAATCACATATTTTCTTCCCAGGACTTACTCTATATCGTCATAAAGAAACTCTACTATAAATTCAGATGTACTAGTTCTAAGTTTATTCAATATCGTTTTCGCCTTATCAAAAACACCACAACATCCTAGACAGAACTGCACGTCTTTCCCATACGAATCACATTTGGCAACTGCAATCAGACAATGCACTTTTTCGCCGACATTCCTTTAGCTCCTTCATTAACATAAATCATGTTAATGAGAACTACCTTGGACCCGCCAATGGCAATGTTCAGTTTTCAGTGCGAACAGTGACGACATTTCCCCGATCTTGCACAATCCGTACTTCTCCGTGACAATGTAGGCGGATGCTATTTTAAGCCGCCGTTAGTGTCCTTTGGGTTGATTACAATTCCAGGGTTGATAACAGCGTGGGCGATGTGTCTATTCGCCATGCGCGATCTCCCCCCCCCCCCTTTCTGGCCTGCATAAAAACAGCAGAGGTTCATCACGTGATGTTATTCTCAACAGTGCGGGCGAAGTGTATTTCCAACCGCTGACAAACTTCAAACGTCGCGGCAGCACTTATGTTATATTTAGAAATACCGGAGTGGCCCTGTTTTCACATTTGACCTTTTTGAGAGATTGTCTTTCTATATTTCAAATGTGGTTCTCCGGCGCTGACATACAATGTCATAAAAATAACGCAAAGCGGTCTGCTCCCGCATCACATCCGGCTTACACCGAACACGGTGTAAAGAATATGTGTACTGCGTTCAATACCCCAATGCCACAGATGTCGGCAATCATGCAAATTGAGTTTATGATTTGTATTTTTTTTAATGATTACTTTTTGAACCAGACTCACGAGGTACTGGTCAGGAAATGATTCTCATATAGGAACTTTCACATGCTGTAAAAAAAAAAGTGGAATGAACACCGTACACAGCAGACAAGGTTAGAGGGCAACGTAAGCTAATTATAACCCTACCCATGATTCATCAGAAGGAGGTAGATAAATGGTAACTCAAAGTGACGCTGGACGAATATCAATTACATCCTTGACCAGGCGGTAAAGTGGACACCGGTGTTCGAGACTAATTCAAACATAACCCGGAATTAGAATAATGTGAGTATAAAAGAACAAACACGTATTAACAGATACTAAAAAAGCACTGCTAGAAAGCAAGGCAAACTATTGAACGTGAACATGCCAAGAGATCACGAATAGGAAAAAATGCAAGGGTTGACTGCGACGTCCTGTAAAGGATATGCAACTAATTTTAATTGTGTGCATACTGGGCTTAGATGGAGGACAGGGTCCTGTTGTTTGGTAGAAATCACCCAGCTCTGTTAGTGTTTAGGGGGAGTAAACCCCCCCCCCCCCCAAAAAAAATGTCACTGATTTACACATGTGTTTTTGTGGCTTTGTGTGCTTGTGTAAACAACTGTTGTTCATGAAACTGTATGGATTTGATTTCAGCTGTCGCTTAAAAAAGCTTAAAAGTCGACAAGGTCGACTTCATTGCACCGGGTTTATCCCATAAGGCTCGGTCTCTTCCCGCAGCGCGGAAAGCGTCGCACAAAGCACGAACGCCGTAGCTTTTAGCGACGACCCACAGGAGTCTCTGAATCATTTAACTCGTAAACCGAAGGGCGCGGCCCGGAATCGAACCCACAACCTTCGAAGCACGAGTCAAACGGCTTGATCACTTCGCCACAGAGGCTCCCCATTTCAGCTGTGCTTTAGTGCTGCTCCTGGTTTGTTAGTTTAGTTGGGGTAATTGTACTTTGTACACACACTGTTGTCATCTACTGCCTAAAATATGTTTGGCCGTCAACTGACTGGGATGAGTAATAATCTTCAGTCACTTTCGTTATATCCTTTATTATTATTCTGTCCATTTCTTTATGCCCTGTGTATCCTTTTTGTTTTTATTTTCACAGTTTCATTTTATTTTTGTTTTGGTGTTGCATATTTTATGTATTACTAGCTGACCCGGCCCGTCTTCGCCCAGTCCCTGGTGGGGAGCATCTCATTTAATTCATACAAGTAGTCATATAAGCTCTCCCGTTCCCGACTATCTGTCTGTCTGTCTATCTGTCTGTCTGTCTGTCTGACCCGGCCCGGCTTCACCCAGTCCCTGGTAGGGAGCATCTCATTTAATTCATATAAGTAGTCATATAAGCTCTCCCGTTCCCGACTATCTGTCTGTCTGTCTATCTGTCTGTCTGTCTGTCTGACCCGGCCCGGCTTCACCCAGTCCCTGGTGGGGAGCATCTCATTTAATTCATATACGTAGTCATATAAGCTCTCCCGTTCCCGACTGTCTGTCTATCTGTCTGTCTGTCTAACCCGGCCCTGCTTCACCCAGTCCCTGGTGGGGAGCATGTCATTTAATTCATATAAGTAGTCAAATAAGCTTCCGTTCCCGACTATCTGTCTGTCTGTCTATCTATCTGACCCGGCGTGGTTTCGCCCAGCTCCTGGCGCACAGTAACTTAAAAGAATGTCCTTCCACACTCCATTCATTATGTTTAATGAAAATTGTTTTTAATCACCGACATGACAGTTGATAAGTTCTGTAAGCAGAAAAAGATGGGTTACAATGTTATGCATTATGCATTATTTTTATGCAAACTTTGAAAATGCCTTACAGATTATATCATTATTTATTATAACTCATATGCCTGAAAATAACTATAGACAAAGAGTTTAACAATAGTGCAAGTAAGTCCAACAATATGACTATAAAGTATATAGAAATGTTATTAAAAGTTATGCCCCTTGAAATAACTTTTCTAGAGTGAAGTCCCCCTGCTATATAGAACTTATATAATGAAAAATGAAAAAGTAAATGTTATTAAATAAGTAGAAGGTTTACACTATGAAACTATTATAGTCGGTTGCACAGGAATGAAAGGAAGACGTGTAGAAAATGTCATCTCAATCGGATGTACCGTTTTCGAACCCATCCAATACATACAAACAAAGTCACATACACTGTTTTATAGATATAGATATTCCAGACTGAGAAGATTGATATTGTTATAGATAGTGAGAGACAGGACGGGTGAAATAGAGAGAAAGAGAGAGAGAGAGAGAGAGAGAGAGAGAGTAGTACAAATAGAGAGAGAGAAAGTAAGAACAAAACAAAAACTAGAGAAAGAAAGAGAGAGGGAGGGAGAACAAAGAGAGAAAGAGAAAGAGAGAGAGAGAGAGAGAGAGAGAGAGAGAGAGAGAGAGAGAGAGAGAGAGAGAGAGAGAGAGAGAGAGAAAGAGAGAGAAAAAGCGAGAAAAAGAGATAATACTCGATTGGTAGGTAGAGCTAATCGGTAGACGATTTCATACCGAACTGATAAACGAAACAGCGACACAATATGTCAGATAGTTCTGAATGTACATAATCGAAGCGATGCCTAACATGCCCCATAATGATGATGATGATAATGACTGATCTAAGCTTCAGACATTTACTGTGCAATCACAGACGACGGACCAATCTGATAAAAGGATCCAAATATTGGAGGCGAGAGAATCAGAGACGCAGAAACATTTGAAGATTATCTAACTCTCCATTCGACTTTTCCCTTTGTGTACACTTCTCGTGTCTCAAAACATCACAGGGCTGTACACCTTATGCAGACGACCGAATGCAGTCTCAGACAGGCGCCTACAACCTTTTCGATAACAGGATTATCAAGGATTCCCAGCGCAGCCGCCATTTATTGGCGGAGAAACCATGAGAGAGTTAACAGTAGCAGCTTATGGCAAAATGTAAAGGCGTGTTTCGTAACAATAGCTTTTTGCCGGGAATTAATTTAAGAATATTGTTTTTTCTTATCCTAATGCGAGGAAATTATGAAGACTAAATGTCATGACAGTACAGGCCAGTGAATAAGCCTTGGTCTAGGATTGAAGCTCCGACAGATGGACAGTTAGCGCTTTGCTTTGCTGATCCGGTGGCTTCTGCTGCTTGTGTTATTCGAATGTATTGGTGTCATCTTTCCTCTGGAGTAAACTAGGCAGAACAAGTGGGGGATCATGCTGCACGGGCAGCACATGGTCTTTACAATTCACACCGTACTATGGAGAGGTATAACTCAATTCTTGGTCCCATCATAGGCTGTGGTTATTATACCTTTTTGAAGCACAACGTAGCAGACTATCGTCTGTCAAGATGAGAAGATACCCGTATTGTTTTGTTATCGGAGCTACGCCATGTTGGCTAACTCTGTTATTTACTGCCTATAGTACCTTGCGGTGTAGGACAGGGGTACTTTAGCCTGAGGAATTAAGGTCGCATGGCTAGTGCAGTCGCTGCGAACTGTGCAGGTTAGAGTTCTTTTAGCCCACGACAGAAAAAAAGCTCACCTTACCGAGGATTCGAACACGGATCTCCCAAATGAGAGCCCGGCATTCTAGCCACTCGGTCAGCCGCTCCCCGCCATGTTGGCTAATAGTCTATAATTAAATGAACGTCATCTCTTGGGTAGTGAGATTAAATATTTAACCTTCTCGGATAAGTGGGAAAAACAGGGGGTTCCTTGAGCAAGTTAAAGATCCCAAGACGGTTGGAAATCAAAAACAACAGGCCTTTAGGATACTGCTCTAGTAAAATTGTTAGGTAAGAAAACCTGCCCTTGGATAGATAGATCCCTTGGATGTAACTTATCTTGAGGATGCAAACCTGACATCGAGACCGAAGTTGGACACGTTGACGTTTGAAGTGCATAGCTGGGTGTTGCGCACTTCACTCGAAAGAGGAAGGAAAACGAAAAAGAAGAACATGATCGTCGTCACGTGCCTTGCACAGTGGTGTAGGCTATTAAGTATCTTCACACGTCTAGGCCTTTGGTAGTATGGATCAAGTGTATTCTTTTTCTTTTGCTCCTTGAAGATGGTCTATAGCTGCAATGCTGTCTCTTGTATGAATTTACCTGTCTTTTTAGTTCACTCTGTGGTGCATAGAGTTTATCTTCCACTGTCGTCTCTCAAGGCCAGAAGATTTGCCTAGATATGTTGTATTTTGGGCAGTCTTGGAGTATGTGCTCTGCTATCTGCAGAGCCATTCTTTATGTCCACACAGCTGACTCGCTAATCTTGAATATTTTAAGCATGTGGTTGCGTTATCTATTGTGTCTTGATTGTTCTGAGGCATAGAATAATAATTTGTTCTGGTCTGTCCATAAGGTGGCAATCGTTTTGAGCAGTGTTTGGTGGCTTTCTGACTGACTTGATCTTTCTTGCCTTGTTGTGGTATGTATTGGGTAAGAAGTCACAAATTATGGTCGTCACTAGGAAATAGGAAATACCACAATGTAATATACAAGTACGTTGGAATATTCTTAAACAAGTGAATCAGTACAATTATCTCGGAACAGTCATACTATCTGATGGGAGATGCCTTGAAGAGTTTAGAACAAGAATCGCCATGCCGAAAGTAGCCTTTTTCAAGATGGAAAACATACTGACCAATTAAAAGATGTCATTTGCAACGAGAAAAGAGTGTTAATGTGTTACATACAACCTGTTACCAATGTCAAACCTGGACAATGATAGAAAAAATGGAAAAGAACAGTCACAACAACAGAAATGAGATTCCTGAGAAGAATAAGAAGAGATAAGATCAGACATGAAGAAATCTGGACTAAGGTGGGGGTTATAGCTGCACTAGATTTTATTAGAAGGCTGCAAGTCAAATGGTTTGGCCATGCAAGTATGTTACCAACTAAGAGTACGCCACAACAAGCAATGATGTACAGACCAGAGGGAAGCAGAGGAAGAGGCCGACCACGTACGATGGACGCAGGGAATAACAGAGTTCATGGGAACATCGATACATGAAGTCCATAAGTGGGTACTCCGCCTCTGTTTATACTTCACCTCGACACCGCAAGGTGCAAAAGGAACATGATAAGATGAGATGAGATAGAACCTGTGCTTTTGTATGAATGTGAAGCGTGGACAATGAGCAGTCAAGCTGAAAAACATCTGATAGCTGCTGAAATGTGGTTTCTGAGGAAAATGCAAAGAATACCATTGACAGACAGAAAAACCAATGACCAAGTCCTACAAGAAACAAATGAAACTTGTATACTGATTAGAGAAATTAGACGTAGACAGTCAAAATTGTTGGTCACGGTATGAAAAGAAATGAATTGAAGAATTTGGTGACAACTGGCAACGAGAACAAGAGTGTTAATGTGTTACATACAACCTGTTACCAATGCCAAAACCTGGACAATGATAGAGGGAAAGATCGAGGGGAACTGAACAAAGGGAAGACAGAGAAGTAAATATTTGGATGACATGGCCTCGTGGCATGGTCGAGACAAGAACACTGAGCTGATCCACGACTCTGATGATTGAGTTAGATGGCGAAACATGACCGCCAACGCTTATAGGCATGGCACATGATGATGATAAATGGGTACACCAGGTTGTTCTTCAATTGCTCCTTCCTTAGCTAATCGTTCAGCTCTCTCGTTTCCAGGTGCTCCACAGTGAGATAGTATGCACTGTGTGGTGACTTACGCTTTGCCAAGTTCAGAAAGTAGTGTACGTAGCACTGGCAATTTCCCAGACAGGAGCGCCTCAAGAACTGATTTTCCGTCTGTCAATAGCACCACTGGCTGTGTACCATGGTTGGTATTTGGTAATTTCTCTATTGCTATCTTGATTGCACCAAGTGTTTTGATAAATATCCTCCATGCCATCGTCTTACATCACCAAGCATTATGTATCTCGACTGCCATACCGCGGAAGAGTGAATGTGTGAGCGTGAGAGTGAATGTGTGTGTGTGTGTGTGTGAGAGAGAGAGAGAGAGAGAGAGAGAGAGAGAGAGAGAGAGAGAGAGAGAGAGAGAGAGAGCATGCATCACTATTTTTAATTAGCCTTGTTTATGTTTACAACATTCATTTCACAATGTTTATTTTTCTTCCTATGCAAATGTATAATGCTCTTGATGAACGAAAGACGAGTGATTGGAAGGGCCGAATGTAAGACGGGCCTGCGCGCCCAATTTGTGACCCTAATAAAGTTGATTTGATTTGATTTGATTTACCTCTTCTCCCTCTCATCCTTCCATTGATAACAATGTTCTCTAACGCCTCTAATCTCATTATAGGACTAAAGAATACTATTCATCTCTGCTAATAGTTGTGTGTAACGTTCTAACTTTCATTAACTTCTTCCTTGCAATCGTTATAGATACACTGGCCAGGTTATATACAACATGTGTCTCAGAAATCACATCGTCGTTGCTTTCATGCTCTTCTTAATTTGCTCACACACTAAGATGCACCGCCAGGCAGCAAAATAGTTTCTATATAACATATCGAAACATGACCGCCCACGCTTATAGGCATGGCACGTGATGATGATGATATTGCATGTCAGTACTCTCTCTCTCTCTCTCTCTCTCTCTCTCTCTCTCTCTCTCTCTCTCTCTCTCATTCATTCTCTTTGACGCTTAATGCGAGTCTCATTTGAACGTGTCAACTAATTACGTCAACTAGTGTCAACGTCTGTCTTGTAATCTTGACGGCATTCATTTTACAATGTTTATTTCTTTATTATGTTTTTACAAAAATGTAAATGTTACATTCATAATAGATACCTGGTGTGTGAAAGATGAGTTGTTGAAAGGGCCGAATGTAAAACGGGACTGCATGCTCAATTTGTGACCCTTTGAAAATAAAAGTTCGTTCGTTCGGTCTCTCCCCACCTCCAGTGGTTGCGCCAAGTGTTCTCCGTTTTAGTTTCTCTAATCTTGTAGACAAAAAAAAAAGACACATTCACAAGTGTTACAATCTTTCAAACATTTCAAAACCACTAAAAATTGACGACAGTATACATTTCAACAGCTTGAACTCACCTTCCACGCCCCCCCCCCTTTTTCCATTCTTCCTCCTCAGCACCTTTTCTTTCCCTAACCGTCCATCCCCTCTGAAGAAACCCTTTTGGCCACAGTGTCTTCAAACTGGCATCAGTCGAACAATGGCCCTGCTGTTTTTCTTGGATCTCACACTCCTCTTTTCAGCGATGTCCTCATCTCATTCATAGCCAACCCTCTCCTGCAGTTTCTTTTCTCAGACAGCAAGGAGGAAATTGCCCCAAACGCAAGAAATGGATTCAGCCATTGATCCAGTAGCGCCGGACGTTTTCCATCTTCTGAAGAGTTACACAAACATGAGTATGATGTGCACAGCATTGGGCCACTGGCTGGCTACCACAATGCCATGGGGAGTTGTCGCAGATTTCAGGCAGGGTCCGACAAATCGAAGAGAGCTCCTCAAACAGAGCATATATTCGTGTTGATCGATGTTCACAAAAGAGCAGATGTGTGGGTAATTAGAACATGCTTATTTCCTCTCTTGTCTGATTTTAGCTTTGTAAAATGTGTCAGATTAATAACCTCCCGTGTGACATTCAAAAATCAAGTTTTATACAGGTATACAAATTGTGGAAGAAAAATCAATTTTGCTGTTTTGTTGAATGATGTTTGACAAACTTAAATTTACCAGCGAGGACCAATAGTATATTTAGTAATAAATATAAAGTTTTCTAGTTTGATAAATAATTTTTTGTTAGTGGAGATGGTAGCTCTGGTGTGTGTGTGTGTATATATGTGTGTGTGTGTGTGTGTGTGTGTGTACGTGTGTGTGTGTATATACGAGTGTGGAGGGGGGGGGGGTGCCTGTGTCATGTTAATACTTACATAAATTGTGGGGGAAGGGGGGAAATAGATGGTGCTAGTAAGGTAAATGACCGGATAAAAAATCAACTTTCCTAGGTAGGTACATTTCTGTGCTGACAATCCAGTTTGCTGCTTAGGTGAAATTAATGTTTCTGTCACACGAGCGTTCAATTGTACTCAAGAAATTGTTATCTACAATATTAGGTGGGGTGAGTATCAAACTCACAAGAATATCCTCTTATTCCAGGGATCTCTAACATGGCTCATACTTTACCCATGTTGGAAATTCCCGTGTAATAAGTACACACATACGTACAATGGTTGATTGTAATCCAAAAGTAAACATTCAATTGCTACACACTGTTCATTTTTGTTTAAAATCGCCATTTCATTAGTTGTTTGTCCTGTGCAGAAATGCTCCCCTATAACAATTTTTAGAAATGTCTTTCTATGTCATATACCTGTTGCTGTCACGTGTCAATTATCTATCATACCCTCAATCTATCTACGTTTTGGTTTTCTCCTTTCCCTCTTATCTCATAGTCTCTCTCCACAGTTATCTTGTCCAGACTTTTATGTCTCTTTACAAGCTCAAGTTATTTCATTTGTTTCAGTTGTATTTGTCTCAACCAGGTGGACAGTTATAGCATTGCTTCGCTGATTTGGCAGCGTCTGCAGCTTGTCCTGTTCCAGATGTATTGGTGTTAACTTTTCTTTAGAATAAACTAGGCAGACCGAGAGAGGGATCATGCTGAATAGGCAATTCAGCCCAGACTATGTCATATAGAGAGGTATAACCCCATCCCTGGTTCCGGCTATAATGTGCAGTTATTATGCCTTTTTGTGTGTGTTAAGTACAGTGTAATAATCGTCTTTTAAGACGGACAGGTGCCAGGTGATGTGTCTCGATAGCCAATCTTCTTCAATATTGATTTCTTGTTGGATAGATTTGGTTGTTCTCTTTTTCGTGAAAGGAATTTTTCTCAACGACATTATTCCAATATAGTCCTCGAATGTGAATTTGTGTATTTATTGTGTTCATTTAAGGATGAAACTACGTCAGGTCCAGCAGAACCGGTAGAGACTTGAAATGTACACACATGACTGCTCTAGACGCTTCACAAGAACTTGGAAATGTGTCATCAACACCTTAAAAACCCACAACATCTCAGCATTCCAAGCGACCGAGCGAGCCCTAGTTCGGAAACCAATCATCAAACAAACCTGCAATGCCTAACAGCATAGGGCAGTGACGGACAAAAGAAGATATTGTAGACAATAAATAAACTTGGTTATTTGCATATCATTTATAGGATGTCGCAGTCAGCCTCGGCATTCTATTAGTTGTTTATTATTTCTTGGCAATTTTACGTTCAGTGGTGTGCCATTGCTTTCTGAACAACCAACACCTAAACCATTGTATGAAAATCAGCTCAAAGCGATCGCTTCCATATCGTCTGCAGCTGTGTTTCAAACGCGGTATGCGGGATTACGAATTGCGTTCCTTACCCGTTCGCAACAAAACTGGCTAATGACAATTTTTTTTTTATTTGGTAAAGCTACTAACTCTACATTGAAAGCGGTTGCCGTCTCTGGAGCGGTCTCGGTTGGCAAAGATTATATTCATCTTCGTGCCAGGGCATGCGGGAGTACTAAGAAATGAGAGGGCTGACAAGCTCGCAGGAAAAGCTACTGTCGAGGGCGGGCGCGCCATGGACCAGGCTGACATTCTGAATGCTTTACGAGAAGCAAGACTTTTGCGAGAACCAAATGATTACTGTAAATCTACAACCATGGTCAGACTGCGAGAACAGTAAATTAAAAGAGGTGTGGCCAAACAAGAACACTATGCAGGAAGCCAAAGAAGATTGATAAACCAACACAGAACTGGTGTCGTTAGCCGCTACACGCTGCGGGATTTGCTGAGGAGGGGATTCGAACACTTATGGACTGAATGGTTCCATGTGCAATTAGGATGATCTGTCGACTAACTAACTAACTAGCATTGAAAGTCAAGAAGAGTAAATTCTTCTTTTAAATTTTTGGGGAAAACAACAGAAATAAATATGTATAACTCTTCGTCATCATGTGCCATGCCGGTAAGCGTGAGCAGTCATGTTTTATCTTACGCGATCACCAGAGTCGTGGATCAACTCTGTGTTCTTGTCTCGGCCAAGTCATGTGGTCAAGCCACTAGATATTTACTTCTCTGCTTTCCTCTTGTTCCTTGCCTCTCAATCTTGTCATTTGTCACTAAATTCTCTAGTTTATTTCTTCTGATAATGTTCCCAAAAAATTTTGACTGTCTACATATAATTTTTCTAATCTGTTTACTGTTGTTATTTGCCCCCTTGTATGACTTGCTCTTTTGTTTTTCTATCTTTCTATGGTATTTTATGCATTTTCCTCAGAAACCACATTTTCGCTGCCATTAGATGGTTCATTTGTCAACTTGTCTGCTCATCGTCCAGGTTTCATATCCACAAAAGTACAGGCTCTATGTAGCACGTAAACACGTTATCTCCTTGCATTGACATCCTTCTATTCGTCGATATGTTTTCTATCTTGCTAAAGGTCGCCTTTGCCAACGCGATTTTTGTTGTTCCAATCCCTTCAAGGTATCTCCCTTCAGGTGTTATGATGGTTCCAAGATGGTTGTACCGATGCACTTGTGTAAGAATATTCCCATTTATTCTTCTATTACATTGTGATATTTCTTTCTTCTTAAAGACCACCATGATCTCTGTCTTCTTACAATGTAATTCTAACCATAAATTAAAAGTCACGACGTTTGAATACTTTATAGAAATAAATTCAAAATGCAAAATAAAAGTCGCTTAAAAGTCGACAGGGTCGACTTCATTGCACCAGGATGTTATCCCATATGGATCAGTCTCTTTTCGCAGCGAACTGCCGAAAGCGTCGCACAAAGCACGAACTCCGTAGCTCCATCGAAGACCCTCGGGATTCTTAGAAAAAAATCATTCATGAACCGAAGGACGCGACTCGGAATCGAACCCACAACCTTCGGAGCCTGAATCAGACGGCTTGGCCACCTCGCCACGGAAACGTATAAATACTTCATTTAAATAAATTAAAATTCAAAAAGCATAAATGCTTCACTTTAAAAAATTCAAAGTCAAGGCATATAAATGCTTCATTGAAATAAATAACGGCACTGATGCTTCATGCAGTCATAGCATCACGATATTCGGATGGAGGATCGCAATTGGGAGGGTTCAAGCCTTCCCCTAGTGCGAGTAATGCAGCCTAAGGACTATTTGTCACGGCAGCGCAGACCAGGCTCCAAACCTTGGTCAGCAACTGGTCTAAGATTTAAACTCCGACAGGCGGACAGTTAGAGCATTGCTTTGATGATATGGCAGCTTCTGCAGCTTATCTTGTTTCAGACGTATTGGAATTGCCTTTCCTGTTTAGTAAACTAGGCAGTCCGAGAGAGGGATCAGGCTGCATGGGCAACACAAGGTCTCTAAATTCAGCCCAGGATTTGTGTTATGGAGAGGTATAACTCCGGTTCACAAAACTATCGTCTTTCAAGACGGCAAGGTGCCACTCATCGCATCACCTTAATTACAGCCAGCAAAAAATGTTAACACATTTAATTTCAAATCTGTGGGAAAGAACAACAAACACTAAAAAGAATAAATTAACTGATTCACTGCCTAAGGATAAATTTAAGGACGAGAAGTCAACATTTTAGTCCAACTGCGCAGTGTAGGGGCTGAACCCGCAGCGAAATGTGACCTCCCATTTGGACAGAAGGACGACATATCGCCATGCTAGGAACATCATGTTATTTGTTTTGTTTCGTGGTATCTTTCACAATTTTCATCCCCAGTGAACGGAAATCCACATTATAATATTTGTTCATTTGATTGTGTACTTTGTGTGGTACGAAAGTACTTTTTGTTTGGCATTGAATCAGTTAATATTCTTGCCTGCTTAGTATCTTAACATGGCCAAGTTCCTGGGTCGGACAATGTTCCTGTAGAAATGTATACTACACTGGGAAAATTGAACATAGTGATTCACAACAATATATTCGCTTAGTGAATTTAAGCACAGGAGCCATAAACAATATGTTTGAATTGTTTCAACTTAAGTATAATTCAAATAAATAAACACAGATAGTATTATTTGGCGCTCACAGAAGGAGGAGAAGGAAGTAGAGGCTAGAAGACGCACTAGACAACATAAAATTTGAAAGCTATAATAGTTACCGACCGGGATAGAACCTGTCGCCTCCAAATGACGACGGCGTCTCGCTGCAGGAACACGTGTACTTCGACGCACGACCAACTAGACACTCCAAAAAATGTGTCTTCATTGGTCATGTCTATCATTCACATGAACCTAACAACTATGGAATACGGACAGAATTCGTATCAAACCATTGAGATAGCACCATAGGTGTCAACTCATTTCATATGAAATTGTGGCGTGGGACAGATAAACCTACAAAAATTAGATTTTTAAGAGCATACATCTTTCCCATTGCAACACACGCCTGTGAGACCTGAACATTTACTAAACAAGCTGAACAGCGCATAGACGAGTTCTAAGAATATCTTCGATACAGAAAACAACAAATTCAACCAAACGACAAGATATGAATACTGAAGAAGGTTGGCTACTAAAGAAGATAAAATAAAGAAAATTGAAATATGTTGGTCACTTGATACTTAATGAAAGTTTGGAGAGAACAATAATGGAGGGGTATATGCCCGGAAAGAAAAGAAGAGGAAGGTCAAGGAGACGATGAGGGCAGAATGAGGCAGGTGAAGTACAGATGGATGTATCGGACGTGGGACAGAGTTTATGACAGAGTTTTCCGGAAGGTTGTTATTTGAGCGTGGTTCTGCAAAGGACACGCTACTGAATGAATGAATATGACATAAAATTCTGCAGTATGACCTGAGGAGATGCAGCGAAATATGTCACTCAATCAATCGTGCAACATATTATTTGTGCCGTCTGTGCCTAAATGGTGAATCACGATATAACCATATATATATACTTCACAAAAATTAGAAATGGATGGTATAATTCTCATTCTCACATAAACACCTCCCCAACCTATTTATACGGCCTTTGAATGGTGAATCGAACGCCTGGTTTTCCCTGGAGGGGGAGAACAGTTATGAGGTCCCGTGTGCACGATACGCTACTAACACACCTAGGCAGTTGGAGGTCGAGGACAAAGCAGCTCGAATACGTCGCTGTAGTCGCATAATTTCAGATTTGAGAGGATACAATTAATAGCGTTTATATACTGTGTTTGGTTCTCGTATAGATGTGTTTGTTTCTGGTATAAATGTGTTTGTTTCTGGTCTAAATGTGTTTGTTTCTGGTGTAAATGTATTTGTTTCTGGTATACATGTGTTTGCTTCTGGTGTGTATTTGTTTCTTTATACATGTGTTTAATTCTGATATAACTGTGTTGTTTCTGGTATACATGTGTTTGTTTCTGGTATAGATGTGTTTGTTTCGAGTATAGATATGTTTGTTTCTAGTATAAATGTGTTTTTTTCTGGTATAAATGTGTAGTTTCTGGTATAAATGTGTATATATCTGGTATAGATGTGTTTGTTTCTGGTATAAATGTGTTTATGTATAGATGTGTTTGTTTCTGATATAAATATGTTTGCTTCTGAAATAATTGTGTTTGTTTTTGAAACAAATGTGTTTGTTTCTGGTATAGATGTGTTTGTTTCTGATATAGATGTGTGTATTTTTTTCTGGTATAAATGTGTTTGTTTCTGGTATAAATGTTTTTGTTTCTAATATACATGCATTTGTTTCTGGCATGCATGTTTTTGTTTCTGGTGTGTATTTGTTTCTGTATAGATGTGTTTGTTTATGATATAAATGTTTTTGTTTCTGGTATAAATGTATTAATTTCTGGTATTGTTTGTTTCTTGTATAGATGTGTTTGTTTCGGGTATAAATGTGCTTGTTTCTGGTATAGATGTGTTTGTTTCTGATATAAATATGTATTTTTTTCTGATATAAATGTATTTATTTCTGGTATAATCGTATGTTTCTGGTACAGATGTGTTTCTTCTTGTTATAAATGTGTTTGTTTCTTGTATAAATGTATTTTTTCTGGTATAGATGTGTTTATTTCGGGTATAAATATGTGTTTATGTATAGTATAAATGTATTTTTTTCTACTATAAGTGTGTTTGTATCTGGTATAAACGTGTTTGTTTCTGGTATAAACGTGGTTGTTTTTGGTATGCATGTGTTTGTTTCTATTATAGATGTGTTTGTTTATATTATAAACACACTTACTAATTGCCGGTGCTACGGAGTATGCGTGCCGTGTGACATTATCTCTGAGTGATTTTTGGGAGGTGACTGAAACACCAAAGTGAATTATGGAGTCTATGAAAGTGTTTATTTACAAGTCAGTAAAGAACCCATTTATATGCATTAAGGAGCATTTAATATATGGTGATAAACCCATATTCCATACTACAAACGGGGGTAATATCCCGCTGGATGCCTTTACTTACTATAAAGTGTATTTTTAATGACTGCGCAGTGTTTAAAAATATTACCTGTCCAAGTTTTGTATTCACCCTCTGTAACGTTCATGCAACATAATAGGTAAATACAAAACTTGGACCGGCAATATTTTCAAACACTGCACAGTCATTAATAATACGCCCTTGTAATAAGTTTTACATTTTGAAACTCATTTTCTCAAATTGAGTTGTACGTGAACAATCCCCCACATGCCAGCATACAGATTACCAGAAGTGCCAAGTAGAAATATTGCAGTGGAATACGTATCATGTATTCTGATGAATCTGAATTAGTTTCCGCTACTTTAACAGATTCAGTGCCAAACAAAATGTAAGGTTGGACTAAAGAAAACTGGATGGCGAAAGTGGGGAATCAGAGTTGTCACAGTTTGGACCTAAAAGTTGTTAATATGGTAGTTCATTAAATCATTCAGTAGCATGTCCTTTGCAGAACCTCACTCCAGTGACAACCTTCTGGAAAACTTCTCGGTCATAAGCAAGATGTCCCACGTCCGATACACCCATCTGGAGATCATCCGCCACATTTTACACCCATCTTCTCTTTGGCCTTTCTCTTCCTCTCTTCCCATAATATTATATACAATAGTTTTTTTCCCGATGTAACCTCCTGTAAGTTGATATACAATTAAACACGTCCACTGATATGTTAGTAGACAAGTTTTATTATATATCAAATTAAAGGAGATTACATAGGAAAAAATACTGATGTACGCCTATGGAAAGCATGGGAAGTTTCTTAATACTGTTGAGCATCCCATAATTAGTTAAGCCGAGTTTAGACAAGTTTAGGTCATTTTCGAACCATTTAAAGTTGCACATAGTTATATTAAGATTTACCATTCTCTGTTGCTACTAGGTCTGGCTTTTTGTAGTTTCTCTATAGTTTCTGGCTTTCTCGGTTAAACTTGCATTTTTATACTTCTGTATTGAACTGGGCTTTTTGTACTTGTGTGTTAAACTTTAATTTTTTTTTTCTAGATTAAACTTGAGTTTGTATAACTTCTTGGTTGAAAATGGCTTTTTGTACTTCTGGGCTGTACCTGGCTTTTTGTACTTCTGGATTAAACTTGGATTGTTGTCCTTCTGAATTAAACAGAGCTTTATTTATACCTTAAGGTTAACTTGACCGTGTGTGCTTCTGAGTTAAACTTGAATTTGATTTTGCTTCAGTGATAAATTTGAAAGTGTGTAGCTTTTATGTTAAACTGTACTGTGTGTAACGTTTTGGATTAAGCTTGAATTTGTATAACTTCTGGGTTAAGCTTTATTGTGTGTAACTTCAGGATGAAACTTGAATCTATGAAACTTCTGGGTTAAACTTGGCTTTGTGTTAAACATGACATTTTGTACTTCTGTTATCTTCTTATCTTCTGTACTTATGTTAGCTTCATTTTTACCTTTAGGTTAAACTTGACTGTGGGTGCTTCTGAGTTACACTTGAATTTGTGTAACTTCTGGGTTAAACTTAGCTTTTTATACTTGGATGTTTCTCTGGATTTCAAATGGCGTGACATATGAAAAGAGTTAATCTCACAATACTATTTTTTTTCTTACTCTTTTACGTCAAGTGGCCTAGTTTTGGATCAGCTGGATCCAAACCACTCCTTAACTGGCTAGAGAAGACAGGAATTGCCCTTAAAGAACAATTTTGTACGGCCTCCCAAGCAGATTGGCTGCTTGCTCATGAATTAAATCCCCTGACGAAATGCAGTCTCCCAAAATGGACACGTATTTGAACTTTCCAGGGCGAAAATAATCACATTTGCTTCTCACTGTTTCAGCATCAATATTTGCAGTAATGTATTCTCTATACGTTTTCTACCCAAGGTCGGATTAAACTCCTTTTGAGTCCCTAAGCACTTAAAAGATAGTCGTGCCTCCATTTATAGTTCAAAGTAGTAACAATAAAACAACCTGCTCCGCGGCGACGATTTTACGGGCGCAGTTTGTAATACCGCATACCCCTTTCGAAACACAGCTGTGGGCGATTTGGCAGCAAACCGTCTTGCGTTGGTTATTTTACGAAATGGTACTGGATGCCGGTGGTTCAGAAAGCAATGGCAAACTACTCAACGTAAACTTTATCAGAGATGACAAAAAACAAACAAAAGATTGCCGGGGTTGACTGTGACGTCCTGTTAAGGATATGCGATTAACTTTTTTAAAACAATAAAACATGCAAGAATACATGATCGACTTCATAGCACCGGGTTTTATCCCACATGGCTCGATCTCTTTCCGCAGGACGGTCTGCCGAAACGTCGCACAAAGCTCGAACTCCGCAGCTCCAGCGACGACCGTCGGAAGTCTCCGAAACAAATTGCACTCGGGAATCGAACGTTGTATCCCGGAATCGAACCTACAACCTTCGAAGCGAGGCAGACGATTTAACCACTTCGCCTAGGAGACTCGATAATAAAATATCCTTTTACAACAGGACGTCGCAGTCATCCCCTAGCAATTTTTTTACTGTTTATGATCTCTTAGCAAGTTTACGTTCAGTAGTTTGCCATTGCTTTCTGAACGACCGGCAATCATACTATTTCGTAAAAAATACCAAAGCTAGGCGGCCTACTGACAAATTGCCCGTAGCTGTGTTTCTAACGCGGTATGCGGGCTTACGAACTACGTCCGTAACGCCTTCACCATGGAATGAGCAAAACAATAGTAAAATATGAAAACATTTTATTCTTCGGAATATTAACACTTCGTTTCTCTTCTTCTACTTCTGCCTCTAAGACTCCTCGTGGAGTAAAGTCCCACAACCACGCGTGTCAAACCCTTTCCAAACCAGTTCATCCTTGGTTGGACTTTTTGTTGAATTGGTCGACGGTATGACGTAGTCAGTTTCACCCCAGTACGCTTTAGTCGTCAGTTACGACCTTGATAGGAGGTTACAGTCAGAGCCGATAGGTAGATTTTTTTCAGTATGATGCAAGTCTTCGAAATGCCGCCCCGTTAAATGTTTTGTTTTTTCTTTTCGAATTGCCGCTCCATAAAGATTGTTAACTACTGAAAGGTTCAAATTGTATTATGATTTTACTGTTTATGCCGCTCCTTTACGGTTCCGCCTGATGCGGCCGCCTCTGTGTATCATAGCACGGCACAGCCCTGGTTACAGTCTTAGTTAGTCGACAGGTCATCCTTATTGCACATGAAACCATTCAGTCCATAAGTGCTCGGATCCCCTTCTCAGTAAATTCCGCAGCGTGTAGCGGTTAACGACACCAGTTCTGTGTTTGTTTATTAATCTTCTTTGGCTTCCTGCGGAGTGTTCTTGTTTGGCCACACCTCTTTTAACTCGCTGTTCTCGCAGTCTGACCATGGTTGTAGATTCACAGCCATCACTTGGTTCTCGCAAAAGACTTACTTCTTGTAAAGCATTCAGTATATCAACTTGGTCCGTGGCTCGTCCGCCCTTCACAGTAGCCTTAGCCGCAAGCTTGACAGCCTGCTAATTTCCTTGGACACCAGCATGCCCTGACACGAAAATGAAACTAATCTTTGCCAGCCATGACCGTCCCAGAGACACCAACCATTGTCTTTGGATCAAACACATCTCTACCTTCCTGAGCATACTCATCGAGTCACTAAGGAAGCATGCCCTAGTGAATGTCTGTGTCTGCCATGACTTCCATGGTCAGACTACTTGTGGTCAAGGCAAAAACACCAGAATCTTCCTTCACAATTCTCCTTCCAGCCTGAGAAGTAAATGCCCACGAACTTTTCAGGTTCCAGTCTTACTTATTCATTTACTTCCCCTTTGGGATCCTGGAACACACCGGCGGTTTGAAACACAGAAGCCACAGACAATATGTTGCACGATTTATTGCCTGGCATATTTCATTGTATCTCGTCAGGTGCATACTGCTAGAGTTATGTAACACAGGAAGTGAATAAATGAATAATACCTTAGCTGAAACACTAGTCACAGGTATTGTTGCAATTTTGAACATCTGTTGTCCCCAAGGTAATTTCAAATTTAACACGAACTCTTGCACAAAACCGGCTGGAACCGCCTAACTTGCTAACGGCTCACTAGTTTTGAGCAATCGAAAAATGCTGAAATGTATCCATTCTGTGTCATGCTGGTAAGCGTGGGCGGTCATGTTTCGCCATCATACACTGATCACCAGAGTCGTAGATCTGCTCTACAGTATGCAGAGTAGTAATGATTGTAGTAATAATTGTAGTAATGGTTTAGTACAGTGGTTCTCAACCGGTGGGGAATTCACCCCCCCCCCCCTGGGGGTAATTTTAGGGTTTCCAGGGGGGGATGAAGATCATTTCAAGATCACGTTAATACAAGAACCGATTACTTGATATTGCTTTTCCCTTCATACTTTACAGTTATGCACGTCTCATCCTTCTAAAATTCATTTTATAAAGTAAGTAGACCCACAAATCACGTTTTATGTGGATGTCTATAACTGTTTTAACATATTTACCTTCCATTTTTACGTATATTGTGTAGGGGTGGAGGGATTTTTAGGTAGGAAATATGAAAAGGGGGGGGGGGGGGGGCGGTGGGAAATAACGTTCTGAAAATATGGTGAAGGGGGGGCACAGACCAAATTTTTGATAGCAAGGGGGGAATGACGTTCTTAAAATATGGTGAAGAAGGGCACGGGCCAAAAAAGGTTGAGAACCACTGGTTTAGTAACTATTGCAGTAATGGTTGAAGTAATTATTGCAGTAAGGATTGTTGCACATTTATCATGCTTTATAAAACGCATACTATTATTGCTGCTGCTGTTGATATTGTTGTGTTTTTTGCTGTTGTTGTAGAGAAATTAATATATGCACTTTTTCTGTTCTGCTTTTGCCATGATTTGATTTTACACCAGCATGTTTCTAGGACTGTCCATGTGTAACATTTGTAGCACAGCGCAGGGACAAATAAAGCGTTGGTCATCTTCTTTTGTGTATGCAAGTTGATATTTTGATGTTTTAGAATATGTGCTATTTGATAGTTAATGCATGCACTAAGAGAATATAAAGGGCAAAATGTTACACGGGCCTATGTGCATAATTCGTAATCCTTGGAAAAAATGTGTGTTCGCTCTCTGTTTATTCTTTTTCTTCCAGAAACCGACTGCAATCCGAAATCAGTTTCCGCTAAAACATTAACTGACAGCTAATTGTGCATCGAATTGTAACTTCTCAAAATTCCTCTGCAAATTGCCTGTTTCTTTGCGCATAAAGAAAAATTGCAACGTCTTTCTTGTAATAACACCATTAAGTTAACATAACTCAGCTATCATATTCTATCACTATCCAATGAAATTAAGGCACTTGTGGTGATGATGATGATGATGATGATGATGATGATGATGATGTTGATGATGATGATGATTAGCATCATCATCATCATCATCATCATCATCATCATCATCATTTTACATTCTGACTATCATTATTGATTTAAAGATGTCCATACTGGTGTTGTTATTAATATTATCTCAACTTGTATATTACGTTTAGACTAGTATTATTCAGTTAGAAATGACCATATTGTTGTGGCTATCAATAGTAAATTAACTGTCATATTACGTTTTGGCTATCATAATTCAATCATCAATGACTATTCTTTCCTGGTTATCAATATTAAATCAACTATCATAATACGTTTTTACTATCATTATTCCCTTTTTGACTATCATTATTCACTCAACAATGACTATTATCTCCTGATTATCAATATTAAATCAACTACCATATTAAGTGTTGACTATCATTTTTCAACTAATAATCACCATTTTGTTGTGGTTATGAACATTACATGAACTATTAATTTATGTTTTTACAATCAATATTCACATTTTGAATATTATTATTCAATCAACAATGACTATCCTCTCCTGGTAATCAATATTAAATCAAGTATCACTCGATATCTATAAATATTCATTCTACTAGCCAACAGCAAGAAGACACCGCGAGTACGTGAAAAGAAAAAGAGAGCGGAATTGATAAAAAAAAAGGGCAATGTAAACTTAATTATAACCCCGTAGTAATAAATACCAAGTTTTAGAAGGCAATAACACTAGATCCGGGGGGCACATCACTCCTACAATGTTGACACGTTGTCTCATGGTGCCATATTTATTCCATCCCTTGCGCGTTGGCCTTCCTAAATGATAATGAGAGTGCGCTAGCGGTTTCGGGCTATAATAAAGAAAGACATGTCTCCACGTCCAGCCCTTGGGGACAGAAGGGGGAAGCTAACAACAGCCTATACAAACAAGGAATCAAATCTAGACTGCTACTTTCCAATCTCCCGGGAATTTCCCGGGAAAAAGAATATTCAGTGTCGGCTAGGAACGGCTGGTCAATAATACACCCAGGAGTGGTCTTCGCCAACAGAAAAGCATCTCTGAACAAAGTTGACGAAGTATGTTGGGATCAATCATCATTCGGAGGCTTTGAGTGTGCAGAACTTATTCTCTATAACAGTCTGGCTCCGTTAATTTCTTTGAATACTGCAATGTCTAAACGAAATGTGTAGGGAACATAACATGAAAATTATCACTAGTAAAACAAAGGTAATGACGATAACTAAAGAAGTAAAAACAACAATTCACCTAAACAAACATTCCCTGAAACATGTAAAGACTTTCAAGTAGCTGGGAAGTATAATGTCATCAAATGACAAACCAGAAGACGAGATCGAAAATAGATGCAGTAAGGCAAACTAACTCATTGGAGAAATGGCACCAATACAAAAGATCAAACATGTATCAATAGTTATTATAACTTATAAGAAAGCGCTTTACAACACAATCTTCCTACCAACTCTATGCTACCAATGTCAAACCTGGACAATGAGAGAAAACGAGAAAAGAAAAATCACAACAACAGAAATGAGATTCCTGAAAAGAAATTCAATGTACCAAGAAGAGATAAGATCAGAAATGAAGAAATCAGGACTAAAGTTGGGGTTATAGCAGCACGAGATTTTATTAGAAGGCAGCAGAGTCAAATGGTATGGCCATGCAAGTAGGTTACCAACTAAGAGTATACCACAACAAGCAATGATGTACAGACCAAATGGAAGCAGAGGAAGAGGCCGACCACGTAAACGGTGGACGGAGGGAATAGCAGAGTCCATGACAATATCGATACATGAAGCCCATAAGCTGGCAATTTCCCGATGTTTATACTTCACCTCGACACCGTGAGGTACAAGAGTAATATGATGAGATGAGATGATGAGACTGCAATGTTTTAGTTATCTCTAAAGAAGGTAGTCTGCCCTTGCTTTCATTCTATTCATTGATAATATTGGTCTGTTGCCGTAGCCAGTATATCTGTAAAACCAGCCCCTGTCTACTGTCGTGAACTTTAGTAGGTAAAGGGCAGTTATCTGTCGGCTCCTCTCCAGCTCATCCGCAACCCGTTAATGTTGTTTCGCTACTCGGTGTTGGTGGAATTGCACTGGTAACTGGGGGGGGGGGGGGGAGAATGTCAACCGGTACTCTACACTATCCAAGGGTGGCCCGTAGGATTTCGAAGGGGAGGGGGACCTTACTTCTCATTTTTTTTGGGGGAGAGGGGGGAGGGGGGAGGCGCTCACTCGCTTTGAACTTAAGCATAGTCAGTAAACACACTACTTCTAGTAATGCTGAACTGAATTGTGCATGTGGATTAGCTTTGCCTTCACCTTCAAGCGAACCCAATCTTACTTCAGAGGTACTTGTAATTTACGTCCCCAAGTCAAGGACGATAGGTCAACATTTTACTACAACTGTTCAGTGTAGGATCTGTACACCTTACCTCGGCATCAGCACACCGGATGTTTAAGAACATGAGTTCTTATCCATTCGGCCATGCTGATCTACGCTTCTCGTTTGATAATGGATACCCTCACCCTGTCACAATTTTTTGTTGTTGTATTCAAATATTGAGCAAAACCCACTACTAGCAACGCTGGTCGTATTCTGGTATGAACCTAAGGCCTATCCACGTCAATATGGAAGCACTAGACTTGAGTTTCGCTCTCGTTTGAGCTCGTCAGTAGTGCATATCCTTGACCGGACCCGGAAACAAACCCCGGATCACTTCCGGGTCCGGTCAAGGATATGCACTACTGACGAGCTCAAACGAGAGTGAAACTCGAGCCCAGTGCTTCCACATTGACGTGGATAGGCCTTAGGTTCATACCAGAATACGATCAGCGTTGCCAGTAGTGTGTTGTGCTCAATATTTAAATCTCAAATCCCGAAACAACCAAATAAATCAAGTTATTGTATTCGTTCGCTTTGAACTAAAGCGTAGTTTACGTACGTGCTATTACTTCTACTGCACTGGAGTTATTTCTGGTGTGGATTAGCTGTCCCTATTACCAGAGCCCCTCGCCATCAGGCGAACCCACTCCGACTTCAGAGATACTTGTAATTTACGTCCTCGCGTCAAGGACGAGAATACAACATTTTATCCAACTGACCAGTGTAGGGGTTGAACTCTCTACCTCAGCATCAGCACACCGGAAGTTTAAGGCCGAACGCTTTTATCTATTCGGCCATGCTAACCTCACCCCGCCAAATAAAATGCATACAACAGTTTGCCGTGTCCCCTATGTCCGCGTCTTGGGTTAGATGTATGCACACGTTCTATAGACTACTACTTCTTTGACAGATACGTCCGAACACTGCTTGATATCAATGTTATGAGCCTTTTGGCTAAGATCAAAGCTGGCAAATACAGAACCACTGACCACTGACACTGGCAAACGGTGGACCACACTGGGCCAGAAGGCCTCCAAAAAAAAAATCAATGTTACTAGCGTGTAGTGTCCCCCATACCATAAATAGTAGGGGAAATTATTACTGTCCTGTCGATGATTGAACCATGACCAAGTTTAGGCAAGAAAGGCACTCTGACCCCTCTGTTAATGCGACTGCTAAAATGTTTATATTAAATTGTAGTCTTCTCCGCGGTGGAAAACTTAACAAAGATAATGTGAGGACCCTTTTACATGCTGTGTAGTCTAAATGGTACATAGTGCTAGCATGAATGTTTAGACCAGTGGTTCTCAACCCTTTTAGTCCCATGCACCATTTCACCATATGTCAGAATGTCATTCCTCCCTTTCCAGCGAACAAAAGAAGAAGAATTCCCCTTCCCTTATGCTCGACGGACGTTGCGACCCAAGCCAATTAGAAGATCCCAACTTGTAGGGATTTGAAAACCTGACCACTGGGCGGCTGACAACAGTGCTAGCTTTTGTGCGAAATACAATTTATTTGGTACGTCAGCGGAAAATGTGGTATTTAGAAGTTATTCCAATGTGGGGAAATACTTAGCAAGAGAGAGTGAGAGAAGGGGAGAAAGTGAGAGCGAGAGTGACGGGGGAGAGATGAGAGAGAGAGAGAGAGTCTGAGAGAGAGGACTGAGAGATTGAGAGAAAGGGGGCAGAGAGAGAGAGAGACTGAGAGACTGAGAGAGAGGACTGAGAGATTGAGAGAAAGGGGGCAGAGAGAGAGACTGAGAGACAGAGAGAGGACTGAGAGATTGAGAAAAAGGGGGCAGACAGAGAGAGAGAGAAAGAGAGAGAGAGAGAGAGAGATTGGGAGAGACAGAGCTGAGAGAGAGAGAGGAAGAAGAGTCAGGCCAGATAATATGTATGTGGAAAACTAAAAATGAAGAAGAAGGAGGAGGAGGAGAAGGAGGAGGGGGAGAGAAGAAGGAGGGGAGGAGGATGAGTAGGAAGAGGTGGAGAAGAAGAAGAAGAAGAAGAAGAAGAAGAAGAAGAAGAAGAAGAAGAAGAAGAAGAAGAAGAAGAAGAAGAAGAAGAAGAAGAAGAAGAAGAAGAAGAAAAGGAAGAAGAAGAAGGAGGAGGAGGAGGAGGAGGAGGTGGGGTGGATGAGGAAGAAGAAGGAGGAGTTGCGGATGAGGAGTAAAGGAAGAATGGGGAGAATGAGGAGGCAGAGGGGAAGGAGGAGGGGACGATGAGGAGTAGAGGAAGAAGAAGTGGAGCATAGGGGACGACGAAAAGAAAGTAGAAGACATCAAAATGTAACATTACGAGCAGACAGCAGTTTCATGCCGCATGAGTAATTATACCCGCTAGGAAAATTCTCCCACGAAAACAATCAACAGAAAATGTTTAAGTGGTGGGTTAACTAGCAAATGCAAACCCAGCCAAGAAGCAGGAGATTTCTTTAAGAAAAAGAAAAACAATCAGGCAAGGAAGTCATTAAACCCGCAATGTTTGTATTTACAAAACAAGACTACAAACTGGCCAGCTCGTGGCCATTCATCGGTGGAATCTGCTTGCGGATTCGACAATTCACGTGGAATTGATTTTCACCGGAAACGGTTTAAAGTATGCTCCGTTTCTGAACTCCGTGACGTGTTTACTTTGCACGTCTGAAGGTAAGTAGAGAAATGGGAAGAGTGATAGCGGGGAGTTAGGTCCAGGGTTTAAGTGAAGAAATAAGGGGTTTTGAGACAAGAGGAGAGTCGATTAGGAAAGTTGATATATGGTAACATATTTAATATCTATTTTCTTCATCTCATCTTGTTGCTTATATCTTGTGGTATCGATGTGAAGCATAAACAGCGGGAGAGTCTCCGTTTATAGGCTTCATTATTGTGATTCCCATGGATTCTATTATTCCCACTGTTCATCGTTCACATGGTTGGCCTCTTCTTCTTGTTCCGTGGGGTCTGTACACTACTGCTTGTTGTGGTATACAGTTAGTTGGTAGCCTAATTATATGGCCAAACCATTTAACTTAGTATTTTCTGATTAAATCTAGGGCTGCTATATCACCTACTTTATTCTTGATTTCTTGATTTCTGATTTTCTCTCTTCTTGATACGGTAGGCAAAAACGAGACAAAGGCTACGGTCTCCGGCAAATATGGTTACTACATTCTTTAAAGATGCCTAGTTTATCATTATTCGTCAAATCACAGAATGTCACAAGAAACGGACAGCAACACTGAAATTGGCAACATGGAATGTTCTTACTTTAAGTGAAGACGGAAACTTGGATAACATCAAGCAAGAAATAGGAAGAGAGAATATTAATATATTAAGAATGTGCGAGACGAGATGGACAAGAATAGGGATTAAGACTGGGGGAGATATTAAGATTATATATTTGTGGAGGGGTGGGGGGAGAAAGGCAAATAGGTTTTGCAATTATCTTGGATCTGCAAACAGTGCAGTGTCAGAAAGGGTTCTATTGGTAAAATTAATCTGCAGGCCTTTTAACACAAACGTCATTCAGATATATGCCCAACAGGAGAAATCAGTGAAGATAGTTAAGAGGAAATTTATAATGACATGGAGAATGCTTTGAAGAGATGTAAATATTCAGATATAAATATCATAATGGGTGACTTCAATGCGAAAGTAGGAAATCAAGGCATATGGATGCACACTAAGCAAATATAATTTGAGAGAACGAAATGAAAGAGGATACAGACGTGAATAATGGGCAAAAGAGCATGTCATGATTGACGGAAACACCTTGTTTAAGCAACATCCCAGATGAATATGGACATGGAGGAGTCCTGATAGCCGGATTAGAAACCAGATTGAATACATCCTGATTAGCAGAAGGTTTTGCAATGCATTAACAATCACAAAAGCTGTTCCCAATACAGGGTCTTACAGTAATCACAGATTGATTACAGGTACATTGAAAATAAAGTTAAAGAAATTTGAGTATACACCAGGAAACACTAAGTGTGGGTTAAAACATGAAAATGCAAAAAATGCAAGACAATTTTAACAAGAATTAAAGAACAGACTGATATACTGTCTGATCGAGAGTCATATTTCAAGATGTGAATGATCAATGGGAAAGTTGAGAATTAATCAGTTGGCTGCAGAAACAATTTTTCCAAAATTTAAAAAAGTGGATCATAATAAATTGATGACTGAAGAAATTTTACAACTAATGGCCACAAAAAGACAAAACAAATATAATCCTGACAAATATGAAGAGATTCACACAAAAGTCAGAACACTGTGTAAGTGCAAAATAAACATGGTTTGAGAAACATTGCATTGAAATTGAAAAACAACACAACAGTAAAAATGCCACATTAATACACAAAAGAATTCAGGGGCTTACTAACAAAAGACACGTAAATAATTGCCTAATAACAAAGTATGGAAAAACCATAATAGATTATATTCTACGTGTATGGTACGATATTCGAAATAATAGCGAAGGACCATCAATATTGAAAATGGAGGTTCAGAATGCTCTTAACCGTTTGAAAACTGGTAATACCCCGATCTAGACAACATCACAACATAAACGATCAATGCTTTAGATGAATATAGAATAAACAATGTCACCAGACTGCTGAACACAATATATGATACTGGAGATATACCTCCTAAATAATGTAATTCTATATTTATTGCAATCCTAACGAAATCAGGAGCCTTGGAATGTGATCAACATTAAACAATTAGTCTAATGAGCCACATGACGAAAATTTTGCTAAGAATTACCATGCAAAGAGTTAGGAAGAAAATACAATTCGAAATAGAAGAAGAACACTATGGGTTTGTAGAAGGCAGTAAATATTGTGTATATGCTGAGAATATTAATTGAACTCTCTATAAAAGTAAATAAAGACCTACATCTTTGTTATTGACTACACGAAGGCTGTCGATAAAGTAAGACATGTAAAGGAGGAGTAGGAGGAGGTAAATAATGATAAAGATGCTTGCAGATCGATAAATTGATAGGAAAGACATTAGACTTGTAAAAACCATATATTGGAAACAACAAGCTGCATAAGGATTGATAGTGAAGTAGGTCAATATCAGCCCATTAAGAGATGTGTGAGACAGGGATGTGTAATGTCTCCTAATCCAGTGCAGTGAAAATATTTTCAGAAATATAGAAGATATGACGGGAATTATCATTTGGAGAATAACATCAACAGCGTTAGATAGGCGGATGATACGGTATTGATTGCAGACAATGAGCAGGACCTGCAACATTTAGTAGATGCGATTGTTGCACAACTAGGGTTAGAATTAAATTGTAAGAAGACACAGATTATGATCGTAATTTGGAAGAAGGAAACACTATAATGTAATATAGAAGTAAATGGGAATATTCTTAAACAAGTGAATCGGTACAGTTATCTCGATACAGTAATAACATCTGATGGGAGATGCCTTTAAGAGATTAGAGCAAGACTCGCTTTGGCGAAGGTAGCCTTTTGCAAGATGAAAAACATACTGACCAATAGAAAGATGTCAACTGCAACGAGAAAAAGATTGTTGAAATGCTACATAATAGAACCTGTGCTTTTGTATGGATAGACAAACAAGGTGAAAAACATCTGATGTATGTGGAAATGTGGTTTCTAAGCAAAATGCAAATAATACCATGGACAGACAGAAAAACCAATGATAAGACCAACAAGAAACAAATGAAAATCGTAAACTGATAATAGAAATTAGACGAAGACAGTCAAACATTTTGGTCACGTTATGAGAAGAAATAATTGAAGAACTTGGTGATAACTGGCAAGATCGAGAAGAAAAGATCAAGGTGAAGGCAGAGAAGTAAATACCTGGATGTCTTGGCCACGTGGTTTGGTCGAGACAAGAACACTGAGCTGATCTACGACTCTGGTGATCACGTGAGATGGCGAATCACGACCGCCCACGCTTATCGGCATGGCGCATGATAAATGAATGATACGTTGTGTATTCTTCTCAGGAATCTCATTTCCGTTGTTGCAATTTTTCTTTTCTCTGTTTATTTCGAAGAAAATGTTTATATTTATTAGCTATTTTCTTAAATTCTTATATTCCCACTTGAAAAACATATACATCTTTACTTTAATATATATTCACGCATACATAAATACACACACACACACACACACATGCACACACACACACAGACACACACATACACACACACACACACACACACACACACACACATAGACACACATGCACACACATAGACACATATACACAGACACACACATGCACAGACACACACATCCACAGATACACACACACAGACAACTGCACAGCTACACACAGACACAGACACAGACAAAGACACACACACAGACATAGACACACACACATGCACAGATACACACATACACAGATACACACACAGACACTGACACACACACACACTCACAGACACACACACTTGCACAGACACATACATGCACAGACACACACACACACACGTTGACACACACAGACAGACACACAGACACACATACAGACACACATGCACAGATACATATATGCACACACACACACACAGACACATGCACAGCTACACACAGACACAGACACACACACATGCACAGATACACACACAGACACACACACATGCACAGATACATACACAGACACACACATGCACAGACAATCATATGCACAGATACACACAGACACACACACCGACACACACACAGATAACACATGCATATACACTCATATGCACAGATACACACAGACACACACACATGCACAGACACTCACATAGACAGACACACACATGCACAGACAATCATATGCACAGATACACACAGACACACACACCGACACACACAGATAACACATGCATAGACACTCACATGCACAGATACACACAGACACACACACACAGACACACACACAGACACACACATGCACAGATACACATACATACACAGACAGACACACTGACACTCACAGACACACACACATTCACAGACACACACACACATGCACAGACACACACACAGAGATACACACACAGACAAACAGATACACACACACACTCACAGACACACATACATGCACAGACACACACACATGCACAGATACACACACATGCACAGACACACACACATGCACAGACACACACACACATGCACAGACACACACATGAACAGACACACACATGCACTGACACACACACATGCACAGATACACATGCACAAATACACACATGCACAGATACACACACACATGCACAGACACACACACATGCACAGATACACACACACATGCACAGACACACACATGCACAGACACACACACACATGCACAGACACACACATGCACTGACACACACACATGCACAGACACACATGCACAAATACACACATGCACAGATACACACAAACACACACACCCACACATACATACATGCACAGACACACACACATATACGCAGAACCACACACATACACAGACACAGACACACACACATACACAGACACACACAGCACACATATACGCAGACACATACACAGACACACACATACACATAAACATATATGCAAATGCTAGGTGTTCTTGTATTCTCATTGCCAGCATCATGTGAAATGCAGCTAAGGATCATATGGGCGGTCACAGTTCCATATCTTAGGCAATCACCAGAGTCTTGGATCTGGTCCGCATTCTTGTCCAGATAATACGGTATGACCAAGACAACCATGTGTTTACCTCTCTGTCTTCCACGGAAGTCTAACACATAACATGAAGTCCTTCTGTTTACATAGTAACGGCTGGATTCGACTAATATATAATGCTTCAACATGTTATATTGTGAGCTAATTACCACCGTAAAGGTTAAATACTGAAACATCATCATCAAGTGCCCTGCCAGCAGGCGTAGGTGTTCATGTCTCTACACAGATCACTGTCTTTGGTTTTCTAGATGAATTCAACTGATGCTATTACTCCATGCCACCGTCTCGATCCAGCATAGTTTTGGTTTCTCCCTCAGTAGTATGATGACTGTCTAGTGTCACCTGGGGCTCATGACCGTCCCCACGGGACAAGAATGTCCTAAGACAGTCATTAACATCGTTCACTGACTCTAAAATATGGATACTCATGCAATCTTGGGAAGATACTGTTGGTTTCCCCTTGCCTTCCACATCCATATGGTGGGAGGGGGGTGGTCTTTCACCTCTGCCTTTAGCAGCCATTTCTGACTGTCAGGACAAGTTAGTTGTCCACTTAACCCGGTGGATACACGCTCTATTACTGAAAACAAGTTAATAATGGCATCGATTATCAATATCTCTGGGATGGCTCTTCTCTTTCCGACTCTTAGCTCTGACAATTCATTTATAGTCAAGCAATGCAATAGAGATGCATAGGCCCTTAAGCTCAGTCGCTAGGTACTATATCGACCGTGAACTCATTTCAACCCCCCACCGCCCATCGGAGGGTTTTTCTGGGGAACCGACATAATCCATCTAACGAACGATGGATCGTCAATAATCCCCTCCGTGATGACATCCTGCCGAGGATCGAATGCTATGCATGGTGCGGGATTGCAAACGTCTTAGAGAAATTCATGATTGTGGGAGGACGGCAACACCTACACATAAAATTTCCAGTTTCGAGGGGGATTCAAACACATATCCACAGGATCAGCAAGCAGGCATACTAGTTGCTGAACTATTTAAAAAAAATGCTGAACTATTACAGTTCCTAATAGCAGCAGCAGCAGCAGCAGGAGCAGGAGCAGTAGCGGCAGTAGCAGTAGTCGTAGTAGTAGTAGTAGTAGTAGTAGTAGTAGTAGTAGTAGTAGCAGCAGCAGCAGCAGCAGCAGCAGCAGCAGCAGCAGCAGCAGCAGCAGTAGTAGTAGTAGTAGTAGTAGTAGTAGTAGTAGTAGTAGTAGTAGTAGTAGTAGCAGCAGCAGTAGTAGTAGTAGTAGTAGTAGTAGTAGTAGTAGTAGTAGTAGTAGCAGCAGCATCAGCAGCAGCAGCAGCAGCAGCAGCAGTAGTAGTAGTAGTAGTAGTAGTAGTAGTAGTAGTAGTAGTAGTAGTAGCAGCAGTAGTAGTAGTAGTAGTAGTAGTAGTAGTAGTAGTAGTAGTAGTAGTAGTAGTAGTAGTAGTAGTAGTAGTAGTAGTCGTAGTAGTAGTAGTAGTAGTAGTAGTAGTAGTAGTAGGAGTAGTAGTTGTGGTGGTGATGGTATTGACGATTGTATTAGTGGTACTAGTTGTAGTATCAGTAGTAGTATTAGTAGTGATGGTGGTGATGGCGATTGTAGTAATAGTACTAGTTTGGAGTATCAGTAGTAGTAGTAGTAGTAGTAGTAATACTAGTAGTGTTACTAGGATAAATATAAACAATATACAATAACACAAAGTAATGCAGCTTTAACGAACAAAATTGCGGAAATCCCAGGGTGTTACGGCGACTAGCTTTCACCAGAATATAAATACACAAAACAACATATATACGCGAGGAAGATTCTATAATGTATGTTAAGGCATAAGAACGACACGAGAACAACGGAATAATGAAAAAAATGAGAACAATTAAAAACAATCAATAAAAATGTTGGGGGGGGGGGGGTGTGGGTGTGGGGGGGGGGGGGGAGGAAGCGTGCTACTTATCTGAGAATCCCAGGCTGTGATACTCTGTGTATCTCTAAACGTGTCCAAAAATCTTGACTATCTACGTCTAATTTCTCTAATCTGTTTACGGTTTTCATTTGTTTCTTGTAGGACTTGATCAATGGATTTACCAGAGCACGGCTTCTCAGTTGTACACTAATTTGTTTATGTTTGGGAGTTTTAGTTCCTCTTTTAAACCACATGCAGCATATTATGTGCTGATCGCTCTTTGCACAATTTACACAAACACATAAATTGGGGAACCTTTTGAGGTCACTAAAATAGTTCATAAATAAATGCACATGTATCGTATGGCGCTAATAGAAGTCTGCTTCTCTCATCCACTTCTGTGAGCTCTAAACAATACATTTGCACGATATAATCTACACTCTCATAAAAACGATACTGTAGGGCAAGGTTAAGGCAAGCGAGCAAGAGGTAGACAACGATACAAGTGGGAAGAAAACATCAAGAGATGGACGAACATCAATCTGACAGAATGCACCGTCAAATCGAGAGACAGGCAGTGTTGGAGATCCATTGCAGCTAACCTTCATTGTCCAGACGGCACCTGATTGATTGATTGAATCTACGAAACTGGCTGCATATAAAACATAGAAGTAATCTTTATGTGTTTAAGACCTTTTTGTTATTCTGTAGCTTGTTTCTTTGGGTATTGGAAGTTGTGCTGTGTAATTATATTTTCCTAAGATTTTGATGAAAAAAACAAAATGAATAGAATGTTCGAAATTTTAACCACAGATGATGAAGATCTGAAAATAAAAAAGAACACGTACTGGCAACGAATAGCAGCCATGTACATTGTCAACAAATTAGGAACTTTTCAACACATTAAACAGGGATGTAGATAAGGTTGTGTCCAATCATCCGGTCTTTTCAATATGTACAGCGAAATAATAATGAGATTCACACAAGACCTGACAGGAATATCAGTTGGCGAACATAATGTTTTGGCTGTTTGGGATTTCTTGTCAAGTTTACGCTCAGTATTTTGCATTGCTTTCTGAACAAATGGCACCCATACCATTGTATGAAATCAGCGCAAGGATCGCCCGCAAATGTGTTTCGAATGCGGTATGCGAGATTACGAATTGCGTCCGTAACCGATTCGTCACAGAGCCGGTCGCATAAGGTAAACAACATGTGTTATGCTGAGACCAATGGCCGACTGGATAGGGGTCAGCTTGACCAATAGCAGGTAGGTCCCGTGGACCTCTAATGAAGTGGGCCCCTTTAACATTAGACAACATGTTTAAAATGTTAACGGCCTTTAGTCCAGACAAACAATCATTTTAGACCCAGTCCGCCACAGCTGGTAACATTTTGGTCACGGATACGAATCATAGACAATTAGCAGATAAGTGGGGAATTATTTGGAAGCTGCAAAAATATGATTTTATATCATGAAACCGCCGTGAACGGATACAAAAGGTAACAAAGATATCTTGGAAGAAGTTAACTCACATAGAGAACTGGTTACTCGCGTCAGAAGAAGACAGTCGACATTCGTGTGACATGTCAGGAAAAGAGCTAAGCTGGAGTATGTCGTCACAACGGGAAAGATAGAGGGGAGAAGAGACAAGGGAGACCAAGAGAGTAGATTCTGGACAGTGTGACATCAAGACACAAATTGTTCCTGTTACATATCACCAAAAGGAAAGTATCATCAAGACAATCAGAAAGCCACCAACCTCAGCACAAGACGATTACCAGCACAATATTTTATTTATTTATTTTTTTTTTTTTAGCATATCCTTTTACAGGACTTAGCTGTCAACACCAGCATCTTTCAGCTGTATGTTGATCTCTTGGCAAGATTACGCTCAGTAGTTTGCCATTGCTTTCTGAGCGGCCGGCTCAGTATCCCGCAAGTCACGAGCGGGGGTCGAACCGCCTCAGCTCTCGCTCCGCTACGAGACTCTGCGTGATAAACAGGATTACAGAGAGAAAGTGTTGTAACCCCACAGCCAGAGAGACCGGCCCAGCACAATATGGACAGACGAAAACAAACCATTATTTTGCGCCTCAGAACAGGACACAATAGTTTACGCAACCTAAGTACAGACAATTCAAAATTGGCGAATCAGCCATGAGCACATGTGGTTTGACGCCGCAGACAGCAGATCACATACTTCAAGACTGTCCAAAGTACAACATATCTAGGCAAACCTTCTGGCATAGAGAGACAACAGTGGAAGATAAACTCTATGGACCACTACGTGAACTAAAATAGACAGTGACATTCATACAGGAAATAATATTGCTGATATAGACAAGCGAACGAAATAAGAAGAAAAAGAAGAAGAAGAAGAAGAAGAAGAAGAAGAAGAAGAAGAAGAAGAAGAAGAAGAAGAAGAAGAAGATGATGATGATGATGATGATGATGACGATGATGATGATGATGATGATGATGATGATGATGATGATGATGATGACGATGACGATGATGATGATGAAGAATATAGAAACACTAGCATTGCTCTGAGTATGAGAGCCTAATGAAGGTCTAGAGGTTTCCCAAACGTCACTATATAGTATATTTCATGTTTCATTGTGTCTCCATATGCCAGCATTCAGCTTTACACGTACTCAATGGAACTATCATATCGCTTATGCAGGCAATAGTTGTAGTCTGTTATATGAAGTTTCGAGATATTACGGCTGTGTGTACAGGTCAGAGCCGGTCTCCCTGGCCTAGGTGTTAGCGACTTTCTCCGTAATCCCGTATACTCTCGTGAGTAACGTGACGTGCGCGAGAATCGGTGGCGGTTCTCGTCGCGTCGGTAACTTACGGGGTATGTGAGCCGGTCGCTCAGAAAGCAATGGCAAACTACTGAGCGTAATCTTGCCAAGA
>JACEFZ010028369.1:0-40000 GCA_014155875.1 Cepaea nemoralis | reverse complement strand
ACTGAAAACTGCTGTATTAATAGTTTAGTTTAGTCGATGGATCAACATCACGGCACACGGGTGCAACCCATAAGTGCTCCGTTCTAACTACCTAGAGACCAGGGGAAATTTTATTACTAGAAGTCCACGTGAAAAAATCCCGGTCATCGCCGGGGCTTGAACCCGGGACTCCAGCACTCGAGGCGGACAGCATACCTCGAGACCACGCAGCCCCCGGCTGCTATATTAATGACATGGCTATACACTGTTTTAATGAACTATTAACTATTAATGACCTGGTTATAAACTGTATTAATGACGTGACTATAAATGAAATATAGACTCCTACTATAAACTGTCATTACTGCTAATGGTACCCTGCCGTGTAGGACAGTTGTTGGTTGGGGATGGGAGGGGGTGTGGGGATGGTTAAACCTGAGGAATTAAGGCCACCTGGCTAGTGCAGTCATCACGAACTGTGCAGGTTAGGGTTTTCTCTCAGTTGCATATCATTTACAGGACGTCGCAGTCAACCCCAGCATTTTTAAATGTTTCTGATTTCTTCGCAAGTTCACGGTCAGTAGTTTGTATTTTCTCTCTGAATGACCGGCACTTATATCATTATATGAAAACCAACGCAAGGCGATCTGTTCCCATATCTCTCGCAGCTGTTTTCGAATGCGGGATTGTGAATTGCATTCATAACCTCTTTGCCACAACGCCGGCTGGAATGGAATACAAACTACATTTTACGTCAATATGTCTGGACTTGTAGGATATCAATGACTGAATCCACTGCAAGTAAACTTTCGCAAATGTTGCCATGTTTTTCTTCCTCTGCCTTTTATGTGCCCGCTCTGTGGCGAAGTGGTACGCAATTCGCAACCCCGCGTTTGAAACTCAGCTGTGGGAGATTTGGCAGCAGATCGCCTTGTGGTGGTTTTCATACAATGGTATGAGTGCGGTCATTCAGAAAGCAATGACAAACTACTGAACGTAAACTTGTTAAGAAATCACCAACAGTCAAAGAATGCTGGGGTTGAATGAGGTGTCCTGTAAAGGATACGCAACTAACTTTTTTATATGCCAGTAAAGCATAGGTGTTCAACCAACTTACACCATATGCCATCCTAAATGTTGCTATCTCCTGCAGTTTCTGCCATTTCCATCCCATATTATCCATCTCCGTCTATTATTTTGTTCTCTGTGTATATTTAGACAGCCCTCTATTTTGTTTGCCCTGTGGGTTTCAAAGAGGGGCTTTCTAGTATAAATTTACTGTGCTGTATGCTAAACTGTCTAGCTAGATTTCTTTTAAATACTCAGACCAAACATAAAGGATATAGCGTCCAGTGAGGGGCTTGATTGTGCATGTCTTAGAGAAGACAGAGTAAAGTCTGATGCATTCCATGGCTTCTCGGCTTTTTGACTGAATATTGAAACTGCTAAAGATATCACGAAACAAAACAAATAACACAAAGACCCTAGTCCAGTGATATATCGTCCTTCTGTCCAAATGGGAGGTCAAATTTCGCGATATTTGATCCTTTGGCGTTGAAGCAGTTAAGCTAACTCAACGTGGGTAAATAAAAACCTCAGTAGCCATCTTTGTGAAATAAACTTCATCACCAAACATCGCAAGCCACTGATTTTCTTGCAAGCCTATTTTGCGTTCACGCGCGACAAGTATCCATGTCCCTGAATGAAGAAAATAAGGGTGCCAAGACTCACATTAATCACTTAAAATCGCAAGCCACTGTTTTTCTTGCAAGCCTATTTTGTGTTCACACAATAAGTATCCATGTCCCTGAATGAAGACAAAAAGGGTGACAAGACTCACACAAAACCTCTTTGACATGCAAATGGCTAGTGAGAATATTATGATATAACAGGGCTAGACCAGGTCACGATTCAGCATAACACATGCAGACTGGCTGAGATTCAGTCGGGGCTGATGTTTCTTCTACAGGTTGAACGTGTATTTCAACAATAAACAGCACACGCCTGTCGTGATTGTAACGGACTGACAACGTATAACGAGACAGGTGAAGACAGGCATGCTTCAGTCAGAGTTGCAGGCCTCCATTCAACAATCAAAAGTAGACAGCTCGCTCGCTGCGAACTCAAGCGTAGTCAATGCACGCTGCTTTTAGAGCATTGGACTGAATGTTGCGTGTGGATTAGCTTTCAATACTACCAGTATCCATTGTCACCAGGTGAACCACTCCGACTTCAGAGGTATTTGTAATTTATGCCTCCAAGTCAAGGACTAGAACAACATTTTAGTCAAATTGACCGCTGTGAGGGTTGAACCCCTCTACCTCAGCACACCGGATGTTTAAGAACGAACGTTATTACCCATTCAGCCATGCTGACCTCACATTCTTCGTGTTATAAAACAATGTTATAAAGGGATATAACAAACCAAAAAATACAAGCATAAAATATAGAGAGATTAATTCCCGTAAATAGTAATCATGTTTATAGATACGTGACAGGTCTTAGATATAACTGAGCTACAGTATGACAATAGACGGTACTACCTGCTTTCTTTTAACGCCAAATGTTGCGTGGCGCTTACCAAATCTGACACCCCACATGTGTCAACGGCTTCGGGCGGAGGAGCGCAAATGGGAGGGTACACACCTTATCCTGGTGCGAGGAAATGCAACCTAAAGACAAAATGTCATGGCAGGGCAGACCAGGCCCTAAGCCTTGGTTGGCAGTTGGTTTAGGATCGAAGCTCCGACAGGCAGAATGTTAGAGCATTGTTTTGCGGATCCAGCACTGTCTGCAGTGTGAGTTCTTCCAGATGTATTGGTAATAGTAATACCTTTCCTATGGAGTGAACTAGGCAGGCAGAGAGAGAGAGGGATCATGCTACCTGGGCAACACAGTCTCAATATTTCAGCCCAGGCTTTGTGCTATGGAGAAGTTTAGCTCCATCCCTGGTCTAAACACCATATGTTGTAGTTATTAGGCCTTTCAGAAGCACAATGTAATAAATTAACATCCGTCAAGACGGCAAGGTGTCTTGTTTATATCTGTCTCGCAAAACACTAGTTTTAAAGGATACACCAAATGTTTAACCAAGTTAATAAATTTGAATACCTAGGGGCAATCATAACAGCTGAAGAAAGATGTGTGGCAGACATTAAAAGCAGAATAGGCCAAGAAAAAGCTGCATTTCAGAAAATGAAAAGCATATTACACAATAAGTCACTTTATTTCTTCTTCCTCATCCGTCTGAAATGTTTGTTTTGGACATTTTCTTCTTTCGTTGGCTTGAAATAAGTCTATAACTGCAATGTTGTCTCTTGTATGAATTTAACTGTCTGTTTTGGTGCACTCATTGGTCCACAGAGTTATCTTCCACTGTCGTCTCTCTAGGACAGAGTGTTTGCCTAGATGTGCTATATTTTGGGCAGTCTTGGAGTATGTGCTCTGCTGTCTGTGACGCCAATCCACATGCGCACATGGCTGATTCACTGATCTTGAATTTTGTATACATGTGGTTGCGTAATCTATTGTGTTCTGTTCTGAGGCGCAGAATAATGACTTGTTCTGGTCTGTCCATAACATGGTAGTCGTCTTAAGTAGGTTTTGGTGGTTTTCTGACTGATTTGATCATTCTTTTCTTTTGGTGGTATGTAACGGGTACATCAGGCTGTTCTTCTTTTGCTCCTTCCTTAGCCAATCAATCAGCTCTGTCATTTCCGGGTACTCCACAGTGGGATGGTATCCACTGTATGGTGACCTTATGCTGACTGCTAAGTTCAGAAAGTAGTGTCCTTAGTACTGGCAATTTCCCAGACAGGAGCACCTCGAGTACTGATTTTGCATGTTTTGGATTTAATTGTGTTGTGGCTGTTTACAGCATAGCTGCAATATTTGCGCCTTTTGACGGACACATCTGACTTCTTCAGATATTTGTTGACCGGATCAACCTTCCCATGTGTTTCATAGGGTGCTTGAGATCATCCTTCCACCACAGCTGGCTCATTTAGAACAGTGAAGACATCCCGGTCAACCCTCAAGGGAAGGCAGGGGCAGACCATGGACATTCCCTGCCATGCATAATTGCAGAGCCAACACATAATGCTCTGCTACTGGTCTTACACAAGGAATCGTCACATCTGCACATGGCTGCTTACCCTCATTTCTATATATTGAGCCTTCCATTCACCACAGACTGCTCCTCTGGAAACCAGACAAATGCAGCCTGGCGACGACATCCTGAAAGTGAGCTTTTGATTCAGACTTTCTATGCAATGGATTCACTAGTTAAGCAAAATTCCATTTCGTAGCCACTGGGATGCTTTTTCCAGTCACTTTATTTGAATGCCAGACAGACAATACTGTAATGTAATATCAAACCTGTTCCTACAAGTTTTTTTAATTCATTGTGGACTCGCGGAATATGTTTAGTGAAATGGAGAAAGGAATGCTTGATGTAGAATGGCTTACCTCACTTCAGAGGTTACAAATTGTGAGAATTGTATGGATTTCCTACCATATTCATGCACAAGAATGAACAGGCTGATAGGTTGGCAGGGAATTCACCTCTTGGCGGTAGATTACCTATGTACAAGCAAGAGGTATTTGGGCGCATGTGGGAAGGTGGAAAATGTAGTGGAACAGACCAAGTACATGTATGTGGAGAGAATGATGTGGTGGGGGATCAGCAGGGGCTCTGGACGAAACTCATAACTGAGAGGGAAGACTAGGAGAACTTTAAATCAGATGGCAGTTGGAACCATTAGCAGTATGACTCTTCACTGGCTGTTGAACAGGGCATGAAGCACGTTTAGGAATGTCCTGAGTACAATGATGTTGGTTCTTAACTCAACTCAACTGTTCTAACAATTTGAAGATTTAGGAGGACAGGATTGACTTCCTTGACTCATTATCTCTCTACAGAATGACATGCCACCTGATGAGAGCATCCCACGAGGTACAGACTCTGCTGACCCAGTGATGGCCAACGGCATATATTACTTTCACCAACACATGAGACTATGCTTGGTGATCCTTAATGACATGTAGGTGAAATGTTTAGATTGCTTGTAAATGTAATGCTGTTGCAAGGTTTTTCATTGCAACGATTTCTCCCACAAACTGAGATATAAGTGAGAAACCTGTGAGATCCTACGATCGTCAAACAGAAAGAGATTGTGTTAAATGTAAAATTACCGAGGGGATAACAGATGTTCCACATTTGAACGATACGTGTGACTATGTGTTTTAATTGTTTCAGCTTAACTATTATTCATTTACACACTTCATATGACATGTAACTCTGCAGTATGCACCTGACTAGATGCAGCAAAATACATCACGCAACACATCCTACTTTGCCAATTAATGCTGCTCATTCCTTATGTATCATTATGCAAATGCTCAAATCATCCCCAACACTTCTCAGATAAGGTCCAAAATAGGAGGTACCACATGCACTCTATTATTATTTTGCAATTTTTCAGCAGTTCATAAGGAGTAGGCAGTTACATGTTTTGTGTATTTCATCCAAAATACTATTATTCATCCATTCACTTGATATGATATAAAATTGTGCAGTATGCACCTGACGAGATGCAGAGAAATATATCAGGCAATAAATTGTGTAATATATTGTTAGTGGCTTCAGTGTATCAATTCTTTATTTTGTTGTGGAAGATAAGGATAAACTACCACAACCATTAAACTAACATACATGTATGGACAATCATGAGTCTAGATGTATAGTGGCGGAATACATGCTTGATTTACCAGTGATGGTCGCCAGGCACAAGGGAACGCGCCTCAAAGATGTCACTCATGGATGGCCAAGGCTGTAGAGATAAGCAGGTGTGTTACTTGAGCAGCTGGCCGAGTGGCTAGAATGTTGGATTCTCCTTCGGGAGACCTGAGCTCGAATCCTCAGTAAGGTGCCGAATTTTTCTTTCTTTTGGGGGCAAAAAGAAAATCCTAACCTCCTGCACAGTTCGCGGAGACTGCACTAGCTAGGCGGCCTTAATTCCTCAGGCTCAAGACCCCCCTGCCATTCACTACAAAGTACTATATTGACAGTAAATGACAGTTTGACAGAATGACAGTTACACGGTGATCTCCAACACGGAGAAGAATGGAGTGATACACTGTTAACAAGTTAGCTGCATATTCTTTACAGGATGTAGCAGTCAACTTCAGCAATGATTGGCTGTTTGTGATTTCTTGGCAAGTTTACGTTCAGTAGTTTGCCATTGCTTTCTGAACGACAAGCACTCATAAAAACAGTGAGCAGAAATATTTAAGGATGGCAGCTGCATCGGAGAACTGAATTCTGCATGGAAATGTCCGATGTGAGGTGACATCATTCAACACAGCAAAGCATACATATGTCGCTCCATATAGCTTAACATAACATATATAATTTCATACAGCATAGTATAAAATATACCATTTCATATAGCATAACATGACATATATCATTTCATACAACATAACATATATCATTTCATACAGCATAACATAACATATATCATTTCATACAGCATAACATAACATGTATCATTTCATAAAACATAACATATATCATTTCATATAGCATAACATAACATATATCATTTCATACAACATAACATAACATATGTCATGACCTAAAATATGTGAAAGCTTAATACATCACATCCCAACAGCAGTACCTGCAATGAACTACTTGTATCTTGTTACAACAAACACGCTATAAAACGGTATTGTTTAATGTTACTACTAGCAGTTACTCACAAAATACACAAGTTTCACCATTCTATTTCATACATTCACAACTACTTATATTCCAGTGATAAGGTGAAATGAGAAAGCACATGACCAATAATAACACCAGCGTCAGAAGACGTGCAAAGAGAATCTCAGGTCCCGGGAAGGTTAACCAGGTCAACAAATGCCTGCAGGAGTCAGATGTGTCAGCCTAACAGCTCAAGAACGCAGCTCTGTTGTAAACAGGCACAACACAATCATGTCCGGGGAAAAAAAAAAAAACTCCGGATGAACACAGAAGAAGAAGAAGAATCTGAGGTCTGGAGGTGCAGATAGCGTTCATGCTTATATGTGGAAATGTATGCCAAAATGGGTGGAGCAACAGAATAAGATGAGGGAGAAGTAGGAGGACAGATAGAAGAAAAAAGAGAAGATACACAAGCAATAGTGGCAGTACTAGAAGACGAATGAGAAGGAACAGAAGCAAGAGTAGAAGGTGTGGAGCAATCAATAAAGAAGAAGACGAAAAAGAAGAAAACACAGCAGCATTAATATTAACATGTGAAGACAATAGATTATGCATCCACATGTATACAAAATTCAAGATTGGTGAATCAGTCATGTGCACATGTGGTTTGATGCCACAGACAGCACAGCACATACTCCAAGACTGCCCAAAATATGACACATCTAGGCAAACCATCTGGCCTAGAGAAATAACAGTGGAAGTTAAACTCTATGGGCCACTAGGTGAACTAAATAGACAGTGAAATTCAGACAAGAGACAACTCTGTAAATAATGACACAGTTCAAGCGAACAAAAGAAGAACATGTGAAGACATGGAGGTCAGCCAGGTTGATTGGATAAGGAAGCTTGTTCTTAAACATCCAGTGTGCTGATGCCGAGGTAGTGGGTTCAACCCCTACACTGTACAGTTGGACTAAAATGCTGACTTTCTCCTTGACCTGGTGACATAAATTACAAGTACCTCTGAAGTCAGAGTGGGCTCGCCTGATGGCGAGGGACACTGGTAATAGGGAAAGCTAATCCACACGCAAAAATCAGTCCAGTGCATTAGACATAATAGCATGTGTATGGACTACAGTTGAGCTCAAAGCAAGCGAATGCAAACAAACAAAATATGTGAAAACATGTACAAGGAAGAGGAGAAGAAAGAACTGGTGATGGAGGAGATTAGACCAATGGCAACTTTTCTTCACAATGTGTTTCTCTCAAGTGTGTGAAGCAAACACATGGACTTCTTAGCTGTACAAATGATTCATTTCCACTCAGAACACATCATAACTTAATCGATGAACTAAATTTAGGAGATTTTCATGAATGTAACTGCAGAATTGATAAAATGACAGCTGAACATTTGCTGCTGGAGTAACATATAACATATGCAGAACAGGGAAAATTACTTTGCCTCACACGTACTCCATTTGAAGACAAACAGTATAGAGGTGTCAACAAGCTCAAGTTCACTGCTGCTGTATTTAAAATGTATTCAAACTAATGTCTGGAGATGTACGAAGGAGCAGAAGTTTTCCATTCCGGAACTGTACATATGAAAGTCAGCCTATATGTTGCTATAATGACAATGAAATTACAAGTAAAGTATCATCTTCATCTGGTCACTGTACACATGAAAGTCAGCCTGCTACAATGACATGAAATTACATCTAAAATATCATCTTCAACTGTTCACTTTCTGTTCATTGTACACATGAAGGTCAGCCTTTATACTTCTTCAATGACAATGAAATTACATCTAAAATATCATCTTCATCCGTTCCCTTTCTGTTCACTGTACACAAGAAAATGCAAATCAGCCTATATGCTGCTATCATGACAATGAAATTACATCTACAATATCATCTTCATCTGTTCACTGTCTTTTTTTTTTTTTTTTGTGTGTGCTTCTGAGCATCAGAAAATGAAGAGAATTCTTAAATAAGTTCTATATGGTACCCCATGCCTATGATATTCTATATTGTCATATTAAAACAACCGCATGAGCTACTTTAAAGACTTTTTCGCTCTCCAGTCCAAAATTTCTTCAAGCTCCTCCTCATCGACATCATCCTCAATGTTTTCTTTTTTCTGACCATCAGCTTTAGAGTTCTTCAACAGTGTCTCCTTCTTGACATGAAGATTTTCAACTTCTTGCCATCTGTGACTGCAAAATTAACAAACAAAAGGAAACAACTTGTGACATTAGGTTAATGAGAGGCCACAGTATATGATTTGATAGCTGACAAAACAACCAAATGGTGAATGGAGAAATCAAGCATGTATGTACATGGATACAAGGTATTTGTGTGTAATTGCATGTGTGTGTTTTTTTTAAATTATTACAATATGCAGAAGAAAAAAAACAAACATTCCACCTCATTCAACTGGCTTCTTTAACCTTGATTATTGCTTGCTTGCGTTCATTGGCTTGAGCTCCAACGCGAAGTCCTGTATGTCAGATGAAGGCAACCTGTTGTCCAACATCAGTGTGATGTCATACAGGACCTGAGGTTTGCGTGAGTATCCATTGTCCCATGTCTGGCTTATTGGTGTGCAGACTGGTGGTTCCTCGCCGTACAGGCAGATACTCTCTGACTTCGGAGGAATCGGCGATCCTACTGACTTTAGCCAGGACCCAGAAGGGACCTGTTGCCCAGGACGCTCAACGAGGACGCGTCAATAGGTCTTGGCCAGTATATAACCCGGCCCTGGTGCCTTGGAAACACCTCTGCGTCCCAACCTTGATTATAATTGAAGTAGTTCATAGCGGGGTTTAAACTTTTCCTAGCCCTTTGTAAGTTAGAAGACTTCCTCTGGTGCATATCTGGCAGGGTTCCTCTTTGCCTTTGTCATTCATTCCTTCCTTCGCCGATGATATCTTTAATGAATGATAAAGACTTCAATCAAACTGTTTGTCTGTATATCTGTGTTTTTCCATGTGTAGAGCTTCTCACCCATTTCCTGTGTGTTGATTCGTACTAGATGTATGTGTATGCTCATGTGAGAACTCTTATCACCTGACATCTGATCATATTTGGGTTGAATTGAGTCAAGAACCAACAACACAGCACTTTGGACATCCCCATACACGCTCCATCTCCATCTTCAACAGCCAGTGAAGAGTCCCAATACTAATGCTATCAGTAGCAGTCTGATTATGTGTCCATCTGGCCGTTCCTCTGAGTCTTGAGTGTCGACCAGATCCTCTGGTCACTCCCTGCAGCACCATTCTCTCCAAACCATGATGATCTATCTGTTCTTCTGCACTATACACACAATCCATAGGGCCCTGACCATGTCTGCCTTATCATGCACCAATACCCTATTAAGCCGTGCAGACCCAGTTAGTCTGTCCACCTGTAATACATAAACAGAAGTCGAAGATCATGGAGTGAGCTGTCTGTTAAATTGCGTTCTCTTAAATTCTCACCAGATATGTAAATACTTATACCTTACCTCTTTCCTCCTGACTTCCAAGTTAATGTTTAAAGTCCACCTCAATGAGGAAATTATAGTTTAGGCATCATAAATTATATTTACAATTATAAATGGAAAGCATCAGTTGCCAATAGTTAGAATATATAGTTTAGTTTAGTCGATGGATCAACATCACGGCACACGGGTGCAACCCATTAGTGCTCCGTTCTCCTCCTAACTCAAATCTGAGTCTGGAGAAACTCAGCTCAGTGCACGAACTCCGTAGCACCAGCGAGGACCCTGAGATACTTTGGGTAGATTTTTAACTTGAAATTTGTCCAGGGCAGCGCCATTAGGCAACTCTTTTTTGATTTCCAACTGCCAAGGGAATTTTTACGTACGCAACAATACACGCGGGAATCCGATCTCACTACCCAGAGTCCAGGGGAAATTTTATTACTAGAAGTCCACGAGAAAAAAATCCTGGTCATCACCGGGGCTTGAACCCAGGACCTCCAGCACTCGAGGCAGACACCATACCTCGAGACCATGCAACCCCCTAGTTAGAATATGTATTGTTAATAGAATACATAATAACATTCACAAATTAGAATGTAAACTGGTGATTATTACAATAATTTGAGGTTTGGAAGTTACAAAAAGTATTGTCAGACTGTAGGAAAACATATTCATTATCAGAAGTTAAAAAACAATAACTGTGAGAAGATAAGTTGTTAAACCATAACTGGTGCTAATCGAGGCACCAAAATTTAAGCGTAGTCCACATATATGCTACTAATACTAGTAACTGTTACTACTAGTGAGGGACATGACTGACTTTTGCATGAGGGTTAGTTTCCATACTACTAGAGTTCCTTGCCATCAAGCGAACCCTTCTCCAACTCTAGAGTTACTTGTAATGTATGTCTCCAAGTCAAAGACAGATGACAACATCAAAGTCAAACTGACCGAAGTGTGGTATGAATCAACTATGCTGTGGTCAGAAGAGAAAGTTTGAGTGGGATAAACCTCTTAGTGAAACCAACCTCCACTAAAATGTTAATGACTAAATAACAACAGGTAACAATAAACTAACTTCCAGCACACTTACATCTGGTCATCTATCTCGTCAATATTTCGGTCAATGTTTAACTGCTCGTCTTCCTCCTCCATGATGACCTCTGACACCTGCATAAATATTATTAGTCATACATGGTGACACAAACAAAAAAAACAACCCATAAAAAGTGTATTAAATCCAACAAAGGTCAAGTAAATTTCTTGAAATTTGGTGAACATAAACTTCAGTTTGTGTACAATCATTTCCAAAAGTTTCAGTTACCTCAGTCGCGTTGCATAAAAGTTATCTTCTTTCCAAATTATGCTCCAAATGGCCTCCACAGCTTTGGATCACTTGCATAATTACTCGACCACATTCCTCAGTGGGGATTTCCCTCATCTTTGCTGTTCTGGTACACATTATTCTTGAGATACCCTCATTGATAAAAATCTAGGGGGTTCATGTCAGGTGAATGCGGTGCCCGCATTTAAAGATTTGTTGGGTCTGTTGTTTTGGGTCACTGTATGTCAAGTTTAGCAGACGTGTAAGTGTAATCGCTAAGGGGCTACACTGATAATATCACAAACCTGGTAGCATGCAGTTTTGGAGCCTGCATTCCTCACCTGCTAAAGTGAGGAAAAGACTCGTCACATATTCTTCTAACTATTCAGCCCTACAAAATATGATAGTTCTAGCACATCACAAACCCATAGTAGGCTCCTGCTTCCCGGACCTGTTTTTACTAAATTTCTTACACGTCAATTTTACTATTTGGAAAATATGTCATGACAGGTTGTTGAGCTTGAAGACAGGTCTTTCACCTATTACCCTTTTCTAACATTGTAAATTAGAGTTAACCAGCCTTCAGAAATCCTTGTGCAGTCAAAAGGCTATAAAATACCGCCATCGTTGATTTCTAAACACTTAATAAAATGCAGTCATAATGTAAACAAAGAAAAAGCGTTTCGTATACTGATATTCGACAAAAAATAAACGATTGCTCAAATATAGTTAGGCATTAGCAATTAGGCAGTTCCAGCAGGTTTTGTGGAAACAGAAAGAGTTTGTTGTATATTTGAAATTATCATGAGGATAAGAGATGTTCCACATTCGAACAATACTTGTTGACAATGTGTTTTAATTGTTTCAACTTAAGTATTATTCCTTTATTCACTTCAGATGATATATAACACTGCAGTATGGCACCTGATGAGATGCAGCAAACTATGCCAGGCAATAAATCATGCCAACATATTATTTGTGGTTTCTGTGTTTACGTTCACCAAGGGAATACAATCGTTTTGAGTTTCTGTACTACTTCTGCGTCTGAAACTGCAAAGTGGATATAGATGAATTGTTTAGTAGATTAAGATAAAGTGTTTAGTAGTTTTTAAATACAGTGTTTAGTATATTTAGATAAAGTGTTTAGTGGATCTAAAGTGTTAAGTGGATATAAAGTGTCAAATGGACCTAGATAAAGTGTTTAATGGATCTAGATAAGATGTTTAATGGATCTAGATAAAGTGTTTAGTAAATTTTGATAAAGTGTTTAGTAGATTTAGATAAAGTGTTTAGAGGATCTAAAGTGTTTAGTGGATCTAAAGTGTTTACTGGATCTAGATAAGATGTTTAGTGGATCTAGATAAGATGTTTAATGGATCTAGATAAAGTGTTTAGTAAATTTAGATAAAGTGTTTAATAGATTTACATAAAGTGTTTAGTAGATTTAAATACAGTGTTTATTATATTTAGATAAAGTGTTTAGTAAATCTAAATAGAATGTTTAGTGGATCTACAGTGTCTAATGGATCTAGATAAGGTGTTTAATAGTTCTAGATGGTGTTTAGTGGATCTAGATAAAGTGTTTAGTTGATCTAAAATGTCTAATGGATCTAGATAAAGTTTTTATTGGATCTAGATAAAGTGTTTTCTATACTAGAGTGTTTACTAGGTCTGGAATTGACTGGAAACATCAAATTCTATCACTCTCATAGCATCAACAAATATATCTTGTACTAAGTAAACCACTTCAGAAATGTTTGAAATCTCAGAAAAAGGAAAAAAAATGTTGATGAAAAGTTACAATTTATTTTTGCTGTCTGTCTGGAAAAAGAACAATAGACTCACATGAGCTTCTTCTTTAATGGCTTTCTGAAACAGTTCCCACTCTTCTTCTTCTTTGTCTTTGTACACGACCTCCCTGACCTGGAGACACAAACATGAATTACTGATGAGGAAAATCAAGAAATAAATACCGACTTCTGAACTTTAAGTGCTGTCTCCCTGATCTGAATACAAAAATGTGAGTACTGATTAGGAAAACCAAACATGTACTCATGTCTGAGTGTTATATGCTAAATACCTGACATGAATTAAAAAACAAAAACAATGCTACTGATAAGGAAAAAATGAACAAATGAACTTTGTAACTTTATATACTGCCTCTCTTACATGAATATTCAAAACATGACTGTTATTAGGGAAAAACAAATAATTATTCATGAACTGTATATGCTGCCAGCATGACATAAATACAAAAATATAACTAGGGATAAGGATAAACAAACAAATGCTGGTGAAACTGAAAGTACTAAGCAAGTGCAAATCCACTGCATTTTATAGATACAGAGTTCGGCTCACAATTTCCTGGCCATAAGCACACAGAAAGTGTGTGGTAACAAGGTAGCATTACATCCACCATGTTCACTTTCCCATACTGAATTAAGAATCAGCATCATTGCTCTAGGGACATTCCAACACATGCTCCGCCCTTCTGTCCAATGTTCCCATGCTGATTACTCCGGTAGCAACTTGATTAAAAGTCTGTTTGGTTCTCACTCTATGCACTGGGTATTCTTCTGACCCTATACACACTCCTTTCTTACCCTAAACACACTCCCTTCTGACCCTATACACACTTCCTTCTGACCCTACGCACACTCACTTCTGACCCTATGCACACTCCCTTCTGAACATATACACTCCCTTCTGACCCTATACACACTCCCTTCTGACCCTATACACACTCCCTTCTGACCCTATACACACTTCCTTCTGACCCTATACACACTCCCTTCTGACCCTATACACACTCCCTTCTGACCCTATACACACTCCCTTCTGACCCTATACACACTCCCTTCTGACCCTATACACACTTCCTTCTGACCCTGCACACACTCCCTTCTGACCCTATGCACACTCCCTTCTGAACATATACACTCCCTTCTGACCCTATACACACTTCCTTCTGACCCTATACACACTCCCTTCTGACCCTATACACACTCTGTTCTGACCCTATACACACTCCCTTCTGACCCTATACATACTACCTTCTGACCCTACAGACTCCCTTCTGACCCTATACATACTCCCTTCTGACCCTACACACTCCCTTCTGACCCTATACACACTCCCTTCTGACCCTATACACACTCCCTTCTGACCCTATACATACTCCCTTCTGACTCTACACACTCCCTTCTGACCCTATACACACTCTCTTCTGAACGTATACACTTCCTTCTGACCCTATACACACTCCCTTCTGACCCTACACTCTCCTTTCTGACCCTATAAACACTCCCTTCTGACCCTATACACACTCCCTTCTGACCCTACACTCTCCTTTCTGACCCTACACTCTCCTTTCTGACCCTATACACACTCCCTTGTGACCCAACTCCCTCCTTTCTGACCCAATGCACACTCCCTTCTGACCCTAAACACATTTCTTTATCACCCCATACACACTCCCTTCTGACCCTCTACACTCTCCCTTGTGACCCCCTACACTCTCCCTTCTGACCCCCTATACTCTCCCTTCTGACCTATACACCCTCCCTTCTGACACTATTCACACTTCCTTCTAACTCCCTACACTCTCCCATCTGACCCTATGCACACTCCCATCTGACCCTATGCACACTCCCTTCTGACCCCATAACTCCCTTCTGAGCCTATGTACATTCCCTTCTGACCACATACACACTCCCTTCTGAGCCTATGTACATTCCCTTCTGACCCTATACACACTCCCTTCTGTCCCCATAACTCCCTTCTGAGCATATGTACATTCCCTTCTGACCCTATACACACTCCCGTCTGAGCCAGACATTCCAGATATGAATACTCCCTCTGTTCAACTGCACTCTCCACCCGATTTCTGACAGCCTTCAATCATCATCTTCCACTTTTCCCATCAAGCGTCGTGGGGAGGAATAATTGGCGTTCCAGCGCTTGATGGGTAGCATTGGATAGTGTCAATCCGTGTGATTGTACAATGTCTTTGCTGTCGTCAATCCATTTAATTCTCAGGCATCTTCATTTATCAGAAAGTAACTCTCCACCCAGAGAGGCGGTAGCAGCTAAATCTATGTTTCTTCATTGCCCCGTACAACTGCATATCCTAGGCAGATAATTCATGATAAGCTCATAATCACTGGCCTGTCAAAAGTGATGCTAACCACTCCATCTGGGACATTCCAGTTTGCACTTTCTGAAGCATACTCTGTGGGTCCACTATCCCAGATATCTAGTCCACATTCTGTGAGGGTTGGCCGATGTCGGAGGAGGTGCAGTGGTCAGATAAAATGTAACCCTGTCTCTGCCCAAGGTAAAGGTAGTCCCATAGGAGACACCCTCATACCCTGAGGCATAACGTAATTCCCTGAGGTATACCCTCACACTTTGAGGCATTGTTTACAAGTATTTAAACAAGTTAAGGTCCCCTTTGCAAGCAAACGCCGCATTTCAGAAAATGAAGACTATCTTATGCAATAAGCCACTATCACTGAATGTAAGAAAGAGAGTGCTGAATACTACATAGAACCGTTTAGCTGTATGGCTGTGAATCTTGGAATATAAATGAACAAATTAGGCAGAGATTGGAAGCAACAGAGATGTGGTTCCTGAGATGATTGTTGTGAATTTCTTGGACTGCCAGAGTAGCTAACAACGACTGCCTGAAAGAGGCTAATGAAACTAGAACAATATATACAACAATAAGAAAGAGACAAACAGCTTTCTTCAGTCATGTGATGAGAAGAGAGGCATTGGAGAAATCGTGACAACTAGAAAGATCGAGGGGAAGAGAGGCAGACCCAGAGAAATGATGCTGGATGGATTCAGATGGTGGCATGGAGGAATATCAACAGCGGTGTTGATCCAGAAAACCAAAGACCGAGATCTGTGGAGAGCCATGAACACCTATGCCAGCCGGCATGGCACTTGATGATGATGATAATGTCCCCTTTTACATGTCTAAGGTGCAATGGGCATATGGCGCTTGACACTTGCTTGTAAACAAAGGGCACTAAGTGAGTGATGTGGTTGGTATCATGCTGGACATCTTTACTTCCCTTTATTTGTCTGGTACTCATGTTAGGCTGGGGTTGACCCAGCAGTCAAGGTCTATTATTTAAAATTTTAAACCGCCCCAAAGCAGATCAAATCCAAGTATGGCAGGCAGGCATCTAACTACTACACCACCGCAGGCTCCCTCATGCCATGCCTGCCAATAGTTATTTGATTTATTAAACTAATTAAGCATTTGTGTTTTGATTATATATTGTGATGTTGGCCGCATTTTTATGGTCCATGAAAGACAAAATGGAGATCAAGCCTTGGACTAACAGTCAAGCTTGACTGAATCTCCATTAGCTGTGTGAGAAAGAGCACAAGAAGTAGTAATACAGCTGCTATTAAATATAAGGCAAAATCTGTTGAGGAACAAGGAACAAATCTCAATAGCTTATACAGCCACAGTGCAGTGTAGACTTATCATCATGCACTGCCATCTGGGTAGCCACGGCAGTGTAGTGGCTTGACATTCGCCTGCTAGCCATGGGTTTCATCTGCATCAGGGCACATTCAAATTTGAAAAAAAAAAAAGGAAATTTCCTGGGAAGTTTTTTGTTGTTGTGTGTTTGCATTCTCTCACTTTAAACTCAAGCGTAGTCCATACACTTGCTAGTACTTCTAGTGCGCTGGACTGATTTTTGCATGTGGATTGGCTTCCCCTATTACAAGAGTCCATCACGATCAAGCGAACCCAATCCAACTTTTGAGGCACTTGTAATTTACATCCCGAAGTCAAGGATGGGAAGTCAACATTTTAGTCCGACTGACCAGTGTAGAGGTTAAATCCGCTCCCTTGGCATCAGCACACCGGAAGTTTAAGAACAAGTGCTCTTATCTATTCGCCCATGTCTATAATAAAGATATGATGTTGGATCCACATTTTCCTTTATCAAAAGGCACTTTCTGGGCTTCATGATTAGCTTATACCAGCTGTGTCCACTTCATCACTATTGCATGTGTGGATTAAGCCAGCTGCTGAACATGCTCTGTAGCACTGCCCTCTGTACAGAGAGATCAGAAAGATGTACTGGGCCACTGAATCAACACCAAATTCCAAGCAGTGTGGAGATACAGTGGAACTCAACAAAGATCCATATCATCATGAATCCACAAGTGATGGTAATCATCAAAGATATGATTGCAAGGAGGTGGAGGAGGAGGCAAGCAGCTGTTCTTAATTTCTTCCTCTTCTTTCAATCGCTTGCAATTTATCTATATCTGCAATGATGCTTCTTGTACGAACTTCACTGTCTTATTAGTTCACTCGGTGGTCCATAGAGTTTATCTTCCACTGTTGTTTCTCTAGGCTAGAAGGTGTGCCTAGATACTTTGGGCAATCTTGGAGTATGTGATGTCCGTTCCTAAATCAGTCAGTCAGTCAGTATTCACCAACCTTGAATTTTGTATACATGTGATTGCGACATCTTATATTTCTAGAACTGGTATTCATTTTATGTTTCCAAGTCAACACCAGTCATATTGGTATGAAAAATGACACTATGCCACTACTGCGAATTGACCCCAAGCATACCATCTTAGTAGGTAAGGACTCTAATTACTACACACTATGGCTCTGTAAAGCATGAAACAATATGAACCTACCTTTGCATCCCGTTTTGGGTCGTCAAAAAACCCTTCTGGCAATACCTCGGACATTTTCTTGCTGTGTGAAGGTTCTGGCTTGACCTCATCAGAACTTGACATATCAGGAGGTGAGTCAAAGAAATCTGGAACATTTCATTTGTTTCTTTACTCTAAGTAGCTATGTGATCATGTCATTCTGCTTCTTGTTTTTTCAGCTTCTTCTTCTGCTGCTTCTTCTTTTTCTGCTTCTTCTTCGTCAGCTTGTTCTCCTTCTTCATCTTCTACTTCTTCTTTTGCATTTTAGTTCTCCATGGAATCCCTCTGGACATTGGACTGCAATCTGTTAACAATGAAATACCTAAACCCTGCAGAGGAAACATTCTCTAGGCCTAACCCCAGCCAGTCTATATGTGCTGTACTGCACCATGATCGGGTTAAATCCTAGTGTCTTCAGATTTAAAGATTTGATACTTTGGACACCTCACTGGTTTCTGATCTTGGGCAGGGGATGAACACATCAGCAACAGTCCCTGTGGAGATGGTATTTTGGTTCTGGGTCGGAAGTCAAGTCTCTGGACAAACTTGACTCCGATAGATGCAAGCACTGTCCGGGGCTCAGACCTCAATCCGACGCATCAGACTGAAGAGTTAAAATAGTCTTCCAGAGGATTTGCAACAACGAAATCAACCCCCAAAAAAGCAAAGAACTAGTCATCCAACCAGGCACCCAATCAACCAACCAGACTGTCAACCATCCACTTAACCAACCAACCAATGATCTAGCCAACTAGCAAGTCAATCAATGAACCAGCCTACCAACCAATCAGAAAGTCAACTAACCAGCCAAGTAACTAATAACAAGCCAGACATTCAATCTGACAACTAGCCAGACAACTAACCACCCATCCAATCAGCCATGCAACTAACCAACCAGACATAACCATGCAATCAATCAGCCAATCAATCAATCAGAAAACTAACCACCCAACCAACCAACCAGCCATGCAAGCAACCAACCAACCAGCCAACCAATCAGATAACTAGCCAGACATAACCACCCAGCCAGACAACTAACCACCCAGCCAATCAGCCAGACAACTAACCACCCAGCCAATCAGCCAGACATAACCACCCAGCCAATTAGCCAGACAACTAACCACCCACCCAACCAGCCAAGCAACCAACAAACCAACCATCCAGCCAACCAACTAGTCTGCCAACTAACCAACCCGTTTTCCATGGAAGATATGCCTTCAACAACCTGAAGCCTTCACCCATCATTTTTTTGCAGAATGTTGCTCCCATCATGGCCCAGCAAAAATATCCTTTAACAGTTCCCTTGACACATGCATCTTAATGCCCAATTACTGTCAATGTCCTGTGTCCGTCTTCGTGATAATTGACCCCTGCCTCTTTTTCCACAAACAAAGCCTTCTATCACCATTCTCTCCAAACCACTGCAATGTTTAATATTGCCAAATTATTTAAGATTCCAAGGAATGAGATACTGCTGTTTATTGTAATTTCCTTTCTTCACAAAGACATTCTCACATAAACTAGATCATGGCCATCTGGATACTCAGCTGTTCCTTATGTGTCTTGTTTGTATCCAAGCGGATATAAGAAGCAAATGAATACTGTAAACTATTTAGAGAAATTAGACGCAGACAGTCAAAACATATAGGACACATTATGAGAAGAAATAAACTAGAGAACTTGGTGACAACTGGCAAGATTGAGGAGAAAAGAACAAGGGGAAGGCAGAGAGGTAAATATATGGATGGTATGGCCAAGTGGCATGGTCAAGACAAGAACACAGAGCTAATCCACAACCTGGTTATCGTGTCAGATGGCAAAACATGCCCGCCCATGCTTATCAGCATGGCACATGATGATGATGATATCCATGCAAGAACTCACCCATCCTCTGATGACACACATTTCAAAAGCCTCAACTTTATACTCAACCTTTTTAATTAAGGTCCGTGTTTCTGCTCCTAACCTCAATTTCAGCTTCTGTGATGTTTGCTTGAAAATAAGTCTCGTATTTGTTTTATTTTGTTGATACTGTTACCGGCAATTTGCTGTTCTAATATGTTTTCTTAATCAATCATCATTTGCCATGCCCATAGCTCTACCATCTCTCAACATCTGCTAAATTGCGACCATAAAGTTAACAAACAAAAGGCATTTCATATATTGTATTCAACAAACAATAAACAATTGCTCAAATATAGCGAGGTCTTAGCAATAAGCCATTCCAACCAGTTTTGTGCAGACGGAAAGACTTCATTTTAAATCTGTGATTACCATGGAGATAACAAATGCACCACATTCCAACAATATCAGTGACTATGTATTTTGAGTGTTTCAACCAAAGAATAATGCATGTATTCAATTCACATGACTCTGCAGCAAACACCTGACAAGATGCATCAAAATATGCCAGGCAATAAATCATGCAACTTATTGTTTGTGACTTCCTTGTGTAAATTCACTACAGGAATACGCTGTTTTGAATTTCTTTGTTCTTTTTCTGATTATTCCATGTGGTAAAGCCCTCACTCTGTTTCCATCAAGTTTGCCAGTTGTCATATGTGTTCGTTATTTCTTCACTTAATGTGCTAAATAATTCTGAATACATCTAATTTCTCTAATCAACTTACAATTTTCATTTGTTCCTTGTTGGACATTCTCAATATTGCCAAATTATTTAAGTTTCCAAGGCATAAGCCACTGCTATCTATTGTAATTTTTATTCTTCACAAAGACATTCTATCACGGCCATCTGGACACTGAGCTGTTCCTTATTTGTCTTGTTCATATTCAAGCAGAGGGAAATGAACACTTTGTTCATCAATGGTATCTTTTGCACTTTCCTCAGAAATGACAATTCCACTGGCATTAGATGTTTTTCAGTTTGTCTGCTTATTTTCAATGTTTCACTATGCTTACAGAATGGAACATGTTGTAAAATTTCAAAATCACCTTCATGTAAGAACTTCTTCCTAACCATAAATCATTATTCTTGTCCTTGACTTGGGGACATAAATTACAAGTACCTCAGAAGTTATAGTGGGTTCGCCTGATGGCGAGGGACACTTGTAATAGGGAAAGCTAATGCACATGCAAACATCAGTCCAGTGCACTAGTAGTAGCACATGTATGGACTACGTTTGTTCAAACCGAGCAAACACAAACAAACAATAAAACAAAACAAACGCCTAACCTCCAGGTAGACTGTTTTTTGAAGATTTCGCCAAGGAAGCTCCGGTATCAGACTTCAGTTTAGATGCCTCATTTCCTTCCTCATCCTCCTCCTCATCATTATCATCATCATCATCATCAGTTTCACTTGATGAAGATGAAGAGTATCCAGCCAGAAAAGCAGCTTTGGCTCTCTCCTTAACATCATTCCTGGAGTCCCTGGAGTCATTGTTACCACTGTCTGTCTGTAATCTGAGTGAATTAGTGGACAAACTAATGTTACCACTGCCTGTCTGTAATCTGTGTGAAACAACGGTGGACAAACTAATGTTACCACTGCCTGTCTGTAATCTGAGTGAATTAGTGGACAAACTAATGTTACCACTGTCTGTCTGTAATCTGTATGAAACAACAGTGGACAAACTAATGTTACCACTACCTGTCTGTAATCTGTGTGAACCAACAGCGGACAAACTAATGTTACCATTGTCTGTAATCTGTGTGAAACAACGGTGGACAAACTAATGTTACCACTGCCTGTCTGTAATCTGTGTGAACCAACGGTGGACAAACTAATGTTATCATTGTCTGTCTGTAATCTGTGTGAACCAACGGTGGACAAACTAATGTTACCATTGTCTGTCTGTAATCTGTGTGAAACAACAGTGGACAAACTAATGTTACCACTGTCTGTCTGTAATCTGTGTGAACCAACAGTGGACAAACTAATGTTACCACTGTCTGTCTGTAATCTGTGTGAACCAACGGTGGACAAACTAATGTTACCATTGTCTGTCTGTAATCTGTGTGAAACAACGGTGGACAAACTAATGTTACCACTGCCTGTCTGTAATCTGTATGAAACAACGGTGGACAAACTAATGTTACCACTGTCTGTCTGTAATCTGTGTGAACCAACGGTGGACAAACTAATGTTACCATTGTCTGTCTGTAATCTGTGTGAAACAACAGTGGACAAACTAATGTTACCATTGTCTGTAATCTGTGTGAAACAACAGTGGACAAACTAATGTTACCACTGTCTGTAATCTGTGTGAACCAACGGTAGACAAACTAATGTTACCACTGTCCCTGTCTGTAATCTGTGTGAAACAACAGTGGACAAACTAATGTTACCATTGTATGTAATCTGTGTGAAACAACAGTGGAAAAACTAATGTTACCACTGTCTGTCTGTAATCTGTGTAAACCAACGGTGGACAAACTAATGTTACCACTGTCTGTCTGTAATCTGTGTGAAACAACGGTGGACAAACTAATGTTACCACTGTCCCTGTCTGTAATCTGTGTGAAACAACAGTGGACAAACTAATGTTACCACTGTATGTAATCTGTGCGAAACAACAGTGGAAAAACTAATGTTACCACTGTCTGTAATCTGTGTGAAACAACGGTGGACAAGCTAATGTTACCATTGTCTGTCTGTAATCTGTGTGAAACAACGGTGGACAAGCTAATGTTACCATTGTCTGTAATCTGTGTGAAACAATGGTGGACAAACTAATGTTACCATTGTCTGTAATCTGTGTGAAACAATGGTGGACAAACTAATGTTACCATTGTCTGTCTGTTATCTGTGTGAAACAACGGTGGACAAGCTAATGTTACCATTGTCTGTAATCTGTGTGAAACAATGGTGGACAAACTAATGTTACCATTGTCTGTCTGTAATCTGTGTGAAACAACGGTGGACAAGCTAATGTTACCATTGTCTGTCTGTAATCTGTGTGAAACAACAGTGGACAAACTAATATTACCATTGTCTGTAATCTGTGTGAAACAATGGTGGACAAACTAATGTTACCATTGTCTGTCTGTAATCTGTGTGAAACAACGGTGGACAAACCAATGTTACCATTGTCTGTCTGTAATCTGTGTGAAACGGTGGATAAACTAATGTTACCATTGTCTGTCTGTAATCTGTGTGAAACAATAGAGGAAAACCAAATGTCACAACTGTCTGTAAGTAATCTGTGTGAAACAACGGTGGACAAACTAATGTTACCACTGTCTGTAATCTGTGTGTTTGTGATTTACTAACCAAGTTTACGCTCAGTTTACCTTCTATACATGAACTTCTTCCTCTCTCTAAGCTAAAAAGACCAGAGGGGTGTGCAAAACCAGTACTGGAATTTGACATGGGCAGAGAGGCATAATTGGATGCAACAAGGTCATGATTCAGCACAGCACACACGGACAGGCTGGGATTAGGTCTGGACTGTTGACTAATTGTCATGGATGATTAATCCTCTCAAGCCACCTCCCATAGCTGCCATGGGCTTATATACAGTAGTTTTTTTTAAATGCAACCCCCTTTAAGTTTATATATAATATTCTCTTCTTCTGCATTCATCAGTAGTGTTTTTACGGATGTATATGCAATGAGCCTGTTTACAGCAGAGCTGCGTTCTTTGTGTCTTTTGGCCGACACATCCAACTTCAGCAAGCATTTGTTGACCATGTTAACAGATTGACCGTGTTTTATTATATAAAAAAGTCGCTTAAAAGTCGACAGGGTCAACTTCATTGCTCCGGGTTTTATCCCATATGGCTCTGTCTCTTTCCGAAGCACGGAAAGCGTCGCACAAAGCACGAACTCCATAGCTTTTAGCGACGACCCACAGGAGTCTCCGAAACATTTAGCTCGTAAACCGAAGGACGCGGCCCGGAATCGAACCCACAACCTTCAGAGCACGAGTAATACAACATGTTTGCTACCATATTAACAACTTTCATGTCATGACTGTGACAAACCTCTACTTCTCTTTAATCACAATCCATTTGTGTTGGGTTCAAAACTATTTTGTTTGACACTGAATCTGTTATGTTTTGCTTCAAAAGTTTTAGGTATCTCATTGTCAACAGGCTCATATAAAATGTCTTGAGGTAGCAGTCACATAAGAACATGCACGCACAAATATGCATAAACACATACATATACATACAGATATGTATAGGAAATATATATTATACATTCTAGATATGGGAAATTCAGAAGGAAATTCTAACTTGCATATTGAAATCTCTGCTAAGTCTGTTTATTGGTTACAATTTATTCTGCCTACTTACTTCGTAAAGTCTGTTGTTGATTCTGTGGAATATAACAAGACAATTAGTTTCCCAAATAAATGAATCAGCACTTTTATATATCAGTTGCAACTAATTTACCTTAACAACGAAGCTAGGAACTACATCAGATAGCAAATATATAAATTAGCTAGATATTATATAGACCAAAGAGGTTGACAGAGAATAAACAATACACTAAATGTTTTCTTGTTCAGTTTAATCAAATGTATTAAATTTTAAGTTCTGCCATCATTCATCTAATCTTTCTCTTCTACCCTGAAATGAAGAGATTTTTTGGGGATATTGTTTAGTCTTTCCTCTTCTACTCTGAGATGAAAAGGTACTAGAGTAAATTGTTTAGTCTTTCCTCTTCTACTCTGAGATGTAAAAGTTCTAGAGTAAACTGTTTAGTCTTTTCTCTTCTACTCTGAGATGTAAAAGTTCTAGAGTAAACTGTTTAGTCTTTCCTCTTCTACTCTGAGATGTAAAGGTACAAAAGTAAATTATTCAGTCTAGAGTACATTATCTGGTTATTTCTCAACTAGTAAACTACTCTGAGATGTATAGGTGTTAGGATATTTCTCTCCTACCCTGAGATATAAATGTGTTTTGTCATTTCTCATACACACGAGATATATAACGGTATTTGGTCATTGCTCTCCTACTTGAGTTATTAAGTTGTTTGGTCATTTCTCTCCTATTTGAAATATAAAGGTATTTAGTCATTTCTCTCCTACTCTAAGGTGTATAGTTGTTTGGTCTGAAATTCCTAAATGTTTGTTTGGGATGTAAATGTGTTGTGCCTGTTTACAGCAGAGCTGCAATATTTGCCTCTAGTATAGTACAATAATATGACATTCTTTGCTTCTCTAGTACAGTACAATAATATGATTTTCTTTAATTCTCTAGTATCGTAAAATAATAATAATAATAATAATAATAATAATAATAATAATAATAATAATAATAATGTTGAGGGGGGACAAACAACAAGGATACAATTCCCTTAAGTTGTAACAGTATATGAGGAAAAACAAAGAAAAACATAGAGAAAATCATAGAACATGAAAAATAATCATGCTGTGTCTGTTACCAGTTTTCTAAAGAACAAAACTGAAGCTGCAGAAAAAGAGATGGATGCAGTCAGTTACATATAGTTTGACTGTCTTCAACACATTCAGGGTTGATCAAGACCTTATCCTAAGTGGTGATGATGGAAACAGGTGGATTTACTGAGGTCAGAGATGAGACAGTTGAGATGACAGATGGAAAGCATTCATGGCCTCTGAACAGTTCTGAAGTTAAATTAACAAAACTGTGCAAACATTGCAGCTTCACTGAAAATAGATACAAGACGACCAATGTTCTTTTCAGAATGAACAGCAAAGAAGAATTAAACGAATCACAATAATGTAAAAGCGTATTCTAAAACTATTCAAACCTGATTTGTGTTTTTTTCTGTCAAGTTCATTTGTATCATCGGAGCCTTTCCTTTTCAGTGGTGTGTTTGTTATGTGTTCTGGTTTTTCAGGTCCTTGTGTCTTTATGGCTATTGCTTTCTGGAGAAAAATACCATAGAATTATACTGTATTTAAATGAGGTCATGAAGAGCATCAGAAAATCCAGACAGAGTAGTGAATGGGTTCATACTGGTATTGGCACCTTGCCATCTTTACAGACTATGGTTATTGTGCTTCCAAAACAAAGGCATAATCACTCTTTAGCACAAAGCCTGGGCTGAACTGTAGAGACCATGTGTTGCCCAAGCAGTGTGATCCCCAGTAGCCCGTCTAGTTTACTTCAGAGGAAAGGTAACACCAATACATCAGAAACAAGACAAGCTGCAGGATCAGCAGAGCAATGCTCTAACTGTCCACCTGTCTATGGTTCAATTCTAGATCAGCTGCCGACCAAGGCTTAGGGCCTGGTCTGCCCTGCCGTGGATTAGCTTTCTCTATTAACAGTGTCCCTCGCCATCAGGCAAACCTACCCCAACTTCAGAGGTGCTTGTAATTAACGTCTCCAAGTCAAGGATGACAGGTCAACATTTTAGTCCAGCTGTCCAGTGTAGGGGTTGAACCGCTTACCTCGGCATCAGCACACCGGATGTTTAAGAACATTCGTTCTTATCCATGCAGACCTGCCCTTATTGTTTTGAAGAGTTGTCTTGTAACACCATTAGCGCTCACCATTTTTCTTCTGTGTTCTCAATATTCTCAACAATATTTGTTTAAAAACCACATCTCCACTTCTTCCACCATCACCATCAAGACGGGAGTCTGTGTGGTACTAACCATATCACCCAGCGAGTGCCCATTGGTCTAAGAAAGATGGACCTAGCACCATTTGTGAAATGAGTCTTTGTTACAGCGTCCTTTATTTTACATTACTTACTTTATTGAAATACAGCAAGAAGAATGATCAGAAAGAAGAGAAATAGCCAAGAGAAAAAATGACAATGGAGAAAACTAACAAATAAGAGTGATGTTAGAGAAGAAAGATAACAACGAAAAAAAAATAACAAACAAGAGAGATTTATTTTTAAGCACGTGTTCGCTTTCAATTCAAGCATAGTCCATGCACATAATAGTACTTCTGGTGCACTGGACTGAATTTTGCGTGTGAATTAGCTTTACCTATTACCAGTGTCCCTTGCCTTCAGGCCAACCCACTATGACTTGTAATTTACATCCCCATGTCAAGGACGAGAAATCAACATTTTGAGCCAACTGATTGGTGTAGGGGTTGAACCGGCTACCTTGGCATCAGTACACTGAATGTTTAAGAACGAGTGCTATTATCCATTTGGCCATGCTAACCTCCAATAAGAGAGATGATAGAGAAGAAAGTTGACAACGGAGAAAACTAACAGATAAGAAAGATGACAATGGAGAAAACTAACATGTAAGAGAGATGACAGAGAAGAAAGATGACAAAGGAGAAAGATGACAAAACAAGAAATGTTACAGAAAAGAAATATCACCTCTTTATGTTGCCTGCTCTGTAGATGACTAGTCCAGAGAAGGTCATTTTTTATAATACTATTACACAGCATACACACCAGCTGGTTGAGACTGTTGTACCTGGTGAAGGGGTGAGAAACATTACTGTCAACAATTATGTCAACCAACTCTTTCACAAGACAGTGGAGTCTCCAGTGACTTTAACAGCACGAATTTGACACTACAGGGCTAGAAAACATTCATCATTAGTCGCAGTTCCGACTTCACGGCAACGGGTCGCCCCCATCATGCCCCGTTTCTGTGTCGGTGAATATCACACAAAATGCTCCTCACTGTCCTATGTGAAAAGTGGAACAAACAGGAGTCTCGACAAACCAACAGCCTGCACATGTACACTGTGCATAAAGCCGCTGCCAGAATGCCAACATAAAATTCCTCCATGAAAAATACAGTTCATCGTCGATGGAAGCAGCAGTCACTAGAAAATCAGCAGCCACACATTTCTGCATAAGGCAAACCAGTCAGTTCTGTGACAAAGCCCGCCACCATTATTCTGAACATGCAGTTCATGCTACAAACAACCGCGGACAGATATTAAAGCATTTCACATGAAATTCACTGCTGACAGTGTCGTACCATGCACTCAACTCAGTAGCAGGGCATCGGAACCATGTACTTGCAGTCTAACATGTGGAAAATGTGAATGCAAACTGCAGCCACAAGCATAAACACTCCAGAGGCCTTAACTGTTTAAATGCCTAACCTCCATGTTTTGGACCAGAAGATTAAAAATACTTCTAGAAAACATGACTGTCAACCATTTTATCAACAAACTGTCACAAGACAATGGAGATCACAGTGACTATAACATCGCACACTTGACACTACAGGACTAGCAAACATGACTATCCTGGATGAAATGCTATCCATAGCGAATTCAACCGTGCCGCGACCCAAAATGAAACCGGAAATTATATACCATACCACCCCGGAATGATCCATTATGTCCCTAAAAATAGCTGCTTCATTCATGCTTACGACGTCATTCATTCATTCAAATATCATGTGACAATAACAGACGCCATCTTAGGTTCTGCAGAAAACGTTAGTCTAATATTCTGTGCACAGCAATTTGTTGAAACTACCTTTGTCATTTTTATAATTAAAATATATATATATATATATATAATAAAGTACTTCATTGTACTTTTCTATGCTTTCTCGTAAGTCCTCAGATTTTTTTAGATGTATATTCCATTTCTGCACCCATTTTTACATATATGTGGAAAGATTAATCGATGATCGTCAATGATTGGTGGTAGAAAAAAAATTATTTCTGCTGACATATTTCATCTTTGTGAATGGAAAGCCAAGATGGTGGCCAACGCAAATATCAATCGGACTTGGTTAAAAATGTGCAATTTGAACTACTAAAGTTAAAGAGAATAAAAGTTTAAAGATTATTTGCAAATTTTTACTATTTTTTTGTCATTTAACATGACGGAACATAGCGGCTGGCCAAGTGGCTAGAACACCAGGTTCTCCTTCGGGAGACCGGGTTCGAATCCTCGGTAAGGCATGGAGTTTTTTCTGTCCGGGCAAAAAAGAAAACTCTAACCTGCACAGTTCACGGCGACTGCACTAACCAGGCGGCCTTAATTCCACAGGCTCAAGACCCCCCCTGTCCTACACAGCAGAGGTATTATAGGCAGTAAATGACAGGTTTTGACAGAACAAAGTTTTGAAGTCAGTTTTCATATCTGTCTATGACCCATTTGAGACAACTGACATGGACTAGTAGTGGAGATAATGAGACACATTGAAGAGTTCCAAAATTACGGGAATCATGACAATTTTTTTATGGAAATACCGACACTGATATGTGAATATCTCCGCTTAGAATTGACATTCAGCATCATTGAGGTACCATTAGATTTGGTTTTTCAAGGCCTATCTATCTGTGGTGGTCTCATTAGTAAATACTCGATTTTAAAATCATGATCGAACCTGCTAATCCATGCTATCCTGATCCTGGATAGCATGCAGAGACCAGAGAGTTGTGTGAGGGTCTATCTATGCTTCGATGGGGTAAAAATAAAAGTTAAATGAGACGACAATGACATGGGCCAAGTAACATGTGGCTGGGAAAGAAAGAGTAAAGATTTCCATGAGTGTACTGTACTGGTGTACTTTAAATTTTAATTCCCTTTCATTTTCAGCGCTCTTCTGCATAACTGTTATGCAGAAGAGCGCTGAAAATGAAAGGGAATTCTTCTTCTTCTTCTTCTGCATTCATCCGGATTTTTTTTCGGATGTGACTGCGTTGTGCCTGTTTACAGCAGAGCTGCGTTCTTGCGCCGTTAGGCCGACACATCCGACTTCTGCGGGCATTTGTTGACCGGGTTAACCTTCCCGGGGAAAAGGGAATTAAAATGTTATGATAACGATTATGGATTAACTAACGAACGGGAGAATATTTTAGAGTGTACATGGTGATAAACTCAAAACCTTATAGTTATAGCACAGGGCCACAGGGCAGACAACAATTTTCCCGAACAAGAAATATTCATACTTGGCGAGCGGATGATTGACTTTCTTAGACGAATCCTTTATTACGGACTGTTTTTCTTTCATCAAGCGCCGTAGATCATCTTTGGTTACAACTTTCTTCTTGGCGGCTGCCATCTTGTAAACAATACAATGTCGTTTCACAGGCGCCGATACGTAGAAAGGTGAAAGGTTACATTAGCCTCTAATGTGAAACACATTATATGTTATTTATTTCGAATAACGAAGACACTAACAATGTATATTTAATTTTTTCAAAATATCCATTGTTTTGATGTATTATAGCGCTATGTATTTTCCATGTTTTCAGGAACACACATGCATCTGGACAAATAACATTATCATTTGATTGATTCGGAAGTTTCGTATTATAAGTCCACAAGACAAGAAGAATTGGTGACACTTATTTATGCAGTTGCCAATAACATTCTTTTGGATATATTCATACTGAATTCTAGAGGTGAACGAAGAAGATGAAGAAGAAAAACCTATACTAATGGATCCCACACTGTGCTGCATCAGTACCGTCGGCGGTGATGGTTAGCGAGAACGAATCTTTCTTCTATTTTTAAATTTTTTAAAAAAATCTATTATTTGCATGTCCTTCACAGGACGTAGCACCCAACCCCATTTTGGCTGTTCGTGATTCCTAGGCAAGTTTTACGTTCAGTAGTTCGCACTGGTACCTATGCCACGAGCAGCATGACGATGGAGGTGATGGCAGTTACACAGGCTTTCATATGGCTGGAATCACAGCATTATACCAACGTGTGTGTACTAAGTGATTCAATGAGCATGATTCAGAAGGTCGAAGCTGGATCTGTACATAGACAGTGGACTGAGCCGCTGCGGAAGTCTGTTGTCCGCAAAGTCACATTCATCTTCGTCCCGGGACATGCGGGAATCGAGGGAAATGAACGAGCTGATAAATTGGCTGGCTCTGCACCCCCTGTAGATGGCCAGCCCATGGATCATGCGGATGTTATTAACGCCCTTAAAGATATGGCGAGAACAGAGGATTTTGACGCCAGTGATTCCACATCGCTTTCCAGGATGAAAGACCTGGGAGTAAGAATCGGCACAGCCAGACGCGAGAGGTACATCGGGAAAACAAAGCGCCTCGTCAACCAACACAGAACTTTCACTATTAGCCACCGGACGCTGATGCATATGCTGGGGGGAGGATCTGAGCACCTATGGACATGTCCGGAGTGCAACGAAGATACCCCAACTGATAACTAACTAACTAACTAACCTATGCCTTGGATGATTGGTTGGAGCGCATACAGAATGCTGCCGTGCGGTTAATACTGGGGTGCACAAAGGACACGCCAATTATCTGCATGAGGCATATCCTGGCGCTACCTACAATGACGGATAGACAAAGGGTCCTTCAAGCCAAATGGTACCTGAGAGTTGCCGCAGACAGGGATCACCCGCTGCATGCAGCAATGGATATGGCAAAGGGTCATAGACTAAGACGAGGCTGGTCCTGGATGGCACAGGCAGAACTTTCTATAAGTCAGGTGTGTGATCTAGTACCATCAATCATGAAAGAGAATGGGTTGAAGTTCCGGATGACATGACGGGCTGGCACAATGTAATAATAACACTGGGTCGTGAGAGCAGAGAATTGGCAGCGGGCCGCACTGGGTTTGAAGTGCAGCAGCTATCCAGAGCAACACACATCAGGTGGACATAAGTCCATCTACACCGATGGTCAGTGGTGAGAACAGACGTAGTGGCTGGGCGTTTATTGCAAAGGCTAATGGACGAGTCTTGAAAAGGAGAGTCCTGGCATATGAGACTACGACTCCAGCATGAGAATGGAGGTGGAGGCAGTAACAGCGGCATTCCGTGGCTAGAGGAGACTACTGCAACACACGTTGTATTCATTACTGATTCCAAGAATATGCTTAGCAAGGTGGAGAAAGGAATGTTTCGTGTGGAATGGCTTCTCGTCGCTTCAGAGGTCACAAGATTGTGAGAATTGTATGGATATTTTGCCCTGGCCATGCGGGTGTACGGGGGAATGAACAGGCTGACTAGGCTAGCAGGGAATGCACCTCTTGGTGGTATCTTGCCTATGGACAAGGGGGAGGTGGTCGTGCGCTTGTGGGACCAGGTGGAGAAGGCGGAGGAACAGATTGAGAACCCATATGTGGAAATAAGAGATTGCGGGGGATCGGCAGGGGTTCTGGAAGAATCTCAAAACTGAGAGGGAAGACCAGGAGAACTTTTAATCAGATAGCGGTGGGAACGATTAGTAGTATGATTCTTCGCTGGCTGTTGAACGAGGGGACTGAGCACGTATGGGAATGTCCTGAGTGCAGTGATGTCGGTTCTTAACTCAACTCAACTCAACAACTCAACCTATGCCTTTTTCGAAAAAAATCAACAACGCTGTGTTTCGAACCCGGGTATACGGGATTACGAATCGCGTCCGTAACAACTTCGCCACGATAGACGCCAAAAACAAAATATTGTACTACTTTTTGCCTGAAATATTTCGCTATGATATTATATACCCCTGCAGTATGTACCTGACGAGATGCCGCGAAATATGCCAGGCAAGAAATCGTGCAATATTTTGTCACAATCGTCTGTGTTTAAATTCACTAAGGGGCTACATTGTTTTGAAGTTCCTTCTATCGGAAATGCTGCCACATTTGGCGACGTCATCCAAAGTTTATGCCTTTAAATAAAAATACTATGGGCATCCAGAATAAGATATCTAAATCTTCTGAAGAAGACCAGGGTCAAAGAAATGTAACACAGACATCAGAAAGCGAATGTCTCCATGTTTGCCTTTATATTTTCCTCTTCTTTCTCGAGAGTATTCAGACTACCATATTTGGTGTCATTTATACAATCAACATACGGAGTTGCTAGTGTTGACTGCAACGTCCTGTAGGGGATATGCAACTTTAATTTTTTTTAAAATACAACCAACAATATAAAATAACACCAAATAAACGCAGCTTTATAAAGTTAGTTGCTTATTCTTTCACAGGGCGTCGCAGTCAGCTCCAGTATTTTTTTTTTCTGTTTGGCTGTGATTTACTAGGAGAGTTTACGTTAAGTAGTTTGTCATTGCTTTTTGAACGCCTGGCGTCCAAACCACTGCTAAATATAAATTATGACCGCAGCTGGGACGCAGAGGTGTTTCCAAGGCACCAGGGCCAGGTTATATACTGGCCAAGACCTATTGACGCATCCTCGTTGAGCGTCCTGGGCAACAGGTCCCTTCGGGGTCCTGGCTAAAGTCAGTAGGATCGCCGATTCCTCCGAAGTCGGAGTGTCTGCCTGTACGGCGAGGAACCACCAGTCTGCACACAAAAAAGCCAGACATGGGACAACGGATACTCACGCAAACCTCAGGTCCTGTATGACATCACACTGATGTTGGACAACAGGATGCTTTCATCCGACATACAGGACTTCGCGTTGGAGCTCAAACCAACGAACACAAGCAAGCAAGCATGACCGCAGCTGATTTCCAAAGCGTTATGCGGGATTGCGAACCACGTTCGCTAGCCCTTCGCCACAGTTTGACAGAATACATTTATGGAAAATAAAGGTTTTGTAAAGCTGCATTAGATTTCATCATCTCATCTCATCATGTTCCGTCTTGTACCTTGCTGTAGTCGAAGGTGAAGTATTAAACAGCGGAGAAGTTGCCCGCTTATGGGCTTCATGTATCGATATTCACAATGGACTCTGGCTATTCCCTCGCAGTCCATCAGTTTACGATGGGCAGCCTCTTCTCCGTGCTTCCTCTGGTCTGTACAGTCATATGCTTTTGGTGGTATACTGTTAGTGTTGGTAAACATGACTTCGGCCATAGGCCAGCAAACCTTTGACTTGCTTGCCTTCTAAGAAATCGAGTGCCTGCCTATAAAACCCTCACTTTAGTCCTGGATTTACTTCATGTCTGAATCTTATCTCTTCTTGATACATTGAGTATTCATCTTAGGAATCTCATTTCTGTTGTTGTGATTTTTCTTTTCTCCTTTTCTATCATTGTCCAGGTTTGGCATTGGTAATATAAAGTTTGTAGGAAGATTATGTTGTAAAGTGCTTTCTTAGTAGTTATTGATTCATGTTTGTTCTTTAGTATTGGTGCCATTTGTCCAATGAGTTGGTTTGCCTTACTGCATCTATTTTCGATCTCGTCTTCTGATATGCCATTTGATGATATTATACTTCCTAGGTGCTTTAAGCTCTTTACTTGTTTCAAGGGATGTTCGTTTAGGTGAATTGTTGTTGTTGTTTGTTTTCTTCTTTAGTTATAGTCTAGAGATGGTATACCATTTTACATATCTAGGATCAGTGGTAAATAGCAAATTATCCCTAGATCAGGAAATCAACATCCGGATTGGTAAGGCAGCAACAACAATGAACAGGTTAAGAAAAAGAGTATGGGAGAACAGGAAGCTTACTGCCAAAACAAAAGTCCTATTCTATCACTTCCTGTGTTCCTTCGTACTCTTCTTTTATGGCAGTGAACCTGGACAACTTACTCACACCAAGAGAAACGTTTAAACAGCTTTCATATGCTGTGTCTGCGAAGAATTCTTGGTATTAAGTGGCAAGACAAAATCACAAATAATGAAGTATTGGAAAGATCAGGTTGTGTGACGGTTTATTACATGCTCAGTCTTCGTAGACGTAGATGGATAGGACATCTTAGGAGGATGGATGATGGTAGAATACCAAAGACATCTTTTTTGGTGAATTACAGATGGTAAGAGATCTCAGGGTCGGCCTCTACTACGATACAAAGATGTGTGTAAGCGGGACATGATTGATACAGGCATTGATAATGCACATTGGGAGCAAGTCGCCGCTGAACGTGTTGCATGGAGGGCAAATATCAGAAATGGAATAAAGACAAGGAGAAAATTATTGCAGATAAGTCACACACCGAGCGTATGAGACGTAAGTTGGTGCATGATGGTGGAAATGACCACGTGTTCACATGAATCCACTGTGAACGGACATTTACAGCGCGAATTCGCCTTATCAGTCACATTTGCTATCGCCATAGGTAAAAGTTATTATGCCTTTTTAAAGCACAAACTATCGTCTGTCAAGACGGCAAGGTGCCAATGTAGTTATAGTCATTACCTCTGTTTTGCTTGTGCTAATTTTCATGTTATGTTCCTTACACATTTCGTTCAGACTATTCATGTGGTCTTGTAATTCAGCTTCTGATTTTGCTATTTGTGCTTGGTCGTCCGCAAACAGGAGTTCTCTAATGGTTAGATTTGCAGATGGTTCTTCTTCTGTGTTCTCGTCATGCGGTATTCTTGCTGTCTCTGATTGGCTGGTTTCTTTACATATGTTGTCTATATATGTTATGAACAAGAGAGGGGACAGGACACAACCTTATTGTACACCAGATCTTATGGTGAAGGGCCGCTATTATTCCGAACATGCAGGTCATGCTACAAACAACCGCGGACAGATGCAAAATCATTTCACACGAAATCCACTGCTCACAGTGTCGCGCTACGCACTCAAATCAGTAGCAGGGCGACGGAACCATACACTTCCAGTCCAACATGAGGAAAATGCGAATGAAAACGGTAGCCACAAGCATAAACGCTCTAGTGGCCTTATCCGTTTAAATGCCTAACCCCCAGCTGGGAACCGGGAAAATGTGGAAAATACCTAATGCGAGCTGCGTTGTGGTAAACTCCCCCAAGGCGCCCAAGGAAACGCTTTAAAGACACTTTATAGATCTCACTAAAAGCTTTTGGAATTCATCACGACACTTGGGAGACTGGTGCCAAAGACCGAAATTCGGGGTGTACATCATTACACATGGGTGCAGTCACTTGTGAAGCAGCCAGGACTGCAAGAGCTGTGAAGAAAGGCTGGACAGAAAAACCACTAGGCTACAGGAGATCCTCCTCCTCCTGGAACATCAAGCATTCTTTGCCCACATTGTCAAAGAACATATCGAACCATACATTGGCACCTTGGCACCTTGCCGTCTTGACAGACGATAGTTTGTGCTTTAAAAAGGCATAATAACTTTTAACTATGGCGGTAGCGAGTGTGACTGATAAGGCTAATTTGCGCTGTAAATGTCCGTTCACAGTGGGTGCATGTGAACACGTGGTCATTTCCACCATCATGCACCATCTTACGTCTCAAACGCTTGGTGTGTGACTTTTCTGCAATAATTTTCTCCTTTGACTTTATTCCATTTCTGATATTTGCCCTCCATGTAACACGTTCAGCGGCGACTTGCTCCCAATGTGCATTATCAATGCCTGTATCAATCATGTCCCGCTTACACACATCTTTGTATCGTAGTAGAGGCCGACCCTGAGATCTCTTACCCATCTGTAATTCACCAAAAAATATATCCTTTGGTATTCTACCATCATCCATCCTCCTAAGATGTCCTATCCATCTAAGTCTACGAAGACTGAGCATGGAATAAACTGTCACACAACCTGATCTTTCCAATACTTCAGTATTTGTGATTTTGTCTTGCCACTTAATACCAAGAATTCTTCGCAGACACCGCATATGAAAGCTGTTTAAGTTGTTCTCTTGGTGTGAGTAAGTTGTCCAGGTTTCACTGCCATGGAGAAGAGTACTAAGGACACAGGCTTGATAGACAGGACTTTGTTTTGGCAGTAAGCTTCCTGTTCTCCCAGACTCTTTTTTCTTAACCTGTTCATTGTTGTTGCTGCCTTACCAATCCGGATGTTGATTTCCTGATCTAGGGATAATTTGCTATTTACCACTGATCCTAGATATGTAAAATGGTCTACTATCTCTAGTTCGGCGTCATCAATAAAGATTGATGGTACCCCATGTGCACCTTGTGACATAATCTGTGTCTTCTTTTTGCTAATTGTTAAACCAAATTCAGAACAAGCATTGGAGAATGCAGATAGTAGACATTCAGGGATGGAGTTATTGCCTCTCCATAGCACAAAGCCTGGGCTAAAATATAGAGATCATGTGTTGCCCATGCAGCATGATCCCTCTCTCGGCCTACCTAGTTTACTCCAGAGGAAAGGTAACACCCCTACATCTGGAACAAGACAAGCTGCAGAAGCTGCCGGATCAGCAAAGCAATGCTCTAACTGTCCGCCTGTCGGAGCTTCGATCCTAGACCAGTCGCCAGCCAAGGCTTAGGGCCTGGTCTGCCCTGCCATGACATTTTGTCTTTAGCTTGCATTTCCTCGCACCAGGGTAAGGCTTGTACCCTCCCAATTGCGCTCTTCCGCCCGAAGCCGTTGGCACAATGTGGGGTGTCGGGTTTGGTAAGCGCCGCCCAACGTTCGGCGCTAACAGAAACCAGGTAGTACCGTCTACTGTTATACGGTAGCTCAGTCATATCTGACTAAGACCTGACCTGAATATCGAACCAAAATAGGCCTTACTAGCAATCTTAGAAATGAAGGCTCCAAACTTTCAACCCCACTGGATGAAATGAATGACCATCATCATACTTGATGGACAAACAAAAGAATAGTCAAAGAAAAAGTAGCATTTCACAAGGATGCGAATAGTCTCTGTAATGTATCTTAATCAAGAAAAGTGAATGTAAGAGTATTTAAGAGCTATATTGAGTCGATTCTGGTGTCCGGAAGCCAATCATGGGCAATTATAAGACAATTTTGGAATTATGTTGAAGCTGAGGGAAGTGGTTTTATTCAACAATGATAAGAACACCATGAGCGGATAGAAAAAGTAAGGAAGATATCCTGAAAGAAGTTAATTCAGAAAGAGAACTGATTAGCATTAGATAAAGAGACTCCACATTCGTTGGGCATGTGTCATATATTCTGATGGGAGTAGGAGATCACTTTGGTGCATGCCCCATTTCTAACAAAAGAAGTTGGGCCCCCTCCTCTTCTATCTTCAAAAACCCCCAAAATATGAACCTTGAGTTATCTGCAGGCCTCGTTCTATAAGTAGTCTAGGAGATATAGATTATGGCCCTGGTGAGAATGGAAATTACTAACTGGGAATCTGCCCCTTCTCCAATGATTCTTATAGCTCTGGAGCCCCCCTTTTTTTGTTATCAAATCTGAGGAAAGCTTGGAGAATTCTCTCAGCCTGATTTATGTTAAGAAAACTTGGATGTTGAGCAGCTGATAGACCAAGAGTCTTTTTTTTTCCCCATTCAGTAAGTCATGAAGAGTTAATTTGGTGTTAACAATCAAAAACTAATCAATCACAATAGATCCTGTCAACATGATGTAAAAAGAAGCTGGTGAATCACAGATAGGTTTGAACTGATAAATTAAAAGAAGGTCAATTCATGTAATCATTTATTGACTGAGCCCGAGCCTTCTGGCCAGTACACACATCTCTATTGTGATTTACACAAGAATATTAGAAAAGTTGCATATGGACCATTGTCACAGAAACCCTCAATAAACAAACATCAATACATGAGAGGTCAACAAGTGTGAAAACATAGTAAACATTTTTATGTTGTCATGTGTCGTGTCCTCCTTTAAAGTGTCGTCCCTGGATGTGAGGGAGATCCGACACCCACATTATAATATTATTTTTTTTTCCCCCATCAATATTCTGGAGAATCCCCAGCTTCCGTCCAACACACTCCATCAGCCCTATGGACACCTTTTCCTATCACTCTCACACTGTCGTACTATGCCCCCTTCTCATACTTCCCCAACGCAACATACTCAACAACTCTTACTTCTAGAAATTATAAAGATTAATTTATTAAAATAAAAGTGTAACGTGTATGAGACGTGGTATGCGAAGAAAATGTGTGACGTGTTCTAAAAAGTGTAGAGAATCTGACTCTCAGACATCAGATCAGTCCGCTGATCACAGCAAAGATAGACCACAGCACGTTACGTCAGAAAAATACGTCTCACCCGTTCCCGGAAAACCATCCTGCCGGATACTGCTTTGCTTCTGTAGACCTCTGGTAATCCCATTTCATGAACATGAGAAATAGACCCCGGTGGTATGAACAGTTACTTATGGACCGGATTCACTCTACACAATGTCCGTTCCTAATGTTCTCTAACCAACTGCACAAGTTCTTTTCTAGTGTTTACACAGTTAGTAAAGTTAAATGTTAGTCGACAGATCATCCTCGTTGCACATCGAACCATCAGTCCGCAAGTGCTATTACTAATGTTAATTGTTACTGTACTAACACTAGTTACTCTTAACCGGTTCTCGGTTCGTTACCACTGTTTAATGCTGTATGGTGCAACTGTAATCTTCACTATGTGGGTGAATCAACCCCCCTCTAGCTTTTAATCACGTCTGTAAGCAATCTTTATTGATTGCCGAACTGGTGTTCTTCCGACTGGGGTTTTCTTCCTTCCCCAAAAATTTATTGAGCTTCCTTGGACTGGTAGGGAACCTAGGATAGAAAAAACCCCCCTGGTGATAGTACTAGTTCATGATTCTTTCGGCTGAGTGTAAGCCTATCACCTTGCCTAATGCTCGTTAGCTAACTAGACTTAGTCATAGAGCAGATTAGCTACCCCCCTAGAGTCGAATCAGGTTATGACAAAGAAAAAATCAGCAAACAGAATGTGGAACCCCTCCACAAGGGACACCTACGGGGAAAACCCAATTTTCCCTCTTTCTCAATTCTCAACTAGTAAAGCTTATCAACACTTCACTAATCTATTCTAGCTAACAGAGTCAAGTATCACTTCCCTACTCTAGCTAGTTTCCACTAACAGTGCTAATCATCACACTATAGTTTAACAAGGGTACTGCCTAAAGTAATTATAACGAATTATTATAATAGGTTACCTTAAATGGCACCACTGCAGTCCTACAATCATATCTACATCTGCCATTATAGGCACGTGTAAAAATTAAGTCACTAATTTAAAACACGGTAGATATTATTTCCACTAGGGGGCTGCCGTGCCCTGGCACTCTGACTAAAGCATAAATTTTAAGCCCCCCTAGTGTCCCAACTAGAGTTTATATGGCCCCAAACCCTTTTTTTTTTTCCCCCCCCAAAGGGTTTTT
>JACEFZ010028368.1:120000-237480 GCA_014155875.1 Cepaea nemoralis | reverse complement strand
CCTTGGTTTCTTTTTCCCTTATTTTGGGGGAAGGGGCAACTAGACACCATGTTTAATTTACCTTTAGAAGAAAGAAATAACTACACTATCTTACGTCAACGTTTGCTAACAAGATTCCAACTAACTGAGCATGGATATAGAACAAAGTTTAGACAGTTAGGACCAGAAACAAATCAAGATTTCACAGATTTTGTTAACACAGTAAAGAACACATTTAATAAATGGATGGAGCTTGCAGAAGTAGGGAAATATTTTAATAAATTAGTAGATTTAGTGTTAAGAGACAAAGTATTAGCTTCATGTAATACCAATTTAGTGGCTTTATTTGAGGAACGTAAGCCAAAAGACATAGACACAATGTCTCAGTTAGGGCAAAACTACATGACTGCACATCCTAACGTATCTATTGGGAAACTAATGAGTGAGGAAATAGTCTGTGCAGCGTACACTAAACAGGACCAGAATCCAGTCATCAGACCAAGGGCGAAAAGTGTGGATTCAGCACAGAAAGGTGAGCAGCAAGAACTTCAAGATAATGGTTTCCGAGGAAACAATGTTGGTAGAGTAGGACGGTACCCATATAGAAGAGGGAATTTCCAGAGACGTCCAAATTATGCCGGATGTTGGAATTGTGGGAGCTGGAGACACAAGGCAGCGGAGTGTGACGTGCAGCCAGCCAGTGAGCCAACAAGTAACGTAAGGAAGGAGATCACCTGTTTCAAATGTGGAAAGAAGGGGGGTATCAGCCATCAATGTAGGATGAGAGAAACAGAGCACTCAAATGCAGCGCAAGTAATTGAGACGCTGAACAATGAAGATTGTAGTGAGTGCAAACCTCTTTTTGAAAAAGACAGTCAGCCAGTCCTAATATGTGGGCATACAGTGAAAGCAGGATCAGCAGTGCATGAAGGAGGAAGTCTAAAGCTGCATCAGGGATTTGTCAATGATAGACCAGCGTTAAAAATTAGGGATTCCGGATGTACGTCTATCGGAGTGAGGAAAAGTTTAATAGATCCCTCGGATTATACAGGGAAAAAGATTAGATGCATAACATTCAACGGCACAGTAGAGTTCTACCCATTAGCCATAATAACAGTAAAACCACCATATATCACTGGAAGAGTGACAGCGTGTGTTTTGGACTCACCAGTGGCTGATTTGATCATAGGAAATGTTATAGGAGTTAAAGATTGTACAGAAGGGGAAGTAGTTTATTGGGACCAAAAATATAGTGTAAGCAGTAATGAGGTAGTTACCACAAGAGAACCTAAATTAGAGAATATAGCTGAGGTAGAAGAGGCACTTGAAGTAAACATAGGGACTAAAGACAAGGGTAGTACAGTTGAGCAGATGAGAATGGATCCCAAATATAGTGCTAGTGACTCCCAGAGACATACTAGTCTGAACAAATGTTCCCAAGGGTGTAGGAGAGTAGAACATAGGTAGTCAAAGAAAGGTAGATGGTGCTTCGAGAGGAAGAACAATGTTCTCACTCGCCGCTTTTCAGATAGCAGAACTGCACGTGGGCAAGTAGCAGTACCTTTAGCACACAGAGACCGATATACTAGAACAGCTCAGGATAGTGCATGTGCAGGGCACATAGGCATAAGGCGTATGCAGCAGAAAGCAAGGTGCCAGGTATATGGGCCAAGATTGAATAAAGAGTTCAGACTAAACAGAGACTCAAGTGTAACGGTGCAATATGCAGATAGGAAAGTTGAGTCAGGTCAAAAGAGTGTTCGCGACATTACTGACCCAGGGCTAGGGATAGCAAACAGATGTTGTAATTGTAGAGGTACCATGAGTCATGGGTACATGAAAGGTAGACACAGCATCGACAGGAATCAGAGGTGGGTTAATGCAAGAACAGAACCACCTGATATAGGGTCGGTACACAAATTGCTGGTGTCTTTTTGAAGATGTTAATAGACCTGCAGATACACAGCTATGATGTTTCCTATAATGTATTATTATTATGTGATGTATTAGTTGATGCATTGGTACACAAGATAGAAAGATGGTTGTATGTATGTGTGGTGAATATGGGAGTGTACTATGAGCATTTGATGTATTATTTAGGGTGGTAGCTAAAGTGAGATGGAGCCATACTTAGTGCTACCCAGGCAATATGTCTGGGTCACATGTTTAGTAAGTTTTAGTCTCCCAATATGTGAAAACGAAGTTTTCTTTTAAGAGGGGGGTGATGACATAAGCCTGGGTCATTGACAATGAGTTGAGTGACCGGGCATGAAAAAGAATGGGTGAAAGTGGGAGACAGTAAAGTGACTGACCTGGCTATGGAAAAAAAACAGCCAGTCCTGAGAAATAAAATAGTGAGGGTAGAGAAAAACCCCTAGGGTGGATGGGGCGAGAGATAGTGTATTTGTGTGTTGAAGTCAGGAGACTTCAGAGGGAGTTGAGTTTGAGACACCGAAAGAGTCGGTAGTCCGGTAGTGGACGGAGAACTGTGTTGTGTGGTTCTCCGAGCTGTGAATGTACAGTGGTATTGCACCAGGTAACACACGACTCATACACTGACATACAAAGTAACAATTCATCCCCTAGCGATTGGCGACTGACCTTATGAAGCGTCATCTCAGAGTCAGTCTTGAAGGTAACTCATGGGCTTTGAGTCTGGCAGACCCGCCCAACAGCTTTAATAGCTGCTTCAAGGACCATCGCGTTGTTTCCGGTCTGTAACGTTTGATATCAATACTTTAATGTTTACATTTTAATGTTTCAATGCTTTTTTTTAGATCTGTTTATGTTGTTCCTGATGAATATCACGAAGATCGAAACGTCGATTCGTTGTGTTTTTGTTTAAGTAATTTTTATATTATTTTTACTTTGTTATTGTTATCCGTGGTTATTAGGATACTATTATTTTCGTTTGTCGGATTTGCGTTAGTTGTAAATTATGTGTCTGTGCTTATTCTACTCTCACTTTTCCGCAGAAGTCATACATACCTACCTTTTCTTATTTTGTATTGCCGGCTTGGACTAGATTCAAGCTCATTACTTATTCAGTCTATCGGGGAAATTTGTTCGCAACATACGAGCAATATCTCCGGCGGGCCAATTCTCGTTGGTCGCGAGATCCGCAAAGTGTCATGCGGGAAGATTTTTTCGCAACAGACGAGCAATATCTCCAGCGGGCCGAATCTCGCTGGTCGCGGGATCCGCACAGAGTCAGGTGGTGAGTCTGAAGGTAGTAAACGCTTTTATGGGTCCAGACACTTACGATGACAGATGTACACACTCATACTGGTCCAGATACATGGTATAAGGCACTCAGCTGAGGGAAATGGCTGACCGTCTCTAAGTCAAATCCTTCGGATGTGAGGTCCTGGCCGCCACCCACCTCCTGCTCTTAGAGTTTTGATGCTGAGCCGCCAGAATCTGCAGCCTACCTTGCTCCAGGTTTACTGGTTATCCTTTCCTCTGGAGTAAACACGGCAAGGCGGAGAGAGGGAACATGCATCGGCAACTGATGTTCTATGAATCGATTCCCAGGTATTGCGCGATGGAATTTTGGCGAAATTCCACACACTTTCGTCTGTCAAGACAGCAAGGTGCCACTTACATTGCTGGCTTGAAAGTTTAAATAAACTGATAGCTAAACCCTGTAAATATTTCAAAATAAAAAGATCTGTGACATTGTTTGCAATACATTAGGATTCGGTGCCTGTTGATGGGTGATTCCTGCCAGAAATTGCCCAAAACACCGAGACCTCGTCGGGGGAAACACTCTATCCACAATCTAGGTTAGTGGAGCATCATTGCTGGGGAACCGTTGATGCCGTTGACATAGCATTAGAAATAATTATGCATATATTGATTGGCTCTCATATAAGCGGAGGAAAGAGGTAGTGATAAGAGGCCACACTAAGTAATATAATATCTGAAGGCTATCGGCCCATCCACACACCAGTCATCATCATCATCATCATCATCATCATCATCATCATCATCATCATCATCATCATCATCATGTGCCATGCCCATAAGCGTGGGTGGCCATGTTTCGCCACCTCGCACGATCACAGGAGTCGTGGATCAGATATCTATTCTTGTCTCGACCAAACCACGTGGCCAAGCCATCCAGATATTTACTTTTCTGCCTACCTTTTGTTCTTTTCCCCTCAATCTTGCCAGTTGTCACCGAGTTCTCCAATTTATTTCTTTTCTAAGAAACAATTAGCTGGATATTCTTTACAGGATGTAGCAGTCAACCTCAGCATTCATCATCATCATCATCTTCCACTTCTGCCGTCAAGCGTCGTGGCGAGGAATAATTTGCGTTCCAGCGCCCGGTGGGCGGCACTGGATAGTGTCATTGCATGTGGTTGTACAATGTCTCTGATGTCGTCAATCCATTTTCTTCTTGGACGTCCTCGTGGTCTCGTCGCAGATGATCTTTGGTGTAAGGCCAGTGATGGTAGTTGCCGATGTTGCATTCTAACGACATGGCCAAACCACTTGATCTTCTGTCTTTCAATAAATGTGGCACAACGTGTTGATCCCACAGTCTGTCTGATAATAGCATTTCTTACTCGGTCTCGGATTGTCAAGTTGGCAGCTCTCCTCAGGCATCTCATTTCGCAGGTGTTGATTTTGCGAAGGTGTAATTTGGATAAAGTCCAGGTTTGAGATTGGTAGCATAGGGTCGGTGTGAATATGCTGTTTATTATCTGTCGTTTTGCTGGCATGGGTATGATTGGATGTTTCAGTAAGGGTGATAGTTGATATGTAAGTGCACTAGCTTTTTGACATCTGATTTCAATTTCTCTGTTCAATCTGCCATCTTCTGAGATCATACTTCCAAGATATTTGAATTATTTAACTTGTTTCAGAGTTGTGTTATTTATCTGTATACTTAGTGGGCATGGCGATCTGCTAACTTGCATTACTTCGGTTTTGGCTGTGTTTATACTCATATTGTATCTGCTGCAGGTTGAACTCAGATTAGTAATATGATTTTGTAGTCTGCCCTCATCGCTGTAAAACAGGCACTGATCGTCTGCAAATAGAAGTTCATTTATTCCCTGTGGGTCAGTTGTTTCATCTGGAGTAAAGAGCTCTAAATTTTCTGAATCTGTTCTGTCGAGACTTGCTTCTTTGGAAATTCTGTCCATGTAGATATTGAATAGCAGGGAGAGAGCACACATCCCTGCCTCACTCCTGTATTGACTGTGAACATATCTGATATACCTTCTTGTGTTCTTACTGCACTTCGGCTCGAGTAGGTACATGGCTATGATGTTTTCTAGCAGTTGCCCTTGTATCCCATAGTCTTCAAGGATGGTCCATAATTTGTATCTGTCTACTCTATCGAAAGCCTTTTCCTGATCTACAAACACAATATTCTGCTGGTCACTATATTCGATAGATTTTTCACATATTTGTCTAAGTGTAAATAATGCATCATTGCAACTTTTACCTTGCCGAAAACCGAATTGTGCTTTGCTTAACTGTTGCTCAACTATTGGTCTAGCTCTTTGTTCCAATAGTTTTGCATATACATTTTCCCTATGCGGCTCAGGAGTGACATACCTTTGTATGTTTCGCACTCTCTCATATTGCCTTTCTTTTTCCATATTGGTACTATTATTGCCTGTTGCCAATCATCTGGAACTTTTCATTCTTCCCATGCTATATTAAAAAGTCTTGTTAGCCATTGAACTCCTGTTTCCCCAATAACAACTGAATATCTTCTGTTGTTATTCCATCTGGACCAGGTGATTTATTATTAGGACTTTTCTGTATAACTGCTTTGACTTCTGCAGGTATGAAATTTGGTTCTTGCTGTGCCTGAAAATTAGGCACAAAAGTGAGGTTTTCTATATTATGTGTGGGGTTAAGTAGTTCTTGAAAGTATTCTGCCCACCTTGCTAGTCTTTGTTAACCTCAGCATTAGTTGTCTGAATTCGCGATTCTTGGGCAAGTTTCAATCAATCATGTGCCATGCCGGAAAGCGTGGGCGGTCATAACTCGCCATTTCACTCGATCACCAGCGTCGTGGATCAGCTTAGTGTTCCTGTCTCGTCCATGCCATGTGGCTAAGCCATCCAGGTATTTTCATCTCGGTCTTCCTCGTGGTCTGTTTCCTTCGATCTTGCCAGTTGTCATCAAGTTCTCCAATCCATTTCTTCTCATAACATGTCCAAAACCTTTTGACTGTCTACGTCTAATTTCTCTAATCAATTTACGATTTTCATTTGTCTCCTGTAGTACTTGGTCATTGGTTTTTCTGTCTGTCCATGGTATTCTTTGCATTTTCCTCAGAAACCACATTTCTGCAGCCATCAGATGTTTTTCAGCTTGACTGCACATTGTCCAAGTTTCACATCCATACAAAAGAACAGGCTCTATGTATCCCCTCAACACTCTTTTTCTCGTTTCAATTGACATCTTTTTATTGGTCAGAATGTTTTTCATCTTGCTAAAGGCTACTTTCGCCATGGCGATTCTTGTTCTAATCTCTTCAAGGCATCTCCCATCAGATGTTATGACTGTTCCGAGATAATTGTACCGATTCACTTGTTGAAGAATATTCCCATTTACTTGTATATTACATTGTGGTACTTCGTTCTTCCTAGTGACGACCATAACCTGTGTCTTCTTACAATTTAATTCCAACCCCAGCTGCTCACTGTGTACAACAACTGCGTCTACTAATTGTTGTAGATCTTGTGCATTGTCTGCAATCAATACTGTATCATCTGCATATCTAATGTTATTGATGTTTCGTCCTCCAATGCTGATTCCATTTATATCTTCTACATTCCTGAAAATATTTTCACTGTATAGGGAAAAAAGATCTGGAGACATTACACATCCCTGCCTAACACCTCTCTTAATAGGTTGATATTGTCCCACTTCATTATCAATCCTTATGGCATCTTGTTGTTTCCAATATATGTTTTTATAAGTCTAATGTCTTTCCCATCAATTTGTAGATCTGCAAGCATATTTACCATGTTGACTTACTCTATCAAAAGCCTTTGTGTAGTCAATAAAGCAAAGGTGTATATCCTTGTTTACTTCAATAGCACGTTCAATAACTGTTCGCAGCATATACACAGAATTTACTGTACCCTTTCCTTCTACAAACCCACATTGTTTTTTCCCCTATTTCAGGTTGTATTTTCTTCCTCACTCTTTGCATGATAATTCGTAGTAAAATCTTTGTGATGTGGCTCATTATACTAATTGTTCTATGAGTTACATAATGACTTACATAATGAGTTACATAATTCAGAAGGTATATCACCAATATCATATAATGTGTTCAGCAGTCTGGTGACTTGCTCTAGTCCAAATTCTTCTAACGCTTTAATCATTTCTGTTGTGATGTTATCTGCACCGGGGGACTTGCCAGCTTTCATATGCTTAAGAACATTTCGAACCTCCACCTTCAAAATTGGCGGCCCTTCATTATTAAATCTAATACTATTGTTCATCTCTGTTATTATTATAAAGGTTTTTCACATATTCTGTCTGTACTCGGCTCGCGATGATGGTGGAATTCTGCAAGAGGGCGTCTGATTGGTCTGGAACTCTGGGACCCCAATATATAAGGCCCCGCACAGGTAGAACTGGCCCTTTTTCCGTAGTCCACCACTGAGTGACTAGGCGCCAATGCCTATTTCTAATGTGTGTTTAGTAGTTAGACCCTGAAGTTTTGCAGTGGTATGTAACCATAATTAATTTGTTTTATATTATATTTCTTTTATATGTATTAATTTTAATTTTATAAACCGTGTGTGACATAGTATTTTGGTTATTTAAATGTATACTTCAGTAAAGCTATGAAAGTATAATAATAATGAAGTGATTATCAAACTAATTAGATTTAAAATATAGCTAATCTTATACTGATTCCTAGCTTTAATCTTTAAGTTAATAATTTCTCTAGCAGTAACTAAAATTAACAAATTAAATCTGTAAGCTCGGCTGCAGAGAATGGCGTGCAGAACCCTCCCCAGCTCGCGAGAGTTATCGGTTCTTGGAGAAAATGGCGCAGATCGATCTGGACTTTGACGAGTTATTTACAAGGATTAAGGAACAATTTAGAAGCTACTTGTGTTAAGTTTTATGAGACTGAAAAGTAGAAGATGGAAGAACACCACTTGGAAAATTGACGCGTGGGAGACCAGCTCGACAAGTAACGTTCAGCCTTTGTTCCCAAACCAGGTAAATTCTAAATTATGAGCAGACGATAAAGAGAGTGGTCCACAGGTTAGGAAGTAATTTGACACACATAATGTCAGTAACACTTGCCTAGTAACACTTAATAATTATTCATAACTAGTGGATTATTTACAGTGGTATAAATTATTATGAGTTAAGAGGCTTGTTGTGGTAAGGGCTGGGCAAATATTGGTTGTATGAATTATTGAAGAAAATAATATACAGGATATATTAGTGGAGTGGTTATGAGTGAATAAAGTAAACACACTTGGACTGCAGTCAATGAAAGACAAGGCACATTACAATATAGTTAAGTATTCAATTTAGTAGAGGAATTTGTTGTTCAGCAGTAAGTGAAGTATGGCATCACCTCTGTCAACAGGAGGCAGTAATGTTTGTAGGTGTATCAAGTTATTGGTGGAATCAGTGACTGAGATTCTGCCTTAAGTTAAGCATGGTGGTTGTCGCACGGGGGAGAGAATGTGATTTAATGCTACGTACCACCTTTCGCAAATATATTTATATGCACTTGCTATGTGTCTAGTCACAAGGAATAGTACACTAATGGTGTTGGCCTCAATCAGTGCTGGCTGGTTATTAATTTGCAATAATATTAGGGATAATATTAATGGCAACAATATATATTATAATTGTTTTAGGCATTATTTTATCAGGTACAACTGATTTAGTGAGGTCAGCTTGATCATGATATATGATACAGATAATGTAGATGAATGATTTGGTGTCCCTGAAGCTTTAGGAAAACATTTAACAGGCTAGTACAGAGAGATGTTAGCAATCAGGTTTGGTGAGGTTCAGTGGAATATGACCGGTGTAGGTGTCCCCTATAACTAAACTAATATAGACAGTGTAACTGATTTTGTGGTTTCCCTATGTAGATATCCCAAGGTAGCAAAAGTGGGATATACAATGAGTAGGGGAAAGTAACCAGAATGATGGGGAACAGAGCGCACAACTGTACATTTGCTGTCCACTCACAAATAATATTACACTGATTGTGTTGGGCCTTGAACAACACTTATTGGTCATTAGTGTGTAATAATGACATAATATATATAGTACACTGTTTATTATATTAGAGCTAATGTTCTGTATCCTGCCATGGACATTGTTGTTCTTGGATCCTGCCTCATATGAATGAGGCACTCTGGCCATTATTTTGTGTACTTTCACTTGGTAATATTGTGTGTTTATTTTATGAGCTGTCTTAGTAGCCTAAGAGTGCCTCAATTGAGTTCCTGTGTAATACATGTTTATCTTTATCCTTAACTTTCTGTGAATGTTGTGATTATTCTATTTGGAAGGTTACATTGTCACATTCTACAAATATGGTTATTCCTGTTTCCTTTACTTTTCATAGTTAAATATGTTTTACCTGTTGGCTATTAATTTATAATATTATGCAGTAATGTGTGTGGTGTCATGTTGTTGATATCCTTTATCATAACATGGGCATTGCAGGAGAGGTGTGCCCTGTGTCATATGGCATCCCTTATGGGTCTAGGTATTTAAATGTCATGATGGTGAGTTAGGGTTGATTCCTGACATATGGTGCATCAGGGTGCAACTGAGATGATATGATGATAGACTGGTGGATTTCAATTCTGGCTTCATTGAGGGAACATTAAGGAATATAGTATTGGGAGTTTGTGAAACCGGTGTTGGTGGGAAAGCAAAAGTTAACTAGAAAGTAAAACCCATCAGGTATGACATGCATGGACAGAGCAATTACTGTTATAAATGAGGTTATGGTAATTATTATCAATGACTGGGTGTAGTGATGTAGGTACCGGATTGAGTGCTACTTGGATGGACATTGTGTTATAAGTATCACATGATGATGACTATGCTTGTGATGGTGGTGGTCATGGGATGATGATGATAGCCATGATGAGGATGATTATTATATCCACCAGGGGTTGAAGTGGCTGGTAGTAATCCAGGTGGGTGTATGTAGACTATACTGTGTTTTTGGCCACAATCATGGTCATGGTGTAGGATTGAGGATGTGTGGTGAGTGTAGAAAACATTGGAGGCTATTGAATAGGTGCTCCCTGTCATTTATATTTTATGTGGAGCACATCCTATAACCTATTCATATCATTGTTGTCCAGTTGAAGCATCATGTGGTTGGTGTGAATTTACACAGTCCATGTCTATGTTTGTGCCACAAAGACATTGTTTACATACACCAGTGTTGTAGTGGTTGTCCATGTGTTGATGCAAATAATGAGTCTTTGATGGTTAGTAATTATATGTTGTGTTTGCCTACAATGTCTGATGTATGTTGGCCAGGTCAGTGTTGGGATGTTGTGTTTGCTCGTGATGTAAGTGAATCTAATGAATGTGTCAAGATGTTGCGTCTTGTGTCTATTCGTCACAAGTACAAGAGTGTTGTCTGTCTTACGTAGAGAGACTGGGTGTTGTTGTTGTCTTGTTGGGCCATCATGTTGAGATGTTTGACTTGTCTTTGTCTAATATCTTTGTTGGTTTTTATTTTATCTACAGGAAAAGCCAGAATTCTAGTTTTAGATTTTAGATTTTCCTGGGTTTTTAGTAGACTGGAAGTTTTTGATAAATTAGTTTTTGGTGGACTAGAAGTTTTTGATAAATTAGGTTTAGTGGATCAGTTTTTGGTGGATTAGTGTTTGGTAGATTTGTAGCTTTCACTGGATTAGAAGTTTTTGCTACATTTAGGAATTTGGTTTGTTAGGTTAGTCTCCTTGCTGTTTGATTTTTGCTGTATCCTAATTTCTTTGTTGATGCTACATGTCTGTATATTATTGTGAAGTTTAGAAGTGTAATAAACAAATGATGCTTGTGTTACCCTTACTTTGTTGTTTAGTTGATAGACTCTAGTGTTATAGTCATTGGTGTTAGAACAGCCCTTGGAGTAATTCTTTGTCTGGGATTGGAGAATATTGTTCTAATCCCCTGTCGGCCCACCCTGGGATCTTTTTAAACCTTAATTCTTTTCTATTCTTGTTAACCGAGGACGGTGAGAGGTTCTTTCTCTTTATTCATTTTCTTCTTTGGCCCTACGCAGTCAGGGTTTGCGCTCTTCTCCTCACATCACCGTAGCAGAAGTAAGTGGTCCTTGCTTCCTGTTTATACCTTGAGGGAGAATATCAAGGACAGGAAGATGTAATTTCCTATACTTAAGTGCTCAAAGACAAAGAAGCGCAACACTGACTTTTAATGGGCCAGAGAAGAAAAGGACAATAAGGAAAAATAGAGAAAGAGCACTGTGTATATCCTCCTCTGTTAACAAGAAAAGGGGTAGAATTAAGACAGAAGATTCCAGGAGTTCTTAGGGCGGGGGATGTACTGTTGTACACCCCAGACAGAAATTACACTGCTGGACTGTAACAGGATCAATGAGTTTACACAACAGACTACAGACTAAACAAAACAAATTAAGAACAACAAAATTAGGTTTTTATTGACGGAACTGCATGGTTTAGTGACAAACAGGCATCCTGGCATGTCACATAACCGACATATACAGAAATGGGAACCTATGTTCCCACAGTAATCACTGCTGCCTAACATCGCTACGCACCTGACTAGGTACCCATCTTCACAAACCAACAAGGACATGGCAACAACAGAGCCTCAACGTAAACAACCACGGTAACAGCAGGTATGGACTCTCTATTGTAATCATCTCAGGACTCATGGACAGTTGGTACATACAGAAATGGGAATCTGAAATCCCACAGAGATAACTGCTGCCTAGTACTAACTACAGGGGCGGTCTCTAAATGACAGTGAGACCTCAATCATGTTCAGTTGAGTCGAAGGGCACCTTCAATACCCACACAAGACACCCGCATCACATAAGTCGACTGGGACCAGATACAGCGAGAAACCATAACATAACGAATAACAAAACTATAACCCTAACAGCAGAGATATAGTGACATAAACACGCATAAACAGGTATACGAAGGGGTATAAAAAAAAGGGGGATGTGAGCGGCCTACGACATTAACCAGAGCCGGGGCTCAAGTTTGCTCTACAAACCACAAACATGGCCAGAGGTCACTACCAAGAGTGGGCTTACAAATTGCCAGTCATTTTGATGGATTTCCTCGGTCCTCGTGTGTGGGCCACACAAGCCAGTCATGGTTAAAAATAGAGGCATTTGTGACTCCCTGCTCTGGTCCAGTGACTGGGCCTCCCCATTCTATACTACAGCGATCTACATCATCGCTCCTTCGGCCACGGTTGTCTGGTTTGGAGAGCAAACTTGAGCCCCGGCTCTGGTTAATGTCGTAGGCCGCTCACATCCCCCTTTTTTTTATACCCCTTCGTATACCTGTTTATGCGTGTTTATGTCACTATATCTCTGCTGTTAGGGTTATAGTTTTGTTATTCGTTATGTTATGGTTTCTCGCTGTATCTGGTCCCAGTCGACTTATGTGATGCGGGTGTCTTGTGTGGGTATTGAAGGTGCCCTTCGACTCAACTGAACATGATTGAGGTCTCACTGTCATTTAGAGACCGCCCCTGTAGTTAGTACTAGGCAGCAGTTATCTCTGTGGGATTTCAGATTCCCATTTCTGTATGTACCAACTGTCCATGAGTCCTGAGATGATTACAATAGAGAGTCCATACCTGCTGTTACCGTGGTTGTTTACGTTGAGGCTCTGTTGTTGCCATGTCCTTGTTGGTTTGTGAAGATGGGTACCTAGTCAGGTGCGTAGCGATGTTAGGCAGCAGTGATTACTGTGGGAACATAGGTTCCCATTTCTGTATATGTCGGTTATGTGACATGCCAGGATGCCTGTTTGTCACTAAACCATGCAGTTCCGTCAATAAAAACCTAATTTTGTTGTTCTTAATTTGTTTTGTTTAGTCTGTAGTCTGTTGTGTAAACTCATTGATCCTGTTACAGTCCAGCAGTGTAATTTCTGTCTGGGGTGTACAACAGTACATCCCCCGCCCTAAGAACTCCTGGAATCTTCTGTCTTAATTCTACCCCTTTTCTTGTTAACAGAGGAGGATATACACAGTGCTCTTTCTCTATTTTTCCTTATTGTCCTTTTCTTCTCTGGCCCATTAAAAGTCAGTGTTGCGCTTCTTTGTCTTTGAGCACTTAAGTATAGGAAATTACATCTTCCTGTCCTTGATATTCTCCCTCCTATGACAAGTGGCGAGCCTCGGCCAGGATTGTTTGGCGGCCTTTAGATTATCTTGTTGGTGTCTGTTCCAGTCTTCAATGATTCTTTTAGGTGGTAGTTCCATGTTGTTTTTTTTGTGCCTTTTTGGGGGTGTGAGAGGTCCCTGGCCAAAGACATTAACTGGGTTCAGGTTTGTTCCCCAAGTCTCCAAGAAGCACAGCATTGAGAGAAGAGCCTCCAGATCTACACCACATCTCAAGTCATCGAAATTAAAGGTGACCTTATTCCATGTTTAGGGAACCGAAGTTTCCCACCCAGCCGGCACTCAGTCTGAGTCCACTGGTATAAATTAAGAGTGCGAACACTCCAACGAAGGTCACCAAACTTTAGGTATAAAGTCTTTTGGAATATGCATATAGATTCCTACTGAAACCATCAAGCTTTACTCAGAAAGCTACAGAGGTGGTTGACGACTCCATGAGAGCAGAATGCTCCCCACATTCAATAGAGGCTGGGCTGTGCTTGTCCAAGAGAAAAATTCTGTTGATTCTTTTGGGAGAAGCAGTTGTGGACTGTTCATGCGACTGATTTCAGCAGTGCCAACATCTGGGGCCATCCATAGAAGTACCTTTCCCTTGTTTGTCTGGAAGAGGGGACATCAGAAATCCATCCCACCAGTGTGTCCCACCAGCAGCAGAGCGCTGGACATCCATATTCAATCCCCACCGGTGGCACCATCACCTGAGATCATCGAGGGGGATGTTTCCCTTATTGTGCATCAGTTCACCATGTCCGTTTGAAGTGACAGATGACAATGTTACCTGTGGTGATAAGAAAATCCTTTCCTTATAGGCGGAAGCAGAGGAGTTAATACTAGCGTGTTCATCCATGTTCATGATGTCATGGGTGGACATATTGAGTGTTGCGGGTCGAGTGAACAGTGATTTCCTATATTTCCCCCGTGCATAGAAAATTTAGAAGCGACACACATAGACATTCAGTGAGAAGAAATAGCATCCAGCGAGAATCATCGAGCAGTGAATGAACTGATTTCCTATATTTCCCCTGTGCATAAGACAATTCAAAAGAGACACATAACTAGTGAGAGGAAACGATATCCAGTGAGCATCATCAGACAGAAACATTCGTTATATATTTCTGCGACACACTTTATGGACAAATAATTAATTACTAGTTAATTATTTTGTGTCATGCAATATTAATTCGAATTGGGAATCCCCACGCACAGAAAGTGAGTCTAAGACGCCATGTCTTCCAGCATGTTTGTTTTGCTTTGTTTTGTTTCCCATGTACAGGTATTTTCCTACCCCGCTTCATTTGGGTACCATGGTGACAACTGAGAAATTACTGACTCATCCCATGGAACTGGTGGATGCGGCTGGCTGAAGCGGGCTACCAGAATCATACCGGGAAAACAAAAACTGGGTTTGCCTGCATAGTCATGGGAATTATATTTTTTTTTCAGTGGCAGGGAAGTGTACATCTTGGTTTGCAGGTGATCTAGTGGATAGCATGCATGTTATTCCGGTCATTGTTGTTTTCGGGTTACAAGTAGGGATTCGTAAATTTAAGGGGATGCCTGTGTGAAATTTATTTTTTTGTGCCCCTACGTATCTCATCCATGGAGCTAAGTGTTGATGTTGATGTCAGGGTTGCTAGGTTTATTGTGTATGCAGACTGCATATTCCTCATGGCCACTCAGAAGATATGGTATTATCTTTTGTCAGAGACTGATTTTTTTAAAATTGTCACTGATGTATGTTTTTAAGGCAGGTTCAGAAAATATAACTGGTGACAATTTTACGCTGAGAGGTTTAAGTCCCGTGATGAAACCCCCTTAATTGATTGTTTACTTAAATAGCCCTAGTGTTTTGTCTAAACCCTAAGGGTTTAGAGTATTCGACGAGGGACCGTCGAAAGAATTGGGGGTGTGATGTGTAATCGTCTGGCGCGATACATGATGATGATAATGTTACCAGTACCAGCATCCCTTGCAGTGCCCTGGGGTATGATGGGAAGCCGCTCTGGAAGCATGAATAAATAGAGGCGCGTGTCAGTTTCCCGGTCTCTCCAAACCAGACAACCGTGGCCGAAGGAGCGATGATGTAGATCGCTGTAGTATAGAATAGGGAGGCTGTAACCAGCCCTCCCCAGTCACTGGACCAGAGCAGGGAGTCACAAATGCCTCTAGATTTAACCATGACTGGCTTGTGTGGTCCACACACGAGGACCGAGGAAATCCATCAAAATAACTGGCAATTTGTAAGCCCACTCTTGGTAGTGACCCCTGGCCATGTTTGTGGTTTGTAGAGCAAACTTGAGCCCCGGCTCTGGTTAATGTCGTAGGCCGCTCACATCCCCCTTTTTTTTTTATACCCCTTCGTATACCTGTTTATGCGTGTTTATGCCACTATATCTCTGCTGTTAGGGTTATAGTTTTGTTATTCGTTATGTTATGGTTTTTCGCTGTATCTGGTCCCAGTCGACATATGTGATGCGGGTGTCTTGTGTGGGTATTGAAGGTGCCCTTCGACTCAACTGAACATGATTGAGGTCTCACTGTCATTTAGAGACCGCCCCTGTAGTCAGGACTAGGCAGCAGTTGTCTCTAACTGTGGGATTTCAGATTCCCATTTCTGTATGTACTGACTGTCCATGAGTCCTGAGATGATTACAATAGAGAGTCCATACCTGTGGTTACCGTTGTTGTTTACGTTGAGGTTTCTTTGTTGTGGTGTCCTTGATGGTTTGTGGAGATGGGTACCTAGTCATGTGCATAGCGATGTTAGGCAGCAGTGATTACTGTGGGAACATAGGTTCCCATTTCTGTATATGTCAGTTATGTGACATGTCAAGATGCCTGTTTGTCCCTAAAGCCATGCAGTTCTGTCAATAAAAACCTAATTTTGTTGTTCTTAATTTGTTTTGTTTAGTCTGTAGTTTGTTGTGTAAACTCATTGATCCTGTTACAGTCCAGCAGTGTAATCTTCAGTCTGGGGTGTACAACAGTACATCCCCCGCCCTAAGAACTCCTGGAATCTTCTGTCTTAATCCTACCCCTTTTCTTGTTAACAGAGGAGGATATACACAGTGCTCTTTCTCTATTTCTCCTTATTGTCCTTTTCTTCTCTGGCCCATTAAAAGTCAGTGTTGCGCTTCTTTGTCTTTGAGCACTTAAGTATAGGAAATTACATCTTCCTGTCCTTGATATTCTACCTCCTATGACATGTCTATACATGTAGAATATGATCTTTTTCTATTACGATTTTGCCATCTTTAGTTTTTAGACAGCCTGTTGATGTACTCGTTCTTTTATTAGTAAGTTCCTTAATTCTTTTGTGCACTAATTTGATATTTTGACTGTTGTGTTGTTTTTCAATGTCTAAGCACTTTTCCTCAAACCTATGCTTCTTTTGCCTCCTTACATAATATTTGACTTGTCTGTGAATTTCTTCATATTTGGCAGGCATTATTTTTGTTGAGTCTTCTTGTTTCCATTAGGTGTAAAATTTCTTCTGCCATCCATTTCTTACGACCCACCTTCTATAATTTTGGAATAGTTGTTTCTGCAGCCAAACTGATTGAATTCTTCAACATTTCCCATTGATCATCCACGTCCTGGAATAATATCTCTAGATCAGACAATAATATCAAATCTGTTCTGTACTTCTATGTTGAATTTGTTTTGTATTTCCTTGTCATTACTCAATGTACACAAATCATATTTAGTGTTTCCTGTTATATACTTGACTTTCTTCAACTTTATCCTCAGTGTTCCTGTAAGTAGTCTGTGGTCACTATAACAATCAGCACTGGGAACTGTTTTTGCTATTGTTAGTGCGTTTCTAAATCTTCTGCTAATCAGAATGTAGTCAATCTGGTTTCTGATCCTGCTATCAGGACTCCTCCATGTCCATAATCTTCTAGGGTGTTGCTTAAACCAGGTGTTTCCTACAATCATTTCCTGTTCATTTGCCCACTCTACGAGTCTGTATCCTCTTTCATTTCTCTCACCTAAACCATAGTTTCCTACTGTGTATCTATCACCTTGATTTCCTACTTTTGCATTGAAGTCTCCTATTATGATGTTTATTTCTGCATTTTTACATTTCTTTAAGGCAGTCTCTATGTCATTATAAAATTCCTCTACACTATCTTCACTGGATTCTCCTGTTGATGCATATACTTGAATAATATTTATGCTAAAAGGTCTGCCATTTAATTTAACTAGTAGAACTCTGTCCGACACGGCCCAATATCCTTGATCTGATTTTGATGTTTTCCGGTCGAAAATAAAAGCCACTCCCCTTTGTCGGTCTTCACCTCCAGAATAAATAATCTTAAAATCTTCATCTATCTTGATGCCTGCTCCTGTCCATCTCGTTTCGCACATCCCTAGAATATAAATTTTTCTCTTTCTATTTCTTGTTTTATGTTCTCTAATTTTTCGTCGTCGTTTAACGTCCTAACGTTCCATGTTGCTAATTTTAACGTCTCTGTCTTTGTCTTGCGATGATCAGTCTTTAGTCTTTAATGTACTAGGCACTTTTAAAGAGGTAGTTTGCCGTTGCTTTCCTCTGTGGCAATAACCGTACTGGTCATTTGACCGCAGCCATTGACTCGAGAGAGCTCCTCTGCCTGCCGTCGTGAAACTTGAGACCATAACCAACCAATATCTGTCGGCTGCCCTCAAAATTTCATCCACCACCTGCCTTCCGTAGCTTCTTTTGAACACTTTCAATAAACGAAAACGAAATAACACCACATAATACACAGGAAAAACACTGAAACATTAAAAAAAAACAACACTAAAACATCGTCATCCCGAAGAATTGATGCGTCACGTCGTCGCCATTGTACCGGAAGCAAGTTTACGTTCAGTAAATAGCTGCCATGGATCACAGCTGATTAGTGTCATGGATCAAAATCTTAGATGTATACCATGGTCTAGGTCTAGTGCCATAGGTCGATATATGATGCCGCAGATCTGATGAGATGGGTGGGATATACTCTAGTGCTGTTTGATGGCTCTTTAGCATAACCATACGGCAACAGGAATATGTAAAACTGATGTATAACAGCATAGCGTATGACAGGTAGCGCAGACGCCCTTGAACAACTTGAACAGCATGATGCGCTGGAGAGCCACTCTATCGCTCTTAGTATTTATCACCATAAGGCCATTTGAGAGTTCGTGATTAAGCCTCGTTTGCCGGTCTTGACCGTGGTGTTGATGAGTCACATACTCTGACTCACTTAAACTGATAAACTATTCTTGAACGTGGTGTTTGTGAGCCACATGCTCTGACTCACTTAAACTAATAAACTGTGGTTTCAAGCCTACACACACTATAACTAGCTGAACGCACTATAGAATTTTCGTCAGAATTTTCCACAAATATATTATACCCAATTACATGTCTGTGGTTCCACAATTCATAGACATCACGAACACGATACAATTATATAATGATAGAGTGGCACAATTTTGGCCATAACTCTAGATGGATCTCACTATGTCCATGCGGACAACGCCTCGACGCAAAACTAACTTGTTTGTCCCCCACTTCCTGTTAGGAAGCGAGTTCCAACGTGTTTCACGTTGTGTGCACAGTGCTGTCTTTTTTAGTTCACTCAGCGGCCCATAGAGTTTATCTTCCACTGTCATCTCTCTAGGCCAGAAGGTTTGCCTAGACATGTTGTAATTAGGGAAGTCTTTTGTTATGTGCTCTGCTGTTTGCGACGCCAATCCACATGTGCACATGGTTGATTCACCAATCTTGAATTGTGTATACATGTGGTTGCGTAATTTAGTGTGTCCTGTTCTGAGGCGCAGAATAATGACTTGTTCTGGTCTGTCCATAATGTGGTCTTACGTTTAGGTGTCTGATACTCAGCCTCTTCCATGTAAACTTCAATTTGAGAAGCAGCGATGTTATTTTTAACAAGGATCAGTACCCCACCCGTTCGCCTGCCCTTTCGGTCAGATCGGTAACATTTTCGTTGAGGTGAGTTTCTTGCAAGCAGCATACGCTTATGTTTTCTTGGTCCAAGATGTTTTCTAGTTCTATTTTTTTTTTTTGGGTTGTTGTTGCTGACTCCCTCCGCATTCCAGTGCTTTATATTTAGTCTTTGTTTGATATGGCAAGACGCTCTATGCTCAAGGTCGCCTGGCTCCATAGGACATCAGAGAAGGACCTCCAGTAGCTGTGGTTGGACCCCTTTCGAGGCATATGGCCCCGCACTGCACCTGCCGGGGGTCCAAAGCAGAGCGGGCACCATAACATTTAGCAGTAGTCCGACATATCTCATGGCGTGCTTGCGTGGCATTCTGATTTCTGTGGTGCGCCTCCTGGCTGACTGCCTCCATCTTCAGCACCTTTCATTTGCTAGAGCAGAGTGTGGTCTTAATCGAGTTTAGGTGTGTAGGCACGCATACATATGTCTGCGCATGCATGTACGTGCATACACATCTAGTGCGTTATGGTTATTTCTCGGCGCCAGTGACTCGCCGCCGCCCCTTCTCCTGTTAGTTACAACAGTTCCGCCACGAAAAGGCCAGGAGTTGGACTTTTGCTGCATAGGTGATGAATGCACAATCCATAGGGGTATTTATGCAAGGTTGGGCGCTCACCCCAACTCCGCCCTCGGCTACATACCGCAGCATTTGGAACCACCCCTTCACTGATAAAAAAGACGGTTACAGAATTCTGCTCCTCTTTGGTGAATGTCATAGGTGGAGTGGCTATCTTTAAATTCCCTTACGTCGTCACCCTGTTCGTCTGCACCGTGATGAAAAGTGCCTACCACTCTTGACATCCTTATCAACAATATTAACCGGTTTCAAGACAATGACATAGTTATTGTAATTTCTATCACCCTTATAAGCTTTTCATTTGATTCCTCTCCTATAGTGTCTAGTCTGTATTGTATCTATATTTCTTTCCTTTACTCCAGTGAGTGCTCATCAATACATGCGAATTTATTTCTCATGTTAAGTTATAGAAGAATGTAAAGAGGAACGCAGGACTTCTTACAAGTTATAGTCCGCTTGTGGTGAAAGAACGGTTTCACAAGTAAAACATGTAACAAAATACACCAGTTTTGAGAATCACTGAATGAAAGAAATAGCCTCGAGACGAGTGGTTTATTGAACCTTCATGTCCGGTTGTCTGAGAAGTGGTCGCAATGTGAACCTAGCCCGTGTCCAGTTTACAGATTCTTGGTCATTATGTGGTCTGTTTTTCTCGGGTCACGTATGTAGTCAGTAGCTGGACTATCGACTAAGATGTGATTTTTCGTCCGTATTGTGTTCTACAGGGTGGTTGTAAAGTCTCACTACAGTCTGTATGTAGAACAATTGTTAAAAATAATGTCATCAAAATGTGCTCTACCGGTCTATCGTGAAGCAATATGCAGCGAATAGCTGTCGCCTGTTGGAGTTATTCTTTGCACTCCAAACAGAATGGTGTTATCAACAGAAAAAATAACGCCAGACATGTTGCAGAAGGTTTTTTGGCACTATGAAGTGACGTGTAAAGTCATATCTTGAAGCCCGTCGCGGATATTTCCAACACACGTTATAATGGATACTCATTAGTTAGTTAGTCGACAGATTATCCTCAATGCACATCGAACCATTCAGTCCATAAGTGCCTGGATCCCCTCCTCAGCAAATTTCGCAGTTCTGTGTTGGTTTACTACTCCTTCTTTGGCTTCCTGCGTAGTGTTCTTGTTTTGCCACATCTCTTTTTAACTTGCTGTTCTCGTAGCCTGACCATGGTTGTAGATTCCAGTCATCGCTTGCTTCTCGTAAACGACTTACTTCTCGTAGAGCATTCAGAAAGTCTGCCTGGTCCATGGCTCGGCTGCCTTCCACAGCAGCCCTACCTGCAAGCCTGTCAGCCTGCTCATTTCCTTGTACACCCGCATGCCCTGACACGAAGATGAAAACTAATCTTTGCCAGCCGAGACCGCCTCCAGAACAGTAGCCACTCTCTTCGGATCCACCCTATCCTCTATCCTCCTGAGCATACTCATTGAGTCACCTAAGATCACATGCCGACTGAATGTGGCTCGAGCCATGTTATTGCTTTAATTACTGCCGTGGCTCCATAGTCAGGCTGCTTGTGGTTAAAGCAAAGCGCAAGACTCTTCCTTCACAATTTTCACTCCGGCCTGAGCCGTAAAGACCCATGAACTTCTCACTCCGTGTGTAAATGACAGCATCATACTCTAAAGAATTCTCGAAGTTCAGCGCTTGTACTTCCACCTACACAGCAGCTAGATTTTCTTGTCTGCATTTCCTGTCTAGTTTGATGCACACTGAAAAGGATGTACAGAACTCTGTTGGCACTTGTACCCACTCCTCGCAAGGTTCTAAGTCCTCAAGTGAACACATCCTGCTGAAGAATGTCTTCGCTTGACCCATCCACGACTTTCCGCTTTTTAACCTTACTGCCCTTTACCTTCTTAATCTCGCTATGCAGTGGATGTTGTGTGTTTTGCATTGACTCTGAGATAGGCGCGTGCTTGACAAATTTGTTTTCTGTCCCTCATGGTTGGAAAATCAAGAAGGTAGCCCATCGCCATGCATGCTGTGTCTCTTGTACATCCAAGAATAATGCGCATAGCTTCGTTCTGTATCCTTTCCATCCTTTCTATCTGCCTATGACTGAGAGTCAGGATCGCCATCGCATACTCCAAAACGAAGTAAAAGACCCTCGTAAAGAAGAAATAGATGGCGCTGCTCACAGTGTGCCGCCGCCATCACCCGCATTGAAGCCAAACCCGCTTGTCCTTTGTTATCACTTGTACTACGTGCTCAGTATAAGCAAGGCTTCGATCAAATCGTATCTCCAAGTAATTCATTGTGCTGCGTTCTTTCCACCGTCTCTGAACTCAGATTTACAGTTGGCGTTGGTGTGCTGACATATGGTTATTCAAAGAGAACAATGTCACTTCAATGAATACTTTATTGGTACTTTTCAGCTTCCAACACAGCGTTAGACCATAGAAGTGACTATTGTAACTAATTTAATGAAATTTTAGCACATTTGTTGATGACATCATGTACTTCATTTTTCAAATTAGTTCTACTTGCAAAGTGTAGTGCGACTATACAAATGCCTGTATAATCTGCATTACTTCGTCTGCTTGCTTGCTGTGTTCGTTGGCTTGAGCTCCAACGTGAAGTCCTGTATGTCGGATGAAGACATCCTGTTGTCCCAACATCAGTGTTGATGTCATACAGGACCTGAGGTTTGCATGAGTATCCGTTGTCCATGTCTGACTTATTGGGTGCAGACTGGTGGTTCCTCGCCGTACAGGCAGACACTCTCTGACTTCGGAGGAATCGGCGATCATATTGACTTTAGCCAGGACCCCAAAGGGACTGTTGCCAGGACGCTCGACGAGGACGCGTCAATAGGTCTGGCCAGTATATAACCGGCCCTGGTGCCTTGGAAACACCTTTGCGTCCACTTCGTCTGTTTTTATATTGTCTATAACACACACATTCATGTTTTCTACGGTATAATGTAGGCAGTGACCTACCAACCTAATATAACCTCCCTTTACGACCTGCACCAATGATCTAAAGTGGAGCTCTCGCTAACAACATGGCACATACGTGTACTAATCAAAAATCAGATTCTCTGGGCTGGTCACTTGACTCGCATGCCAGATCACAGGATCCCTAACCGATTTTTTTTTTGCGGCGAGTTGTGTTGTGGTAAACGCTCTCAAGGCGGCCAGAGGAAACTCTTTAAAGACACTCTGAAGATCTTACTAAAAGCTTTTGGAATTCATCACGATATTGGGAGACTGCTGCCAAAGATCGAAATTCGTGGCGTACATCATTACGGGAAGGATGTAGTTACTTGTGAAGCAAACAGAGCTACAAGAGCTGCGAAGAAAAGATTGGACAGAAAAAGAAAAATAAAAACGCAGGAGATCCTCCTCTTCGACGTCGAGCATTCCTTTTCGAACCAACATAGGCCATACAGCCATCTTAGAACTCACGGCTCTAAACTTCCAACCCCATTGGATGAAATTAATGGTCATCATCATTCTTGATGGACAAACACTAACATCCTCCAGCCATTGACGATTGACCTTCTGAAGCATGATCTCAGTCAGATACAATGATAACTCATGGGCCTTGGGTCTGCATTTCAGATTTCAGTGTTTATTTGTCATAGTTTAAAATATTATTAAAGTTAGGGAACTGCGGTAAAGCTGTGGAAATGTAAACAACATAAAATAACACAAAGTAATGCAGTTTTACAGAACAGGGTTACACAAACCACAGGACGTTACGGCGACTAGCCTTCATCAGTAAACAAATACATAAAAAACAGAACATATAATCACTTTGAAGACCCTCCAGTGACTTCATTATTAAAGCATTAGAACAGGATGGGAAGAATGAAAAGATTAACAAATGAGAAAACATTAAGAGAAAATGAAAACTAGAAAGAAATTTTGCTACTTATCACATAATCCTAGGCTGTGATACTCAAATATATCACAGGCTAGTCGCCGCAACGTTACGTATTTTGTGTAACGCTGTTCTGTGAAGCTGCATTACTTTGTGTATTTCATATTTTTTTAATGTTTTTCATGCAAGAGAATGTTTTTTCCACTAGATACGTTTTCTTTAAGCACGTTAGTGTATTTCTTTCCTCATAGTACATACCGTGTGGCGTTCGTGATCTTCTCTGTCCACAACTCTCTGTCTCGTATGCTGCCAATGTTTTTATAGCCCACTAGCTGACCCGGCTCGCTTCGCCCAGTCCCCTGGTGGGGAGCATCTCATTTAATTCATATAAGTAGTCATATAAGTTCTCGTTCCCGTTAACAGACTGTCTGTCTGTCTGGCTGTCTGTCTGTCTGTTGTCTGTCTGTCTGTCTGTCTGTCGTAGTTGGGATGTCTGTCTGTCTGACCCGGCCCGGCATCGCCCCAAACTCCTGGTGTGGAGCATCTCATTTAATTTCATATAAGTAGTCATATAAGCTCCCGTTCCGTTCCCGACTATCTATCTGTCTGTCTGTATATATGTCTGTCTGTCTGTCTGATCCGGCCCTGCTTCGCCCAGCCCCTGATGGCGAGCATTCATTTAATTCATATAAGTAGTCATATAAGTTCCCGTTCCCGACTCTGTCTGTGTTTATGTCTGTCTGTCTTGTCTGTCTGTTTCACTGACCGAGCAGGGAGTCACAAATGCTCTAGATTTACCATGACTGGCTTGTGTGGCCAAAAGAGCCAAACTTGAGCCCCGGGCCTCTGGTTAAAATTGTCGGTTAAGCGTCCGCTCACATCCCCCCTTTTTTTAATACCCCTTCGTATACCTGTTTATGCGTGTTTATGCACTATATCTCTGCTGTTAGGGTTATAGTTTTGTTATTCGTTATGTTATGGTTTTTCGCTGTATCTGGTCCCAGTCGACATATGTGGTGCGGGTGTCTTGTGGTGGGTATTGAAGGTGCCCTTCGACTCACTGAACATGATGAGGTCTCACTGTCATTTAGAGACCGCCCCTGTGGTCGGACTAGAGCAGCAGTTGTCTCTAACTGTGGGATTTCAGATTCCCATTTCTTGTATGTACTGACTGTCCATGAGTCCTGAGAGATTACAATAGAGAGTCCATACCTGTGGTTACCGCTGTTGTTTACGTTGAGGTTTCTTTGTTGTGGTGTCCTTGATGGTTTGTGGAGATGGGTACCTAGTCATGTGCATAGCGATGTTAGGCAGCAGTGATTACTGTGGGAACATAGGTTCCCATTTCTGTATATGTCAGTTATGTGACATGTCAAGATGCCTGTTTGCCCCTAAGCCATGCAGTTCTGTCAATAAAAACCTAATTTTGTTGTTCTTAATTTGTTTTGTTTAGTCTGTAGTTTGTTGTGTAAACTCATTGATCCTGTTACAGTCCAGCAGTGTAATCTTCAGTCTGGGGTGTACAACAGTACACCCCCCGCCCTAAGAACTCCTGGAATCTTCTGTCTTAATCCTACCCCTTTTCTTGTTAACAGAGGAGGATATACACAGTGCTCTTTCTCTATTTCTCCTTATTGTCCTTTTCTTCTCTGGCCCATTAAAAGTCAGTGTTGCGCTTCTTTGTCTTTGAGCACTTAAGTATAGGAAATTACATCTTCCTGTCCTTGATATTCTACCTCCTATGACATGTCTATACATGTAGAATACTGAATCTTTTTCGATTACGATTTTGCCATCTTTAGTTTTTAGACAGCCTGTTGATGTACTCGTTCTTTTATTAGTAAGTTCCTTAATTCTTTTGTGCACTAATTTGATATTTTGACTGTTGTGTTGTTTTTCAATGTCTAAGCACTTTTCCTCAAACTATGCTTCTTTTGCTCCTTACATAATATTTTGACTTGTCTGTGAATTTCTTCATATTTGGCAGCATTATTTTTGTTGAGTCTTCTTGTTTCCATTGGGTGTAAAATTTCTTCTGCCATCCATTTCTTACGACCCACCTTCTATAATTTTGGAATAGTTGTTTCTGCAGCCAAACTGATTGAATTCTTCAACATTTCCCATTGATCATCCACAGTCCTGGAATAATATCTCTAGATCAGATAATATATCAAATCTGTTCTGTACTTCTATGTTGAATTTGTTTTGTATTTCCTTGTCATTACTCGAATGTACACAAATCATATTTAGTGTTTCCTGTTATATACTTGACTTTCTTCAACTTTATCCTCAGTGTTCCTGTAAGTAGTCTGTGGTCACTATAACAATCAGCACTGGGAACTGTTTTTGCTATTGTTAGTGCGTTTCTAAATCTTCTGCTAATCAGAATGTAGTCAATCTGGTTTCTGATCCTGCTATCAGGACTCCTCCATGTCCATAATCTTCTAGGGTGTTGCTTAAACCAGGTGTTTCCTACAATCATTTCCTGTTCTTTTGCCCACTCTACGAGTCTGTATCCTCTTTCATTTCTCTCACCTAAACCATAGTTTCCTACTGTGTATCTATCACCTTGATTTCCTACTTTTGCATTGAAGTCTCCTATTATGATGTTTATTTCTGAATTTTTACATTTCTTTAAGGCAGTCTCTATGTCATTATAAAATTCCTCTACACTATCTTCACTGGATTCTCCTGTTGGGGCATATACTTGAATAATATTTATGCTAAAAGGTCTGCCACTTAATTTAACTAGTAGAACTCTGTCCGACACGGCCCAATATCCTTGAACAGATTTTGATGTTTTCCGGTCCAAAATAATAGCCACTCCCCTTTGTCGGTCTTCACCTCCAGAATAAATAATCTTAAAATCTTCATCTATCTTGATGCCTGCTCCTGTCCATCTCGTTTCGCACATCCCTAGAATATTAATTTTTTCTCTTTCAATTTCTTGTTTTATGTTCTCTAATTTTTCGTCGTCGTTTAACGTCCTAACGTTCCATGTTGCTAATTTTAACGTCTCTGTCCTTGTCTTGCGATGATCAGTCTTTAGGCGAATCATAATGTACTAGGCACTTTTAAAGAGGTAGTTTGCCGTTGCTTTCCTCTATGGCAGTAACCGTACTGGTCATTTGACCGCAGCCATTGACTCGAGAGAGCTCCTCTGCCTGCCGTCGTGAAACTTGAGACCATAACCAACCAATATCTGTCGGCTGCCCTCAAAATTTCATCCACCACCTGCCTTCCGTAGGCTTCTTTTGAACACTTTCCAATAAACGAAAACGAAATAACACCACATAATACACAGGAAAAAACACTGAAACATTAAAAAAAAAACAACACTAAAACATCGTCATCCCGAAGAATTGATGCGTCACGTCGTCGCCATTGTACCGGAAGCAAGTTTACGTTCAGTAAATAGCTGCCATGGATCACAGCTGATTAGTGTCATGGATCAAAATCTAGATGTATACCTATGGTCTAGGTCTAGTGCCATAGGTCGATATATTGATGCCGCAGATCTGATGAGATGGGTGGGATATACTCTAGTGCTGTTTGATGGCTCTTTAGCATAACCATACGGCAACAGGAATATGTTAAAACTGATTGTATAACAGCATAGCGTATGACAAGTAGCGCAGGACGCCCTTGAACAACTTGAACAGCATGATGCGCTGGAGAGCCACTCTATCGCTCTTAGTATTTATCACCATAAGGCCATTTGAGAGTTCGTGATTAAGCCTCGTTTGCCGGTCTTGACCGTGGTGTTGATGAGTCACATACTCTGACTCACTTAAACTGATAAACTATTCTTGAACGTGTGTTTGTGAGCCACATGCTCTGACTCACTTAAACTAATAAACTGTGGTTTCAAGCCTACACACACTATAACTAGCTGAACGCACTATAGAATTTTCGTCAGAATTTTCCACAAATATATTATACCCAATTACATGTCTGTGGTTCCACAATTCATAGACATCACGAACACGATACAATTATATAATGATAGAGTTGGCACAATTTTGGCCATAACTCTAGATGGATCTCACTATGTCCATGCGGACAACGCCTCGACGCAAAACTAACTTGTTTGTCCCCCACTTCCTGTTAGGAAGCGAGTTCCAACGTGTTTCACGTTGTGTGCACAGTGCTGTCTTTTTTAGTTCACTCAGCGGCCCATAGAGTTTATCTTCCACTGTCATCTCTCTAGGCCAGAAGGTTTGCCTAGACATGTTGTAATTAGGGAAGTCTTTTGTTATGTGCTCTGCTGTTTGCGACGCCAATCCACATGTGCACATGGTTGATTCACCAATCTTGAATTGTGTATACATGTGGTTGCGTAATTTAGTGTGTCCTGTTCTGAGGCGCAGAATAATGACTTGTTCTGGTCTTGTCCATAATGTGGTCTTACGTTTAGGTGTCTGATACTCAGCCTCTCCATGTAAACTTCAATTTGAGAAGCAGCGATGTTATTTTTAACAAGGATCAGTACCCCACCGTTCGCCTGCCCTTTCGGTCAGATCGGTAACATTTTCGTTGAGGTGAGTTTCTTGCAAGCAGCATACGCTTATGTTTTCTTGGTCCAAGATGTTTTCTAGTTCTATTTTTTTTTTTTGGGTTGTTGTTGCTGACTCCCTCCGCATTCCAGTGCTTTATATTTAGTCTTTGTTTGATATGGCAAGACGCTCTAATGCTCAGGTCGCCTGGCTCCATAGGACATCAGAGAAGGACCTCCAGTAGCTGTGGTTGGACCCTTTCGAGGCATATGGCCCCGCACTGCACCTGCCTGGGGGTCCAAGCAGAGCGGGCACCATAACATTTAGCAGTAGTCGACATATCTCATGGCGTGCTTGCGTGGCATTCTGATTTCTGTGGTGCGCCTCCTGGCTGACTGCCTCCATCTTCAGCACCTTTCATTTGCTAGAGCAGAGTGTGGTCTTAATCGAGTTTAGGTGTGTAGGCACGCATACATATGTCTGCGCATGCATGTACGTGCATACACATCTAGTGCGTTATGGTTATTTCTCGGCGCCAGTGACTCGCCGCCGCCCCTTCTCCTGTTAGTTACAACAGTTCCGCCACGAAAAGGCCAGGAGTTGGACTTTTGCTGCATAGGTGATGAATGCACAATCCATAGGGGTATTTATGCAAGGTTGGGCGCTCACCCCAACTCCGCCCTCGGCTACATACCGCAGCATTTGGAACCACCCCTTCACTGATAAAAAAGACGGTTACAGAATTCGCTCCTCTTTGGTGAATGTCATAGGTGGAGTGGCTATCTTTAAATTCCCTTACGTCGTCACCCTGTTCGTCTGCACCGTGATGAAAAGTGCCTACCACTCTTGACATCCTTATCAACAATATTAACCGGTTTCAAGACAATGACATAGTTATTGTAATTTCTATCACCCTTATAAGCTTTTCATTTGATTCCTCTCCTATAGTGTCTAGTCTGTATTGTATCTATATTTCTTTCCTTTACTCCAGTGAGTGCTCATCAATACATGCGAATTTATTTCTCATGTTAAGTTATAGAAGAATGTAAAGAGGAACGCAGGACTTCTTACAAGTTATAGTCCGCTTGTGGTGAAAGAACGGTTTCACAAGTAAAACATGTAACAAAATACACCAGTTTGAGAATCACTGAATGAAAGAAATAGCCTCGAGACGAGTGGTTTATTGAACCTTCATGTCCGGTTGTCTGAGAGTGGTCGCAATGTGAACCTAGCCCGTGTCCAGTTACAGATTCTTGGTCATTATGTGGTCTGTTTTCTCGGGTCACGTATGTAGTCAGTAGCTGGACTATCGACTAAGATGTGATTTTCGTCCGTATTGTGTTCTACAGGGTGGTTGTAAAGTCTCACTACAGTCTGTATGTAGAACAATTGTTAAAAATAATGTCATCAAAAATGTGCTCTACCGTCTATCGTGAAGCAATATGCAGCGAATAGCTGTCGCCTGTTGGAGTTATTCTTTGCACTCCAAACAGAATGGTGTTATCAACAGAAAAAATAACGCCAGACATGTTGCAGAAGGTTTTTGGCACTATGAAGTGACGTGTAAAGTCATATCTTGAAGCCCGTCGCGGATATTTCCAACACACGTTATAATGGATACTTCATTAGTTAGTTAGTCGACAGATTATCCTCAATGCACATCGAACCATTCAGTCCATAAGTGCCTGGATCCCCTCCTCAGCAAATTTCGCAGTTCTGTGTTGGTTTACTACTCTTCTTTGGCTTCCTGCGTAGTGTTCTTGTTTTGCCACATCTCTTTTAACTTGCTGTTCTCGTAGCCTGACCATGGTTGTAGATTCCAGTCATCGCTTGCTTCTCGTAAACGACTTACTTCTCGTAGAGCATTCAGAAAGTCTGCCTGGTCCATGGCTCGGCTGCCTTCCACAGCAGCCCTACCTGCAAGCCTGTCAGCCTGCTCATTTCCTTGTACACCCGCATGCCCTGACACGAAGATGAAACTAATCTTTGCCAGCCGAGACCGCTCCAGAGACAGTAGCCACTCTCTTCGGATCCACCCTATCTCTATCCTCCTGAGCATACTCATTGAGTCACTAAGATCACATGCCCGACTGAATGTGGCTCGAGCCATGTTATTGCTTTAATTACTGCCGTGGCTTCCATAGTCAGGCTGCTTGTGGTTAAAGCAAAAGCGCAAGACTCTTCCTTCACAATTTTCACTCCGGCCTGAGCCGTAAAGACCCATGAACTTCTCACTCCGTGTAAATGACAGCATCATACTCTAAAGAATTCTCGAAGTTCAGCGCTTGTACTTCCACCTACACAGCAGCTAGATTTTCTTGTCTGCATTTCCTGTCTAGTTTGATGCACACTGAAAAGGATGTACAGAACTCTGTTGGCACTTGTACCCACTCCTCGCAAGGTTCTAAGTCCTCAAGTGAACACATCTGCTGAAGAATGTCTTCGGCTTGACCCATCCACGACTTTCCGCTTTTTAACTTACTGCCCTTTACCTTCTTAATCTCGCTATGCAGTGGATGTTGTGTGTTTGCATTGACTCTGAGATAGGCGCGTGCTTGACAAATTTGTTTTATGTCCCTCATGGTTGGAAAATCAAGAAGGTAGCCCATCGCCATGCATGCTGTGTCTCTTGTACATCCAAGAATAATGCGCATAGCTTCGTTCTGTATCCTTTCCATCCTTTCTATCTGCCTATGACTGAGAGTCAGGATCGCCATCGCATACTCCAAAACAGAAAGTAAAAGACCCTCGTAAAGAAGAAATAGATGGCGCTGCTCACAGTGTGCCGCCGCCATCACCCGCATTGAAGCCAAACCCCGCTTGTCCTTTGTTATCACTTGTACTACGTGCTCAGTATAAGCAAGGCTTCGATCAAATCGTATCTCCAAGTAATTCATTGCCTGCGTTCTTTCCACCGTCTCTGAACTCAGATTTACAGTTGGCGTTGGTGTGCTGACAATATGGTTATTCAAAGAGAACAATGTCACTTCAATGAATACTTTATTGGTACTTTTCAGCTTCCAACACAGCGTTAGACCATAGAAGTGACTATTGTAACTAATTTAATGAAATTTTAGCACATTTGTTGATGACATCATGTACTTCATTTTTCAAATTAGTTCTACTTGCAAAGTGTAGTGCGACTATACAAATGCCTTGTATAATCTGCATTACTTCGTCTGCTTGCTTGCTTGTGTTCGTTGGCTTGAGCTCCAACGTGAAGTCCTGTATGTCGGATGAAGACATCCTGTTGTCCAACATCAGTGTGATGTCATACAGGACCTGAGGTTTGCATGAGTATCCGTTGTCCCATGTCTGACTTATTGGTGTGCAGACTGGTGGTTCCTCGCCGTACAGGCAGACACTCTCTGACTTCGGAGGAATCGGCGATCATATTGACTTTAGCCAGGACCCCAAAGGGACCTGTTGCCCAGGACGCTCGACGAGGACGCGTCAATAGGTCTTGGCCAGTATATAACCCGGCCCTGGTGCCTTGGAAACACCTTTGCGTCCCACTTCGTCTGTTTTTATATTGTCTATAACACAACATTCATGTTTTCTACGGTATAATGTAGGCAGTGACCTACCAACCTAATATAACCTCCCTTTACGACCTGCACCAATGATCTAAAGTGGAGCTCTCGCTAACACATGGCACATACGTGTACTAATCAAAAATCAGATTCTCTGGGCTGGTCACTTGACTCGCATGCCAGATCACAGGATCCCTAACCGATTTTTTTTTTGCGGCGAGTTGTGTTGTGGTAAACGCTCTCAAGGCGGCCAGAGGAAACTCTTTAAAGACACTCTGAAGATCTTACTAAAAGCTTTTGGAATTCATCACGACACTGGGAGACTGCTGCCAAAGATCGAAATTCGTGGCGTACATCATTACGGAAGGATGTAGTTACTTGTGAAGCAAACAGAGCTACAAGAGCTGCGAAGAAAAGATTGGACAGAAAAAGAAAAATAAAACGCAGGAGATCCTCCTCTTCGAACGTCGAGCATTCCTTTTCGAACCAACATAGGCCATACCAGCCATCTTAGAACTCACGGCTCTAAACTTCCAACCCCATTGGATGAAATTAATGGTCATCATCATTCTTGATGGACAAACACTAACATCCTCCAGCCATTGACGATTGACCTTCTGAAGCATGATCTCAGTCAGATACAATGATAACTCATGGGCCTTGGGTCTGCATTTCAGATTTCAGTGTTTATTTTGTCATAGTTAAAATATTATTAAAGTTAGTGGAACTGCGGTAAAGCTGTGGAAATGTAAACAACATAAAATAACACAAAGTAATGCAGTTTTACAGAACAGGGTTACACAAACCACAGGACGTTACGGCGACTAGCCTTCATCAGTAAACAACTACATAAAAAAAACAGAACATATAATCACTTTGAAGACCCTCCAGTGACTTCATTAAAGCATTAGAACAGGATGGGAAGAATGAAAAGATTAACAAATGAGAAACATTAAGAGAAAATGAAAACTAGAAAGAAATTTTGCTACTTATCACATAATCCTAGGCTGTGATACTCAAATATATCACAGGCTAGTCGCCGCAACGTTACGTATTTTGTGTAACGCTGTTCTGTGAAGCTGCATTACTTTGTGTTATTTCATATTTTTTTAATGTTTTCATGCAAGAGAATGTTTTTTCCACTAGATACGTTTTCTTTAAAGCACGTTAGTGTATTCTTCTCCTCATAGTACATACCGTGTGGCGTTCGTGATCTTCTCTGTCCACAACCTTCTGTCTCGTATGCTGCCAATGTTTTTATAGCCCACTAGCTGACCCGGCTCGGCTTCGCCCAGTCCCTGGTGGGGAGCATCTCATTTAATTCATATAAGTAGTCATATAAGTTCTCGTTCCCGTTACCGACTGTCTGTCTGTCTGTCTGTCTGTCTGTCTGTCTGTCTGTCTGTCTGTCTGTCTGTCTGTCTTTCTGTCTGTCTGTCTGACCCGGCCCGGCATCGCCCAACTCCTGGTGTGGAGCATCTCATTTAATTCATATAAGTAGTCATATAAGCTCCCGTTCCCGTTCCCGACTATCTATCTGTCTGTCTGTCTATATGTCTGTCTGTCTGTCTGATCCGGCCCTGCTTCGCCCAGCCCCTGATGGCGAGCATCTCATTTAATTCATATAAGTAGTCATATAAGTTCCCGTTCCCGACTCTGTCTGTCTGTCTGTCTGTCTGTCTGTCTGTCTGTCTGTCTGTCTGTCTGTATGTATGTATGTCTGTCTGTCTGTCTGTCTGTCTGTCTGTCTGTCTGTCTGTCTGTGTGTCTGTCTGTCTGTCCGTCCGTCCCTCCCTCTCTGTCTGTCTGTCTGTCTGTCTGTCTGTCTGCCTGTCTGTCTAATCATTTATTGGTTGCAGTTAGAACAACCTTAGATAAACGAAGACCAACTTACAAAAAGCATTAGAAAGAGCACTTGAAAGGTCTTTACATCTTCCCCAACAATTAACTTGGGTAAATGGAGCAGCGGCAGCAGCATCAGCAGAAGAAGGAAAAGGAAGAGTAGGAGCTGGGAGGAGGAAGAGGGAGGTGGAGGAGGGAGGAGTTAGGAGGGAGGAAGAGATAGGCGAAGAGAGGAGGAGGAGGGAGGAGGAAGGAGGAGGAGGAGTAGGGAGGAATAGGAGGGAGGAGGAGTGATTAGGAGGAGGAGAGAGGAGGTAGGAGAAGTGAGGAGGAGGGAGGAGGAAGGAGGAGGGAGGAGGAGGCAGGAGGAGCGAGGAGGAGGAGGGTAGGTGAGGAAGAGGGAGGGGGAGGAGGAGGGAGGAGGAAGGAGAAGGAGGGAGGAGAAGAACGCAGGGGGAGGAGGAGGAGGGAGATGGAGGAGGAGGGAGTAGGAGGAGAGAGGAGGAGGAGGGAGGAGGCGGAGGGAGGAGGTGGAGGCAGGAGGCGGAGGCAGGAGGAGGGAGGAGGAAGAGGGAGAAGGATGAGGGAGGAGAAGGAGGGGAAGGATGAGGAGGGAGGAGGAGGAAGAGGGATGAGGAGGAGGGAGGTGGAGGTAGAAGGAGGAGGAGGGATGAGGGGGAGGACGTAGGAGGAGGAGGGAGGAGGAGGGAGTAGGAGGAGAGAGGAGGGAGTAGGAGGAGTGAGGAGGAGAATGGAGGAGGAAGGAAGAGGAGTGATTAGGAGGAGGGAGGAGGAAGAGGGAGAAGGAAGACGGAGAAGGAGGAGGAGGGAGGAGGAGAGGTAGGAGGAGGAGGAAGAGGGAGGAGGAGGAGGGATGTGGAGGGAGGAGGAGGGAGGATGTAGAGGTAGGAGGAGGGAAGAGGAGAGAGGATGAGGAGGGAGGAGGAGAAGGGAGGAGGAGAGGAGGAGGAGGGGGAGGACGGTAGGAGGGGGAGGAGGAGAAGGGGGAGGAGGGATAAGGGGGAGGACGTATAATTAGAAGGAGGGAGGAGGAGGGATTGGGAGGAGAGAGGAGGAGAAGGGAGGAGGAAGGAAGGGGAGTGATTAGGAGGAGGGAGGAGGGCGAGGAGGTAGGAGGAAGAGGGAGGAGGAGGGTGGAAGGAGGAGGAGGAGAAAGAGGGAGGAGGATTGTAACGCATATGCCTGTAGACAACTGCAGCGAAAAAGGTGGGTCTGTCTATCTATCTGACCCGGCGTGGCTTGCCCAGCTCCTGGAGGGTAGCGTCTCATTAAATTCATACAACAAAAAAAGTAACTTAAAAGAATGTCCTTCCACACACCATCCATTATTTTTAATGAAAACTCTTTCTAATCACCTGCATGGACTACAGTAACTTCTTAAGCATAAAAAGATGAGTTACAATGTTATGCATTGTGCATTATTTTTATGAAAACTTTGAAAATGCCTTACAGATTGTATCATTATTTATTATAACTCATATGCCGGTACATAACTATGGACAAAGAGTTTATAAATCTTTGAAAACGATGCCACAATATGATTATAAGTTATACAGAAAAGTTATGCCCCTTGAAATAACTTTTACAGAGTTAAGTCCCCTGAGATATATTAAATTATAATGAAAAGTGAAAAATGAAATAATATTGGGTAAGCAGCCGATTTCACACTAAAAAAATATGACAGTGGGCTGCACTGGAATGAAAGGAAGACGTGTAGAAAATTTCATCTCAATCGGATGGGCCGTTCGCGAGTGCACAAAGGACATACGGACATACAGACAGACAGACAGACAGACAGACAGACGGAGATCGCAATTTATATATAAGATGTCGTGTGATGTTGTGTTGGTGATCATATCTGTCTACAGCATTCTGCCTCTTGTGCTGTCAATCGTCTTATAGTTCATGTCATGTGGTGTTGGTGAGCTCATTTTGGCTGTCCAATTAAGTTTAAGTATTCTTCTATAAATCCACATCTCCAAGGCTTCCAGAGATTTTTTCGCCTGTTTACTGATTGTCCAGGATTCACAGCCGAATGTTAAAACAAGTTCTATGTAACACGAAGAATTATACTTTCAAGGACAATGAAGTACTGCACAAAATCTTCTTCATTTGATAGAATGCAGTTTTGGCTTATCCTATTCTGTTCTTTATCTCAAACGAAGGCCAGTGTTGTCACTTTCTACAACTACTGTATCTGTCATTTCCTACAGATCATCCTGACTTGTTGCTATCAAGACGGTGCCATCAGCATAACATAAATTATATATACATATTGTGACCACTGACCAGGATCTCTGACATATTTTCTGTAGATCTCATTGTATATTCACTGTACAATGAGAACTAATCAGGAGACAATACACAACCTTGTCTGACGCCCTTCTTTATACACTGAAATGTTCATACAAGGTTGTTGATTTATATGACTGCTGTTTGCTGCGAATGTATGTTCTTTATTATTCGCAGATCTTTGCCGTCAATGTTCAGCTGCTTTAGTAATTTTACTATTTCGTAATGTTTCACATTCTCAAATGAATTTGAGTAGTGTATGAAGCGTAAATATAGATCTGTTTTTACTTCTATAACTATTTCTAATAATGTCCTGGGAATATATATATATATATATATATATATATATATATATATATATATATATATATATATATATATATATATATATATATATATATTAGGGGGGGATCATTTGAAATCCGCTCTTGCCGCACCGCGCAGTAATTGCGTACGTTGAACACGATCATGTCATAAAGTACAAACCAATGAATATGAATTAAATGAGACGCTCCCCACCAGGAGCTGGGCGAAGCCGGCCCGGGCCGAGTCGTCTTTTTTTTTTTGGGAACGGGAACGGGAGCAGAGGCCGAATATGAATTAAATGAGACGCTCCCCACCAGGAGCTGGGCGAAGCCGGGCCGGGCCGGGTCGTCTTTTTTGGGAACGGGAACGGGAGCAGGGGCCGAATATGAAGAAAGAATATAGAACCTGTGTGTTTATTTATGAATTATTTACTTTTTAGTCTGTTGCAAAGGTTGTGTTTAGTTTTACAGATGCTCAAGGGTGAGCAAAGACAAACATTAACATATTAACGCATGGTCAGAACAGAAGAAAAAGATGATAATGATGATGATGATAAGGAGGATAAGGAGGAGAATGAGAAAGAACCGTACGTAGAAGAGTAACAAGAACAAGAAGAAATAGATGGAGGAGAGGAGAATAGGAGTAAGAAGAGAAGGAGTAAAGTGATAAAGGAGATGACAAAGCAGGAGGATGTGCTAGAGGAGGAAGCGGGGGAGGAAAAAGAAGAAAAAGAAAAAGAAGATGATATTGATGATAAAGATAAAAAGGAGTGGCACGAGGAAGAAGAAAGTGAAGTAAAGTATAAGAAATAACAAGAAGAATATATGAAAGATAAGGAAACAACAAGAATAATAATACTAGTTGACCCGGCCCGGCTTCGCCCAGTCCCTGGCGGGGATCTATCTATCTATCTGTCTGTCTGTCTGTCTGTCTGTCTGTCTGTCTGTCTGTCTGTCTGTCTGTCTGTCTGTCTGTCTGTCTGTCTGTCTGTCTGTCTGTCTGTCTGTCTGTCTGTCTGTCTGTCTGTCTGTCTGTCTGTCTGTCTGTCTGTCTGTGTAGTAGAAGAATAGATAGTACTGAAAATAAACTTATCAAGACATCACGAACAGCCAATAAATGGTGGGCGGTGGGATGACTGCAGAGTACTGCAAAGGATATGCTACTAACTTTCTCTTACAAAAAAATACATTTTTTTTAAACGAACGGAAATCTTTATTTTCAAAGGGTTAAGAATTGGGCACATGTGTGTGTGTGTGTGTTTGTGTGTGTGTGTGTGTGTGTGTGTGTGTGTGTGTGTGTGTGTGTGTGTGTGTGGCGTGTGTGTGTGTCATTGTGTGTGCCCTTTCCGTCCACAAATCCACACTGTTCACCACTAATTTCTGGTTTAATCACGTTTTCTTATTCTTTTCATAATTATTCTGAGTAACAGCTTTGAGACTTATAAGATTTATTGTGCAATGCTCTTCGCATTTAAACGCGCATGGTTTCTTTGTCAGAGCTATAAATATGGATTTTAATAGATCGCTAGGAATGTCCACTATTGTAGATACCATTTAGAAATTTTGTTAACTTTTCGATTCTAAAATCATCTAGATCCTCAATTTCCTCCAATGTAATGTTATCTGGACCGGGTGTCTTTCCTTTCTTCATGCGATGTAGTTCATCTTCAACTTCCGCTGCACGTATTAGTGGACTCTCACAATTGTTTTGAATAGTAATATCCGGTCTCCTATCATCACACAGCTCTTCCAGATATTCCGTCCGTCTATAAACTATAACATCTTGTCCCATCAATACTGCGAACTTTCTTCGATTTTAAACATTCAGTGGTATTCGTGTATTTCTACCAGTTATTGTATTTATCTTTGATACATGGGAAATGAGTCTTTCCCATAGTTTGTCCCAAGTTTTCATGCGCTTTTCATTCAGCCATACTTCTTTAGCCATTTTACATTTATTTACTATTTCTTTATGTATTCTATTATATTCTTCTTTATCTTGCTTTTTTCTTTCTTCTCCCTCTATTTTCACAGGGCGGCCTGACGAAAGCATCACACAGGAGCACGAATTCCGTACGACCAGAAGTCTCCTGGAAAACTGCACTGATGAACGAAAGACGTAGGCCAAAATCGAACCCACAACCTCTGAGTACGAGGCCCTCGGTGTAACTACTTCACCACGGAGACTTCCGTGGCGAGTAGTGTGGAGTTAATTGTATATCCTTTATAGGACGTGGTAGTAAGCCCTAGCATTATTTGACTGTTTGTGATTCTTGGCAAGTTTACGTTCAGTAGTTTGCCACTGCTTTCTGAGCGACCGGCACTCATACCATTTCATAAAAACAACGCAAGGCGGTCTGCTGCCAAATCTCCCGTAGTTGTGTTTCGAACGCTGCACGCACAATTACAAATTGCGTTCGTAAACCCTTCGACACAGAGATGTGTATTGTACGAAGAAAATAATTATTAAATTTAATAGATTCGCGACTTGCTAGCTCAATCTCATACTGCGGAAATCTTGGTGCCTCGCCAACGAGGGAAATATTCAGACAGAGAAGAACGTGCGTTCAATACTAGGCTGGAGAGGTCGGCACAATGTGGTCTGTGTGCGTTCATTTGTCTGTACCAAGGTCAGCGGTGAGGCGATCTGTAACCAGGTCATCAGTTAAAAGGCTTTCACAGTCTAGGTTGTAGACCTGGCACGGCCGTCCACGGGATATATACCAGGCGAGGCACAAGGGCAACCACTGGTAAACCATACGAGACATTAATATAAAATGGCATTCTGTTTTGTCTTTATCGGTTTTATAATTTTTACATATCGTGTTCATTTACGGCTGTTTGGTTTTATTGCGATTGTTCGTTTTCGTTGTATTAGCATTAGCCAAGTAACACTAGACGATGATGATAAAAGTCAAGAGGGTCTTTTAAAGCACCAGAAAATGTGCGGAAGTCAAAAGAACAGAAATATCAATTGGGGAAACCTTTGAGACCACTAAGACAGTTCATATATGAATACACATGTATTGTTTGGCTCTCGTAGAAGTAAGGGTAAGAGTTGAAGGCGCACTAGGCAACATAAACATTCAAAGCTATAGTTAACGATCGGGGTTCAAACCTGTCACCTCCAAATGACGACAGCGTCTTGCTGCAGGAACAAGTGTATTTTAACGCACGACCAACCAGACACGCCTATAAAAAAGTATCTTCATTAGCCAGATCTATTATTATTTGGAAATGGCAGTTTCGTATCAATGGTTACTAAGAAAGCACACTGCACCAGTCTTCCTACCAACTCTATGCTACCAATGCCAAAACTGGACAGTGATAGAAAAATAGAAAAGACAAATCACAACAACAGAAATGAGATTCGTGGAAAGAAAACTCAATGTACTATGAAGAGAGAAAATCAGAAATGAAGAAAATGACTAAAGTGTGGGTTTAGGCTGAGCTAGATTTTATTAGAAGGCAGAAAATCAAATGGTTTGGCCATGTAACTAGTTTACCAGCTAATAGCATACCAGAATAATTAATGATGTACAGACCAAATGGAAGCAGAATAATAAGCCAACCACGTAAACAATGGACAGAGGGAGTAGAACAGTCAATGGGAATCTCGATACATGAAGCCCATAAACTGGCACTCTCCCACTGTTTATATCTCACCTCGACACCGCAAGGTACAAGAGGAACAAGATGAGATGAGATGCGATGAGTTTCTAATCCCGGTCGGTAACTATAACTTTCAAAGATTATATTGTCTGTGCGTTCCCTTGTCCACCCCCCCCCCCCCCCCCCCCGATGGTGTTTCCACCTTGTCGTGGTGGGGGAGCTTGAGTTTCTCAATGACCCTGAGAGCTATGCCGGCGGTAGCATAGCTACCAACAGGGCCTCCCAAGCCGGACAGGTCAAAGGGTAGAGAACAGACAAAGAGAAACACCCTGGTCCTCCAGGTTGGGGGTTGAAGCGTGGGGTTAACATCCCCACCTTTGTAAAAACTATTTTGTTACGATCAGATACATAAGCCTCGAATTCGGACTGACTTATTTGGACAACGACCTCGGAACGTTAAAAGACTCTTGAGATTTGGAACATGGAATGTACGGACACTATATCGAGCTGGAGCGGCTGAAGCACTAACCCGGGAGCTGGTTGAATATCAAATGGATATAACAGCAATTCAAGAAATAAGGTGGCCAGGAGAGGGTACTTTAGAGCAAAATGGAATGATTGTAATATATGGGGGAAACACCCAAAATAAACATGAATTAGGAACAGGATTTTGTCATAAAAAAGAGCTAAGGGGGAACGTTCTAAACTTTAAAGCTGTTAATGACAGGATTAGTAAATTACAAATAAAAGGTAAAAGGAAAAATATAACGATGATTAATGTACATGCACCTACTGAAGAGAAAGAAGATGACATTAAAGAAGACTTTTATAATGATTTGGAAGATGTCATAGAAGACACCCCCAAACAGGACATCCTGATTGTGCTGGGAGACTTCAATGCAAAACTTTATTTTCAAAATTGGGTACGCGAGCCCGTCTGACATTCTGCCATTCATCACGCTTTTCTCTCATACATTAATGCATTCATACATCAGTTATAAAGCTAATCTTAGACAACAACAGAAAATTATGCATTAAAAAAACATGAAAATAATCAATAATACATGACCTACGAAGCAATTTTTAACATGGCCATTATAAATACCTAAGGAAGATGTAACGTACCTTACTAATTGTTGTTTGTTTGCATATCCTTTACAGGACATCGCTGTCAACATCAGCATCTTTCAGCTGCTTGTTGATTTCTTGGCAAGATTACGCTCAGTAGTTTGCCATTGCTTTCTAAGCGACCGGCTCACATACCCCGTAAGTTACCGACGCGGTTAGAACCGCTACCGATTCTCGCCGTCGTCACGTTACTTACGAGAATGTACGAGATGACGGAGAAAGTCGTGTAACCACTAGATCAGGGAGGCCGGCACCTTACATATGAGAATGTTTATTTTACTAGTTATAGTTTGCGATAATTTTTATTATTTCTTTTAAGGGAGGGGGAGGCATGCAGTTTGTACTGAGATAGTGTCCAAACAGGTTGCGACTGTATGTATAGTGATTGGTGGTGTCTTTGATTTATTTTGGAAGATTGTTCCACAACTGAGCGGCAGAGAGCACAAGGCTTGTTCTGTATAAGTCTATGCTAGGTTTAGGGACATGGAGTATGTTTAGTCGGTCGCTATGACTTGCGTTATATTGAAACAATGGCCAAAGATGGCGTGGGACATTTTGAAATAGGATTTTGATTTGTGAATGATTTTGGCCGTATTAAACAGTAAGCGTGTGTAATGTAGCAGTAACTGAAGACGTTCATGTAGGTTAGTATTGTTGGTAATCTTTTCACCATTAATTAAACCCCTGCTTTTTATGGAGTGAATACAGGCGTTTTGTTATTGATTTGGAACATCCCTCCCAGATTGTGGAGCAATAGTTAATATGTGTTTGTATGTGTGAAGTATAGAATATTTTTCTTGTGTTTTCATTAAAGAAAGTTTTAATTTTGGGCAGTTTTTATACCTTTTTTTTTTTTTGGCTGTTTGTTTAAAGTGAGCGTAAACATGGTAATTAAAGATATAATTATAATTAGATTTCTATTAATGATAAGACCCAGCGCTTTGTGCTCGGTTGCACTTTCTACAGGCGAGCTACCAATGACTACGTAAAGAGTTCTCTGTGAGTTTGGAGTGTGAAGTCTTTGCATGGTTGCTTTTAACATAGGTTTAGTTTTAGGAATGTTAATATGTAAGCGGCTTGCATAACTCCAGTTAACTGTCATCTGTCATCTGCTGCCTATAGCACCTTGCAGTGTAAGGCAAGGGAGTCTTGAGCCTAAGGGATTAAGGCCACCTGACTAGTGCGGTTGCTGCGAACTGTGCAGGCTAGAATTTTCATTTTCCCTCACAGCTTACCGAGGATTCGAACCTGGGTCTCCCGAAGGAGAACCCGGCTTTTTTAGCAACTCGACCAATGACTTTTATGTTTATAAAATCATTTATATAAATGGCAAGTAACAGAGGGCCATGTATAGACTCTTGAGGTACTCTAATATTAATAGTAATGATTTGAGATAACGATTTATTGTGTGATACTAATATTTTTCTGTTTAATAAAAAGATTTGTATTAATATAACTATATTATCTCTCATTGTTTTTAGTATGATCTATCATATCGAATGCTTTTCTAAAGTCAATGAACATCACTACACATGTTGTTAATATTTTGATGCCAGTTTTCTATCATGTTTCTAGGGCTGTATGACAAGAGTATTATGACCAAAACTCTGACTGACTGTCAACTATTAGCTTGTAGCGAACTAAGTTTTCTAGTGTTATTATGTGAATGTGCTTTTCTAGCGGTTTGGATAGTGATGGTAATATAGAAATGGGCCTATAGTTACACATGAGACCACCGTCTAATGAATCAGCTTTTAAATGAGGATACACTTTAGAGATTTTAAAGGCTGATAGAAAGTGACCTTTGGTGAGACATTGATTATAAATACACGTCAGTGACTCGCAGATCGCGTTAATACAAGAACAGATTACTTTATATTGTTTTTCCCTTCATACTGTACGGTTCTGTACGTCTCACCCTTCTAAAATTCAATGTATAAAGTAAGTAGACCCACAAATCATGTTTTATGTGGACGTCTAGACTTGTTTTAGTATGTGCTATTAAATTTAGCTTCCATTATTGCGTATACTGTGTAGGTGCGGCGGCGAGAACCTCTGGTGTTCTAAAAATATGGTGAAATACAAACAAAAGGGGGGGGGGTGGATGACGTTCTGAAAATATGGTGAACTTGCTTGATATGACGTATGGAACACGAGAGGTTGTGATACAATTGAAAAGTAAATATTATGTTTAGAATACTAGAAGATCTTCACACGTGCGGAGACCTCCTGGCGGCTATGTGTCTTAAATTTACTATTTCCAATTATAAATTATTGTATCTAGATTTTATTGTTTATTGTAATGTTTGCTTATTTCGCGCCATCCCAAGTCCTTCCCTGGTTTGTGGTAGCGCCGCCTACGCTCTGGCGTTACCATGGTTTCCATGGCAACACACACACACACACACACACACACACACAACACATCTTTCGTTTCCCCAGATGAGTCCGGCTGTCAACACAGGTCCGATGCTTCAGAAATATTTACTTTTTTTTTTACCAGTCATCCCTGGTAAATACAAATACCTGGGTACAATCTTTAACTGCTCCAACATCATAAGGGAAGAAATACAAACTAGAATCAACTCTGGAAATAAGATATACTATGCACTACAACATCTACTAAAATCAAAGGCGCTATCTTATTATATTTATGACCACCCCTATATCACTCCTACTTGATCACTAATACCCCTTACCACCATACCCATTATAACTTTATATGCTTTCCTTTGTACTCGGTGAATATACCACCCTTTACCTTCACTACTATCACACTGTTCAGATGATAGTAAACATCTCTTACTTCGAGTATAACCACGACCCATCACACCCTTGTTTATACAGCATACACATTATGTCTACGCCACCACCATATACCCATGAGTAGAACGACCCATCACACCCTTGTTTATCTCTACCCATACTAATAGACGTAACCAAAATAACTTCCCCCTTCGCTTTCCAGAAACTAAACATTTACCTTAATTACTTTTACACCCCACCAGGCAGCGTCAAAAAACCCGTTCCCACGAAAAATTTCCCACACGCCGAAAAATTCACCCGCCCCAAAAATATTTCCTTCAGCCTCCAGGCTGGAGCCATTTTACCCATATTTCCTTCATAAACCCTATTAGCCTCCAGCCTGGAGGCTGAAAGTGGGGTCTGCGCGCCAGCCTCTACTACTAGCAATTCCAAACCAAACATTGATGACATCTTGAAAGCTAAATATCAGTTTCACAAAGCTCATTAACGTTTTTATTTTTGCTGCATAGTCGGATATGTGCACACTAGGTCTGATGTAACTATCATTTTGCTAACGTCACCTTCTTTGATAACTTTTATTAGTAAATAAATATGTTGGTTGTCTTTGTTTTTTGTGCACTGCACGCCACTCACCCATGATTAACTTAGTTTTCGTCATTTTTACCAGAGCTTTTGTTCTGGCTTGCAAGTATTGTTAATGTTAGTTGCATATCTTTTACAGGACGTTTGCAGTCAACGCCAGCACATTTTTGCTGTTGTTGATGCCTTGGCAAGTTTACGTTCAGTATATTGACATTGCTTTATGATCGACCGACACCCATACCACAGCGTAAAAAACCCAGCTCATCGTGGTCTGCTTCCAAATCGCGCGCATCTGTGTTTCGAACGCGGGTATACGGGATTACGAACCGGTTCGGTAAGAACTTCGCCACGGGGAACGGCGTTAGTATTGTACAGAAAGAGTATTCGGCCCGCGTGACAAAAGTTTGGCGACTCCTTCTCTAAGGTCTTCATTCTCCTTAGTGAGTGTACCAGTGATCAGTTCAAAGAGGGGAAATAAATGGTGATGGGTATTACATTCTGCACGTAACAATTCACGAGTTGTGTTCGCTTGCCTTGTACCAGAATGTGCTTTACACATAAACGACCAACAACCTGATGTGCCTGTATAATGTTCATGAATACATGGAAAGGAAGATATTATCAGCTGCTATAGTCAGCATGTCAGTAACGCTGGTTCTGTGCCGGAGGGTTACCCATGGGGAGAGGAGGTCTGAACTGATTCCAGCTCTGCTGCTTCTGCTGCCCATACATGGACTGACCGTTGCTGCTGTAGTTGCCACTGCTGTGGCTGGAAGACTCCTTGGTTCATGGTCATGCCTCCTTGAAAGTCACCGGCAGTTCCCAATAGGGGCTTGGCAAGAATTATTCTGAAAGCCGGTACTGAATGTCCCTGCCGTGGCTGTGGCTCGCTGGCCATGGCTGGCTCAAGATGCTGGGCTTGGAGGCTCCTGGATTGAATGAGTTCATTTGTTGTTGCTGCTGATTATAAATGTTTGGCTTGTCTCTGCCAAACTGGTCTCTGCCACTGGATCTGTCAGTGCTGCCAGACTGTCCTCCCCGAGAGACAAACGCGAGCTGCTACTGCCCCTCCCACCACAGCCACCAAACTCTGGGATCCACGAGAACTGTAGACGTCTCTTCCGTCGCGGTCTCTGGCTCCCCATCGGCTGTGACCCTTGCTGTGATATGATCTGGATTATTCTGCCATCTGTAACAGCTTGGGACATGGGCTTTGAACCACAGATTAGAAAAATTGTCGACAAAGTCCAGCCTGAAAGACAGACACTCATGTGGAGTGCCAACTGGCCTAAAGATGTGCGTAAACTAGCGGAAGCACACGTGTGCCTGTCAAATAATAGTAAATATTTATATAATCAGAAGTGACATTATAGCCGGTTGCAGCAGAGTCGTGATTCCAGTCATGTGAAATAATCTTGTTGCAATATATTTATTAACACTCAACATAACGTCTCGTCTAATGCTTGATATTTTCTATTTTAATAATCCTTTGTTGAATCTGCAAACAATCTTATGCATCTGTCGTGAAATCAAGGACCTATAATTTCTTTGTAATTAAATAAATTCAATGTTTTCATATATTATCAAACAAGAAATTAATATAGTTGTTTCCCTTATGTCGTAATACGCATATTATAGTTATGTCCCGTTAATAGAATTTTCGGTATAACAATCTGCAATTTTTCACGTTACTTCTATGCATACCGTATTTTCGATAATAGCAATGAATACACGTTACTTTTTTTTCTTTTTCTTTTTTCGTTCGTTCGCTTTGAACTCAAGCGTAGTGCATACACACTATTTCTAGTAGTGTTGGACTGAATTTTGCTTGTGGATTAGCTTTCCATACAAACAGTGTCCCTCGCCATCAGTTGATCTCGCCATCACTCCGAGTTCAGAGATACTTGTTATTTATAAAATCCCTAAGTCAAGGACGCGAGGTCAACATATAAGTCCAACTATTCGGTGTAGCGATTGAACCGGGCATCAGCACACCGGATGTTTAAGAACATGAGTTCTTATCCATTCGGCCATGATGACCTCTACACAATGCTTAATCTATAATACCTGGCCAATCATGTTTTGGGGGAGAGGGGAGGGCGATTGGCGGAGTCGACATTACCATTATTCGAGACATTTCCACGTATGTCCCGAAGGTCACTAAGATTTGACATCCTATAGCGAACTGATTAAAAATCTCTACTCTCCTCTTTGTGAAAAATATCTCAGCTAATAATGAAGAAGACCTTTGCACACGTCAAATATGGCACGTGCCGATTGTCTGACCAATAAAACGATTTCAATTGAAACAAGAAAAAGAGTGTTCAAGTGCTACATGGAACCTGTACTTGTGTATGGATGTGGAGCGTGGACAATGAGCAGACACGCTGAAAGACATCTGATGGCTGTGGGAATATGGTTTCTGAGGAAAATGCAAAGAATACCATGGACAGACAAAAAACCAATGAACCAGTCCTTCAAGAAACAAATGAAGATCGTAAACTGATTAGAGACAGACGTAGACAGTCAAAATTTGTTGGACATGTTATGAGAAGAAATGACTTTGAGAACTTGGTGAAAACTGGTAAGAACGAAGGGAAGAGACCAAGGGAAAAACCGAGAAGTAACTACCTGGTGGCTTGTCCATGTGGCATGGTCGAGACAGGGACACGGAGCTGATCCGCGACTCTGGTGATCGACTGAGATGGCAAAGCATGACCTCCCACGCTTATCGGCATGGCGCATGGTTGATGGATTGAATGTGTGCACCAAATTGCAACTCAACTATAGTCCCAATTTGGCACCCTCTGATTTTAATCTATTTATTCCACTGACAGGTTCACCTCATGGCACAAGGTTTGAAGATTATGAAGGAGTGATTCATGCAGCGAAGAAATGGCTATATGATCAAGACAGCCTCTGGTACGGGCAAGGAATTCATGTACTAATTTCGCGATGGCATAAAGTTGATAGGGGTTATGTTGAATAATAACGATATTTACATGACATATCCATGTATATTGTGTATACATTTCAGGCTTTTTGAGTAAACAGCTCCTGAGATAAACGATATGGTGCATTACTTTCTGAACGCCCCTCATATATGTGTGCCTGTGTGCCTGCCTGTGTGCCTGCCTGTCTGTCTGTCTGCCTGCCTGTCTGTATAACTTCCGAAATTCTTTACCATCAAATCATATTACATGCGACCAATTCAGTAATTTTTTTCAAACTGACATAGACCAGTTGAAGGCTTCAATACCTAATTCTCCTTGCAACTTATCTTTATTGTCATCGTTTTGCGAGAATAGATGCTCCCGCGATATTCTTTCCGACATACCGCTAATGACAATCACTGAAGTATTCACTTACCTCAGTAACCTAAAAAAAACACAACCTCATCTGGGTTAGATGGAATCAGCAACCGGATTCTCCGTTGTGCTGCGCCAGTGATTTGTACATCACTAACCTATGTATATAATCAGTGTCTAACCAAAGGCCACTTTCCATCAGCTCTCAAAATCGCTAAAGTGTACCCTCTTCTTAAATCTGGTTCATTGGACAATGGTCTCCCGAACAATTACAGACCCATTTCCTTACTATCATCACTATCTAAGCCACTAGAAAAACACATCCATAAAGTAACATTACAGTATCTAGTTCGCAACAAGCTTATTGTTGACAGCCAATCAGGATTTCGACCAAAATATTCTTGCCATACGGCCCTAACAAACATGATAGAAAATTGGCACCAGAATATAAACAACAACAGTCTATGTGGAACTGTGTTTATTGATTTCAAGAAAGCATTTGATATGATAGACCATGTTATTTTAATTAAAAAACTCGAGACAATGAAATTGGCCTTAATGTAGTCACTCTAATATCATCTTTTCTATCAAACAGAAAGCAAGTAGTATCACACAATAAATCTCTGTCTCAAACCACTACCTTCAATATTGGAGTACCGCAAGGCTCTATTCTTGGCCCTCTATTATTTGCCATATATATTAACGATCTACCTTTGCATCTTTCGTCGTCCTGCGATCTATTTGCAGATGACTGTACGGTGTACACAAACGCTGAAAACTGTATTTTACTGGAGTCGTCTTTACAACAAGAATTAAATAATGCAGTTAAGTGGAGCTATTTAAACCGTATGCAAATTAACATCACTAAAACAAAAGCAATGTTATTAACAACCAGACAAAGACTTCAGACTCTAAGCCCACACACATCACTTCAACTTCACATCGATAACATGCCAGTAGAAAGTGTAATTGAGCACAAAACATTAGGCCTAATCATTGATAGAAACCTAACCTTTAATTCCCATGTTCAAGCGCTCATTAAACAAACAGCGAAAAAAGTCTATCAACTCGCCAAGATTAAAAACTTCCTTGATGAGGACACAAGGAAACTATTCTATACTTCTCATATACAGACACACTTTGACTACTGCTCTACAATCTGGGACGGTTGTTCTAATTCAAACACCAAGCGACTTTACTCACTCCAGAAACGGGCCATGAGTCTAATTTATAGCAAACATTTATCTGACAATCCTAGCCTGTATAAACGCCTTCAGTTACTACCATTCCGCAAACGCCTGCTTTTCAATAAAGCTAAACTAATTCACAAAATCCTGCAAAGGAATGCCCCAAATTACCTTTGGCCTTTGTTTAAATATAATGCTAGACATAGTAAACGTTTAAATATACTACACATTCCGAAGCCTAGGATTGACTTATACAAGCTTAACGTACTCTGCATCTCAGCTGTGGAACAATCTTCCACAGGAAATCAAAGACATCACCAATCCCTATTCATATAATCGCAAATTATTCGAACACTATCTCAATACGGATTACCTTCCCCCTTAATAATTGAGATAATAATAATAATAACAAAACCCTAGTATAACAGCCAATCACCTCTTTGTAGGCCAGTATATTCCACATGGTTAATAACAAGTGTCAAACCATTATCTAATATTACTGTGTCGTGTAGTTTTGATGTTTGCATTTTGCCCATGCCTTTATAATGCATATCTTTTATATTGTTACTGTTCTTTGTTAGCCTTGAATGATGTGTGAATGAAATAATGTATGAAAGAGAGTGATAGAAGGGCAGAATGTTAGACGGGCCTGCGTGCCCAATTCTTAACCCTTTGAAAATAAAGTTTGTTCGTTCGTTCGTTCGTTCGTTCGTTCGTTCTGTCTGTCTGCCTGGCTGCCTGTCTGCTTGTCTGCCTGCCTGCCTGCCTGCCTACCTGCCTGCGTGCCTGCCGGTCTGCCTCTGTCTGTCTCTGTCTGTTTCTGTCTGTCTCTGCCTGTCTCTCTGTGTGCGTGTGCGTGCGTGCGTGCGTGCGTGTGTGTGCTTGCGTGCGTGTGTGTGTGTGTGTGTGTGTGTGTGTGTGGTGTACGTATGTGTGCATGTATGGACGTATGTAAGTATATGTGTACCTTTGTGCGCATGTCTGGAAGTATGTATATATGCATGTATATATGTACGTAAGTGTGCATGTTTGGATCTTTGTATGTATGTATATATGTACGTGTGTGTGTGTACATGCATGGGTGTATACATCCTTGCATGTGTGTATATGTGTGTGTGTGTATTATGTATGTGTCAAGGAGTGCGCATTTACAATGCTTTATGTATGCATGTGGCTATATGAGAGTAAGAGATGGAGAGAGAGTGTGTGAGAGAAAGAGGGAGAGATAGTGTAAGTAGGTGAGAGAGGGAAAGGGTGTATGTCAGCGAGAGAGAGAGAGAGAGAGAGAGAGAGAGAGAGAGAGAGAGGGAGAAGAAAGAGTGATATAGATTGTGTGTGAGTCAGACAGAGAGAGAGAGAGAGAGAGAGAGAGAGAGAGAGTTAGAGTGCGAGAGAAATTGTGTGAGAGAGAGAGTGTGTGTGTCAGCGTGTGTGTGAGTGAGAGAGGGAGTGAGAGTGAGAGAGTGTGCGAAAGTTAGAGTTTGTGTGCAAGAAAGAGAAGGGCAGAAAGTAAGAGGGAAAGCATGACAGATAAGGGGGACAAAGAGTGAGAGAGAGTGAGAGCGTGTGAGAGAGGGAAAGAGTAAGAGAGTGGGAGAGAGTTTGAGATAGAGTGAGTGAGTTAGAGAGTGTTTTCCGAGAGAGAGAGAGAGAGAGAGAGAGAGAGAGAGTGGGTGAGAGAGAGTGTGAAAGAGCATGAGAGAGAGCGTGAGAGACAAAGTGTGAGAGAGAGATGGAGTGTGAGAAAAATAGAGAGTGGGAGAGTGATTATGAGAGATGTCGAGAAAGCGAGAGACTTTGAAAGAGAGGGAGAGACAGGGAGAGATTGTGAGAGTGATAGAGTGTATGTGTGAGAAAGGGCGTGCGAGAGAGCATGAGAGAGAGAGAGCATGAGAGAGTGGGAGTGAGAGAGTGTAAGAAATATAAACATTTAGATAAAGTGAAATAGAGAGTGTAGGAGAGAGGGGGAGTAAGTGAAAATGAGAGAGTGTGAAAAGGAGTGAGTGAGAATCAGAGAGAGAGAGAGAGAGAGAGAGAGAGAGAGAGAGAGAGGAGTGTGAGAGAGAGAGAGTAAGAGATAGTGTGTGCATGAGAGAGAATGTGAGGGATAGAGAGAATAATTGAGGCAGCGTGACAAGGTTGAGAGAGTGAGAGACGATGAGAGAATGAGAGGATGAGAGAAAGAGGGAGAGAGAGAGTGAGTGAGTGAGAGAATGAGAGATAGAGATAGGGACAGAAAATGAGAGAGGGTGAGAGAGTGAGAGTGTGAGAGTGAGAGATAGTGAGAGACAGAGAGTGAGTGAGTGAGAGAGTGAGAGAGAGAGAGTGAGTTAGAGAATGAGAGATAGAGAGAGTGAGAGAAAGTGAGGGGGGTGAGAGAATAAGAGAGTGAGAGTGAGAGATAGTGAGAGACAGAGAGTGAAAGACTGATAGAGAGTGAGATTGTGAGAGAGTAAGAGATTGTAAGAAGAGTGAGGGAGAATGAGAGATAAAGAGTGTTGTAACAGAGTAGACCGAGTACAGAGGATCAACTGACCCACGTCAACGTGTCCCATAGTTTCCCTAACCCAGTATATCAGCGTTTCAGAGTAGGGCAATGTCTCAATGTGGTAGTAGATGCACGGTTGAGTGGGAAGTGTAGGAGGTAAGTTAGTTGTTGCGCCTGGTCGAGACAAGTAAACAAGTCGGTTTTGTCGCATGGAAAATGAAGTGGCACCTGAGAGTTTCGAACATGTCTCAGGTTAATTCTGTCTAGCTAGAGAAGGGTATTTAGACATTAGAATGTTCAACAAGGAATGGCCGGTCTCTCTGGACTAAGGACTACACGACTTTCTCCGTAATCCCGTATACTCTCGTGAGTAACGCGACGTCCGCGAGAATTGGTAGCGATTCTCTCCGCGTCAGTAACTTATGGGGTACGTGAGCCGGTCGCTCAGAAAGCAATGGCAAACTACTGAGCGTAATCTAGCCAAGAAATCAACAATCAGCTGAAAGATGCTGATGTTGACAGCGATGTCATGTAAAGGATATGCGAAAACAAAAAAAGAACAAAAAATCCAGGAATGTGTGCTGCAACCGAACTTTCTAATTTGACGAGAAAAGCGTGATGCAGTCGCTCACAGATTTTATGGGAATATAAGAAGAGAAAGCTACAGCAGTATCAAGTACTGCGTCCGACCGAGCTGACAAGATAAAAATCGATTACATTTTTCACACAAGCAATTAGGTGCCGTCTCCATTAGGAAGGTTTGTCTGCATTAGATCTCCAGCACCACCTATCTCTCGCTTTGATTGTACATTCTGTGACACTGCTGTTCGTCCATCTATTGATGTTATCTTCCGACTTCTATCGTCTACCTCTGACTCGTGTGCCTTCAACATTAATCTCTGGTATGGGTTTAACAAGAGTGTTATGAAGATCCTAGCTATCTCTAGTAATATATGATGTGAAAATATGTCATAGGCTCATTGTGTGGCTCTTTCTGTGACTATGCAAAGCACCATGCACCATGAGCTTTTTTTCATGTGTATCAAACGACGCGTCATGCATTGTTATACAAGTTTAATGTGTATACAAGTTTAATGTGTATACAAGTTTAATGTGTATACAAGTTTAATGTGTATCAAACGACGCGTCATGCATTGTTATACAAGTTTAATGTGTATACAAGTTTAATGTGTATACAAGTTTGATGTGTATACAAGATTAATGTGTATCAAACAACGCGCCATGCATTGTTATACAAGTTTAATGTGTATACAAGTTTAATGTGTATACAAGTTTAATGTGTATACAAGTTTAATGTGCTCAACTGTTGTTGAGGCTGAAAGTACAAGCGTTGATTTTCGAGAATTCGCTAGACGGTGACGCGGTCATCTACACAGATGGGACGGTCGTCCGACATGTGAGAAGCTCATGGGCCTTTACAGCTCGGACCGGAGGGAGAACTGTGAAGGACTCTGGTGCTTTCACTGAAACCACAAGTAGCCTGACCATGGAAGTCATGGCAGTAAGTAAAGCAATAACATGGCTCGAGACACAGACATTCACTAGGGCTTGTTTCCTTAGCGACTCAATGAACATGATCAAGAGGATAGAGGAGGGGTCGATCCGAAGAGAATGGTTGCTGCCTCTGGAGCGGTCTCGACTGGCAAAGATTAGTTTCATCTTCGTGCCAGGGCATGCGGGAGTACAAGGAAATGAGCGGGCTGACAAGCTCGCAGGTGAGGCTACTGTGGAGGGCGGACGCGCCATGGACAAGGCCGACATTCTGAATGCTCTACGAGAAGTAAGACTTTTGCGAGAACCAATGATGACTGTGAATCTACAACAATGGCCAGACTGCGAGAGCAGCAAATTAAAAGAGGGGTGGCCAAACAAGAACACCAACAAGATAAACCAACACAGAACTGGCGTCGTTAGCCGCTACACGTTGCGAGATTTGCTGAGGAGGGGATCCGAGCACTTATGGGCTGAATGGTTCGATGTGCAATGAGGATGATCTGTCGACTAACTAACTAATTATAGTGGTGGTGGTAGTGATGGTAGTGGTAGTGGTAGTGGTAGTTGTGGTGGTTGTGGTGGTGGTATAGTATGTCCAGAAATGAATGCCGTCATTCACGATCAATTATTTTGAAAACTGTCTGTTGCATCGTTATGACATTTTCCCTGCCGTCTTATATTTACTCCCACCTAAGGAATATGTCTTTGATAGGTCCAAAAGCAACTTAAATCATCGAAAGCGGCGACATTTCTTTGATGTTTTGGGGAAAATGTAGTGAATGCACGCTAACAAACTAGTTTTACAGTAACCCACGTTATTTCTGGTAAGGACACAAGTACAAGGCGTAGCCAGATTCGTATGGGAGTGGGTGCAATAAAAAAGTAGCTTAAAAGTCGACAGGGTCGACTGCATTGCACCGGGTTTTTATCCCATATGGCTCAGTCTCTTTCCGCAGGGCGGAAAGCGTCGCACAAAGCACGAACTCCGTAGCTCCAGCGACGACCCTCGGGAGTCTCCGAAAAAATGCACTCGTGAAATGAAGGAATCGAACATACAACCTTCAGAGCCCGAGTCAGACGGCTTGACCACTTCACCACGGAGACTCCCGAGAGGGGTGCAATGTGTAATATTAGTAAAGACAGAGAATTTACAGAGGCATGGGGTAAATAATGTGTAAATTGACAGGAAAGTAGAAGGAATATATTTCTTACCTTATTTTTCATTTCCTTCTTGTTTCTTCAGCTGCTGGTTAATAATTGTACACAAGTATTCATGTTACTGCCGGTCTCTCTGGCGGAGGGGTTACACCACTTTCTCCGTAATCCCGTTTATCACGCAGAGTCTCGTAGCGGGCGAGAACTGGGAACGGTTCGTCCCCCGCTGGTGACTTGCGGGATAACTGAGCCGGCCGCTCAGAAAGCAATGGCAAACTACTGAGCGTAATCTTTGCCAAGAAATCAACAGACAGCTGAAGATGCTGCTGTTGACAGCGATGTTCTGTAAAAGGATATGCGAATTTTAAAAAAAAATTCATGTTACTAGGATGCATTTAGCTTTTTATATTGAGTTCGTGAAAGCTTCCAAATAGCTGTGCGTTAATGTGCGTATGGAGTGACTTGAAATGATACAGCATTTAGTCATCATGTGTCCATTTTTAAGGATCTGTTTCGCTTTCTGTGTAGTTTATTCACACGTACACATGAGTGACAGACCCGCTTTGAGTCTTAGTGAAAGATTGTCTACCCTGCTGTTTACTGTTCAGAGACGGAACATGATTACCTGTTTTGCTCTATGAAAATAGTTGTCAGTGTCTCTGTAGTGGGCTTTCTTCTTAACGACCAAGATGTTGGTCCTCTTTTCATTGAAGTTTATAGATTGATTCGTATGCACGTGTGTTGTCCCCTAATTTGACAACGTGTTTGCTCTCACGTTTCTTGTTATGCCACAATATGTCAGTTTCCACCGCAATACTACACTTCTGTTGGTAATCAATGCGTTTAGTGTGTGTGTGTGTGTGTTTTTTTTTTTCAATACCAGTTGTTTGTCACCGCTGAGGGCTTTCGGAATTGAAAATACATCACTGTGGAATACAAACTGTTGCCACTGACATTGTGCTGATGCTGTAAAGTTTCGGACCTGCAATTCGTCTGAATAGTTGGAGCAAAATATCCCAGTAAGCGTGCACGCGGATTAAGGTCTGCGATCTGTTCAGACCTTAATCTGTGTCGGACGATTCCAGTAGGTTGATGACTGCTCTCGGTTGCATAAAATTCAATTCATCCTTTCTCCAATAGTCCTCTTCCTCTTTCAACACATGGTCCTCACATTTTCCCAGTAAATTTTATCAATATTTAATAGTGCGGACTGGATCTTTAATTTTAGCCCACACAAGTTCTATAGGGTTAAAATGAGAGTGGTACGGCGGAAGTCGCAAGCACCCATGACGATGCTCTTCTATCAACTTTTCGATTTGATATTTCTTACTTTTCGGCGTCTATTTTACAAGGGACAACAATTCTAGCTAGAAATACCTTTCTGGAAATGGTATGTTTTCCATTCGGACCCATATCTTTATTGCTCCCTTTGTGCTCGATGCTGTAGTTATTTTGTCTTCTTGGGCAACAACATTGATATCATGCATTGTCCATAATTGGACACGACGGTCTATCTAGGGAAGGAAGCACAGTATTCTCGAGCCAATCTCTAAATGCATTATCATTCATCTTATTATTATAATCCCTATTGTCTGTATGCTTTGATACGAACACGAGCCCAGCATTCTGTTGTAAGCCATTATGCATATTACCAGCATGGGCCATGACCAAACGCTGTCCTATACTACTGGGCACATATCGCTTTATCTGTCCATCCACTGATTGCCATTCCTTATCACTTGTGTGGTGCGCATTGATCCACATTTCCACCAAATTCACTATGCCATAATTTTCTTTGCGCATTTCCCTTATTTCAGTAGGTATCTTCTTCTCATGGCTCCTAAATGCGGCTGCTCGCAAAGAATATTTCTACCTCCCTTGTACTTTCTAAAAATGAAGATAATGTCCTTATAATTTTCCATAAAGTTGTTTTAGATAGCTCTATGTTATTGTACTTTCTTAATCAAATCCTAAGTTTTCTTACAGTCACTGTTTCTTTGGCATCCAGCATTTTTATAATGCTGGATAATCCTGGATACAAAATCCAAAATGTTTATAATTTTAGTAGTCTCCGTGGCGAAGTGGTCAAGACTTTTGACTCGGGCTCCAAAGTTTGTGGGTTCGATTCCGGGCCGCATCCTTTGGTTCACGAGTTACATTTTCGGAGATTCCTGTGGGTCGTCACTAGAGCTGCGGAGTTCGTGCTTTGTGCGATGCTTTCCGCGCTGCGGAAAGAGACCAAACATATGGGATAGAACCCGGTGCAATGAAGTCGACCCTATCGACTTTTAAGCGACTTTTTAAAGCATTTTTATAATAGCTCGCCTTATGAAATCCTTGTCAAAGAGGCCTACAATAACCTTTCTACCTACCGTTTGGTTATTGCGTGGTGGTTTAATTCCAGATTCTTGCACCCATCGACGAAATGGCCGCTTAATCAAACCCAATGCATGCACTGTTCTTTATCGGAATTTGTAATAGTATAAAACCGTTTCCTGCAATCAGCTTCTTGACAAAAATATGTGTACAACTTCATAGCGATGCTTTGAATTTTAGCGATAAGTGGTAAGATTTAAGAAAAAACATAATCAGGTTTCATGAAATAACCCACATTTCGACGACACCACTGAAGGCTGCCAATTTAAATTGCACGGGGTTCTTGGCATAAGGCCAATCTCGTGAACACGCAAAATATTCAACGTTGAACTCGGATTGTCTGGCTGACGGAGTAATACATTTAAAATTATGAACTTAATCTCTCACTCGTAAATTATATACCGCATATAAACAAACACTGAAATCTGCTGTACAATCTCCAGAACAAATATTTTTTTGTTGAATGGACATGATGATAAGGTTATATGCTAAATCTCATAATTTTCCATCAGTTGGATACCGAGATATGGATTTTTATATGGAGGCGAACAAATGTGAACGCACTATAGTGGTGGTGGTAGTGGTGGTGGTAGTGGTAGTGGTGGTAGTAGTAGTAGTAGTAGTAGTAGTAGTAGTAGTAGTAGTAGTAGTAGTAGTAGTAGTAGCAGCAGCAGCAGCAGCAGCAGTAGTAGTAGTAGTAGTAGTAGTAGTAGTAGTAGTAGTAGTAGTAGTAGTAGTAGTAGTAGTAGTAGTGGTAGTAGTAGTAGTAGTAGTAGTAGTTGTAGTAGTGTGAACTACGCTCGAGTTCAAAGCGAGTGTACACACTATCAGGATGTAAACCAGTCGCCTTAAAATGACGTCAGCTGAAAGAAGAACTGTATGGTGTCGGCTTGGTCGTGCATTGTTATTTTTATTATTTCTTCTTATTTCTATTAATTTTGAGATATCTTTCACCATCCATTTCTTACGTCCCATCTTCAGTTTTAGGATAGTTGTCTTTGCAGCCTGGCTGACTAAGTTTTTCAATATTTCTCTATGGTCCCGAACATCATATAATAGAATTTCCAGAGTCGAAGTACACTCATTCTTTCAGCAAGGCCGGGTCATTGGATAATAGCAAATTCAGAAACAAGTATGCATGTAGTAGTTAGTTTTACGAGGGGGCTACAAATGAAAACCTTAAATGTTTATTTTTGTGTGTGTGAATATTCTGAAAAAGTAAAGTACAAATGGATAATTTCTCAATTTTGTCACAATTGCTTTCAATGTAATTCCTCTCGCGCCGATAAAGTGATTGGATTCCTGTAGAAAAATACACACGCACATGCACAAGCACGTCACACCCACTCACACACACACACACACACACACACACACATACACACAACTTTGTGGTTACTACTCGGTATGCCTGACCAGGTCGTGAACAGTCTGTCACAGAAGCTACGCCGTTTTCAAACTTCCTACTCTACTCATACACTTGCTGGACTGACAGACATGCATCACCATACTTTACGTTCATTCACCGTTGCATTTCTATAGGTATCACCCCTTCACTGATCATAAAACGGATAATAGAACGCTGGTCCTCTTTGGTGCATGTCATAAGTGGGGCGGCCATCTTTAAACTGAACTTATGACATCACCCTGTTAGTCTGCACCATAACGGCACATGCTTAACACTCTTTACATCCTTAACTACAATATTGACAGGTAACAAGATAATGCCGTGAAGAGATCAGAAACCTACGCCATGGCGTAGGTTGCCTTTTGCAAAATGGAAAACATACGGGCCACTATAAAGATGTCATTTGCAACCAGAAAAAGTGTGATGAATGTGAAGCGTGGACAATGAGTAAACAGGAAGAAAAACGTCTAATGGCTGTGGAAATGTAGTGTCTGAAGACAATGCAAAGAATACCATGGACAAACAGAAAAGCCAATGACCAAGTCCTACAAGAAACAAATGAAAATCGTAAAGTGAGTGGAGAAACTAGATGTAGACAGTCAAAACTTTTTGGTCACGTTATGAGCAGAAATAAAACATAAAACTGGCAAAATCGAAGGGAAAAGAACAAGAGGGGGGCAGAGAAGTAAAAACTTAAATGGCTTGGCAACGTGGCATGGTCGAGACAAGAACACTGAGCTGATTCACAACTCTGGTGATCGATTGAGATGGTGAAATATGACTACCACACTTATTGTCATTTCACATGATGATGATGAACAAGACAATGGCATGGTTATTGTAATGTCTATCACACTTTTAAGGTTTTCATTTGAATTTCTTCGTATATTGTCTAGTCCGTTCACTTATCTATACTTCTTTCATTTACTCAATACATGTGAATTTATTTCTTATGTTACGTTACGGAAGAATGAAAGGAGGAGCGCATGATCTCTTATAAGTTAAACTAATTTTGTGGTGGAAGAAAGGTTTCACAATTAAAACACAAAATCACAAAAGGTCACAAGATTCACCATTTTCAGAATCACTGAATGAAAGTAATAGCCTCGGGACGAGTGGTTTATTGAACACCATATACGGTTGTCTGAGAGTGGTCGCAATCTGAACCAAACCCGTGTCCAGTTACAGACTCTTGGTCAATATGTGGTCAGTTTTCTCGGGTCACGTATGTAGCCAGTAGCTGGACTATCGACCCGGATGCGTATTTTGCAGTCATTCGTCCGTATTGTGTTATATAATCTGCATTACTTCGTGTGTTTTTCTATACTGTCTCTATCAGAGAATGTAGGTTTTTTTTTTTTATATTGTCTCTAACATAGTATGCAGGTTGTTATATTGCCTCTAACAGAGCATGCATGTTGTTATATTGCCTCTATCAGAGCATGCGGGTTTTTATATTGTCTCCAACATAGTATGCAGGTTGTTATATTGCCTCTAACATAGTATGCAGGTTGTTATATTGTCTCTAACATAGTATGCAGGTTGTTATATTGCCTCTAACAGAGCATGCGGGTTTTTATATTGTCTCTAACAGAGCATGCAGGTTGTTATATTGTCTCTAACATAGTATGCAGGTTGTTATATTGCCTCTAACAGAGCATGCGGGTTTTATATTGTCTCTAATATAGTATGCAGGTTGTTATATTGCCTCTAACAGAGCATGCATGTTGTTATATTGCCTCTAACAGAGCATGCGGGTTTTTATATTGTCTCCAACATAGTATGCAGGTTGTTATATTGCCTCTAACATAGTATGCAGGTTGTTATATTGTCTCTAACATAGTATGCAGGTTGTTATATTGTCTCTAACATAGCATGCAGGTTGTTATATTATCTCTAACAGAGCATGCATGTTGTTATATTGTCTCTAACAGAGCATGCAGGTTGTTATATTGCCTCTAACATAGTATGCAGGTTGTTATATTGTCTCTAACATAGTATGTAGGTTGTTATATTGTCTCTAACATAGTATGCAGGTTGTTATATTGTCTCTAACAGAGCATGCAGGTTGTTATATTGTCTCTAAAATAGCATGCAGGTTGTTATATTGTCTCTAACAGAGCATGCAGGTTGTTATATTGTCTCTAACAGAGCATGCAGGTTGTTATATTGCCTCTAACATAGTATGCAGGTTGTTATATTGTCTCTAACATAGTATGCAGGTTGTTATATTGCCTCTAACAGAGCATGCAGGTGTTTATATTGTTTCTAACAGAGCATGCAGGTTTTATATTGTCTCTAAAAGAGCTTTCAGATTTTTTTTTTTTTTTATATTGTCTCTAACAGAGCATGCAGGTGTTTTATTTTTTTTTTATTTTACGTATATAGACCAAATGGGACTCGATGGACGACATTGTCAGCAGCACTCCGACTGCCTGAACTTCCCACGCTAATTCCAATTTGTAGGCCAGTAGTTTAAAAGGGTTTGAAAGGCAAGAGGGTTGACTTCACAGCACCTAGCTTTATCCCATATAGCTTCGTCTATTCCCGCAGAGCCGCCTATCGCAAGCGTCCCACAAAACACGAACGCCTTAGCTCCAGCGACGACGCCGGGGAGTCTGCCTGAAAATTACACTCGTGAACCGAACGACGTAGACCGCAATCGAACCCACAACCCTCAGAACGCGAGTCAGCGGCGTAATTACTTCGCCATGGAGACTTCCGTGGCGAGTAGTGCGGTGTAAGCTACATTCATATCCTTTATAGGACGTCTTAGTCAATCCCAGCATTATTTTGCTGCCTGTGAATTCTGGGCAAGTTTACGTTCAGTAGTTTGCCATTGCTTTCTGAACGACTGGCACTCATACCATTTTATACAAACAACGCAAGGCGGTTTGCTGCCAACTCTCCCGCAGTTGTGTTTCGAACGCGGTATGCAGAACTGCGTTCGTAAACCCTTCGACACAAATTTTACGTAGAAAATAATTGCCCAAATAGATTCGTGACTTACTAGCTCAATCTCATACTGCGGAAATCTTGGTGCCTGGCCAACGAGGGAAATATTCACACAGAGAAGAACGTGCGTTCAATACTAGGCTGGAGAGGTCAGCACAATGTGGTTTGTGTGTGTTCATTTGTCTGTACCAAGGTCAGCGGTGAGGCGATCTGTAACCAGGTCATCAGTTAAAAGCTTCCAAGGTCTAGTTGTAGACCTTGCACGGCCGTCCACGGAATATATACTAGGCTAGGCACAAGAGCAATCTCTGGTAAACCATAGAGTCATTAATCTAAAATGGGATTCGGTTTCGTCTTTATGGGTTTTATAATTTTTTTACAGTTCTTTATCAGTTACGGCTGTTTGGTTGTATTGCTGTTGTTTGTTTTCGCTGTGTTAGCATTTGCCAAGTAACACTAGATAATGATGTTAAAAGTCAAGAGGGTCTTTTATAGCAACGGAAAATGTGTAGAAGTCAAAAGAACAGAAATATGAATTGGGGAAACCTTTGAGGCCACTAAAACAATTCATAAATAAATGCACAAGTATTGTTTGGCGCTCGTAGAAGTTTGGGTAAGAGTTGAAGACGCACTAGACAACATAAACATTCAAAGCTGTAGTTAACGATCGAGATTCAAACCTGTCACCTTCAAATGACGACAGGGTCTCGCTGCAGGAACAAGTGTACTTCGACGCACGACCAACCAGAGACGCCTAAAAGAAGTGTCTTCGTTAGCCAGATCTATCATCATTTATAGGTGGCAGTTTCGTATCAAAGGTTACTAAGAAAGCACACTACAACACAATCTTCCTACCAACTCTACGCTACCAATGCCAAAACTGGACAATGATAGAAAAATAGAAAAGACAAATCACAACAACAGAAATGAGATTCGTGGAAAGAATACTCAATGTATCCAGAAGAGAGAAAATCAGAAATGAAAAAATTACTAAAGTGTGGGTTTTAGATGGGCTAGATTTTATTAGAAGGCCGGAAATCAAAAGGTTTGGCCATGTAACTTATTGGCACCTTGCTGTCTTGACAGACGATAGTTGTTTAACATTGTGCTTCAAAAAGGCTTAATAACTACAACCCACGGTGATGGAGAATGTGACTATTAAGGCCAATTCGCACTGTAAATGTTCGTCCACAATGGATGCATGTGAACACATGGCCATTTTCACCATAATGCACCATCTTATGTCTCACACGCTCGGTGTGTAACTTATCTGCAATAATTTTCTCATTTGTCTTTATTCCATATCTGATATTTACCCTCCATTCAACACGTTCAGCGGCGACTTGCTCCCAAAGTGCATTATCATTGCCTGTATCAATCATGTCCCGCTTACACACATCTTTGTATCGTAGTAGAGGCCGACCCTGAGATCTCTTACCCACCTGTAATTCACCAAAAAAGATATCCTTTGGTATTCTACCATCATCCATCCTCCTAACAATGTCCTATCCATCTAAGTCTACTAAAACTAAGCATGGAATATAACGTCACACAACCTGACCTTTCCAATACTTCAGTATTTGTGATTTTGTCTTGCCACTGAATACCAAGTATTCTTCGCAGACACCGCATATCAAAGCCGTTTAAACGTTTCTCTTGGTGTGAATAAGTTGTACAGGGTTCACTGCCATAAAAAAGAGTACTAAGGACACAGGCTTGATAGACAAGGACTTTTGTTTTGGCAGAAAGCTTCCTGTTCTCCAAGACTCTTTTTCTTAACCTGTTCATTGTTGTTACTGCCTTTCCAATCCGGATGTTGATTTTCTGATCTAGGTATAATTTGCCATTTACCTCTGATCCTAGATATTTACAATGGGCTACTATCTCTAGTTCGGCGTCGTCAATAAAGATTGATGGTACCCCATGTGCAACTTGTGACATAATGTGTGTCTTCTTTTTGCTAACTGATAAACCAAATTCAGAACAATCATTGGAGAATGCAGATAGTAGATGTAATTCTTCCTCAGAGTGGGTCGTAATTGCAGCATCATCTGTAGAAAGCAACCCTCTGATCAGTACTCTCCTAATCTTGGTCTTGGCCTTCAATCCCTGAGCATTGTAGAGGTCGCCTTCTTAGCATGAGTGAATGTATATACCACCATTCTGATCATGAAAGGCATATTTCAGTAGAAGTTACAACTATGTTACAAAGAGGGTGGGGGTAGTAAACAACCTTGCTGACCTCCACTCTTGATTTCAAACTCTTCCGAAGTTGCACCATCAAACTTGATTATACCCTTCATGCCTGTGTGGAACGATGCCACACTGAAGTTCCACAGAAGAGTTGGTGGGCTGCCAATCTTCTTTAGTGCCTTGAACCGATCCTCACGACTGACCAAATAAAATGCCTTTGTGAGGTCAATGAAGGCAATAAACAGTGGCTGATTCTGTTCACGACATTTTTCTTGCATTTGTCGTAATGATAATATCATATCAATGGCAGACCGGTTCTGTCGGACGCCACACTGTGATTCGGGGTAGACTTGATCTCCCAGGACTCGAAGTCTGCGCAGAACAATTGTGGTAAATACTTTCCCAACAATAAACAGAAGTGAGATACCATTATAGTTGTTACAATCGCTCATCGCCTTTGCACAATGTTATGATGCTTGAGTCTTTGAAATGATAGTGATGATAATATAGAAATGGGCCTATCGTTACGCATGAGCCCACCGTATAATGAATCAGCTTTTAAATGAGGATACACTTTAGAGATTTTAAAGACTGATGGAAAGTGATCTTTGGTGAGACATTGATTATATATAAAAGTTAGTGACTCGCAGATCACCGGTACAGCACAGCGAATTATCCGATTACTGATTCTATCTAGTCCTAGTGAGTTATTATTTTTTTTAGGTTACTGAGATGAGTAAATGCTTCAGTGATCGTTAGCAGTATGTTGGAGGGAATGTCTCTATAGCAATTATTCTCCCATGACATCTCGACGCAGACTGCACACCTTTCAGAATCCTTTCGACTCTTGGCTTAAATGATCAGACTACCAGGGCCCTGTTTAATACACGAGCTATAATTTGCTTATCACTGACAAGTGCATAATGTAGCTCTTATCAGTCACCAACCTTTCAATGTTACAGGTCTGTTCAGTTGACAACAGTCTGGCTGCAGGGAGGATCACACTAGGAGATACCCTCGATAGTACTTTGCACACGTCTCATGTTATTTGTTATTGTTTGGGGAATCTTAATCCCAGTATGAGCCTTCTAGCCCATGAAGGTCCACCTATGCGCACCTGTCAGTTATTCGAAATTCTGTTTTGTCACTTCGTATGACAGACTCTGCTGGAGGTCCTTGGCAAATCAATTGCAAATACTGCATTTTGATTTTGGTCAAAACATGACTAGAGCAGAAGATGGTAATGGGAGCATTAATATGTTTGTTTCATAGAAGCACAAGTGTGCCTGTCAAATAAAGAGAGTTTTGATATTTAATAACACTGACATTCCCATTCCAATTCCAATTTGTAAGAAAAAAAACAAAACTTTCCACCTTGTTTCAACCAGCCCGTGCGGCATTGGTTATAATAGCGGTGGTTCATGGTGCGTAGATTATTACTATATTTATGTGCCAGTAAAATCTGACTTATGTTATGCAGACAATTATTACTATATTTATGTGCCAGAAAATCTGACTTACATTGTGCGCAGACAATGTCTGTGACGTCGGGTGGGGGACCTGGTTGTCCGGCAAGTCCTTTTTTTTTTTTTTTTTTTTTTTTTTTTGTTATATAATACCTAAGTCCCGTCCCTGGTTCGTTTGTCCAGTCCGTCGTCAACCCATTCCTGTTGATTATCTCATATGCAACCCAACATTTCGGTGTTGATCTTCATCCCAATCTCTCTCGTTCCCGCCCGTGATAGTGCTATTGCCACCATGAGGGATCGCTCATCTCGTCTCCCTCCTTCCGGGTCCTCCAGGGTGGAGCCAAACCACACATATCCCGCCCAGATCACACCGCAGTCAACTGTCCCCCTCAGGGCACCCCGGACATCCACCACAATGGAAAAAGGTGGATGTCCTAAAAAAAAAGAATTTAGGTACACAAAACGTAGACAGTAAAGTTACAAACTAACATTCATCGGGTGTGATTTCCTGCCTATATTTTCGCTGCCCTAATGATTCTCATCATTTTTATTTTTGTTTATGAGCATCTATTGTAAGTGGTTTTCTATTTTATCTGCGACCTTATTCCTTTATTTATTTGCCTTGTTTGATTATTTATTTTATTATATATTTAACTCTTTTGTGGTAATTATTTATCAGATCTATTAAGTGGCATATTTATTTATTTATTTTATTTTATTTGTTTTATTTGGGTAGATGTTATGTGTCTATCTGTCTAGTTTGTAAAAGTTTAATTTGTTAGTAATTATATTTGTATGTTCTTCCTTTATGGAGTGTTTGATGTCTTTTTCCATTCCCACTCATGATGGTCTGTCGATGTCCTACCTATATATTCGCTGCCTACCAGATTCTCATCGTTTTTGTTTTTGTTTATGAGCATCTATTATCTGTAGTTTAATTTATCCGCGACTTTATTCTTTTATTTATCTGCCTAAGTTGATTATTTATTGGTTTATATATTTAACTCGTTTGTGGTATTTATTTATCAGGTCTATTAGATAGCATATGTATTTATTTATTTTATTTGTTTTATTTGGGTTGCGGTTATGTGTCTAGCTGTTTAGTTTGTTTGTCTAAAGAGTTAAATTTGGTTGTAAATATATTTGAATGTTCTTCCTTTATGGAGTGTTTGGTCTCTTTTTCTATTCCCATCCTGGTGTATGTCCCGTTGCATCTCTTCTCCGTTGCCTAAGGGTCTTTCCTTGGTTATTCGTCATCACTGTCAGTCGTTCAACGGATCGAAGGTTACTGTCCTCTTCATTCGGTGGTTGTCGTTTATATATCCTTTCCTGTTCTTGCTATAAATTGATTGACCAGTTTTTGCACGTCCTTGTCTCCGTCTGTCCGCAGGCACTCCTTCATTGTCATCATGGTATTCCTGGCTTGAAAGTAGTCTATCAGTTTCTGACGTTCCTGGTCATATGTCTTGCACGATATGAGATAGTGTTCTATTGTGTTATCTTCCGTACATTCTACGCATCTTGGGTTGTTTGTTCTGTCTTTCCAGTTTCCGAGTCTCAGCCTCCATAGTTTTCTATATGCTGGGATTTTCGTATTGTTTTTAACTTGACTTTTCGTGCTGGGCTCTTTAAGGATCTGATATGCGTGTCTTCCTTTGTTGCTATCTTTCCATTGCCGTTTCCACATCTCGATTATATGGTGTTTAATGATACTCTTTGCTTCTGCAACTCCTAGTCCAGTGTTTACTAGGTTACGACATGTAGTCCCTCGTTTGGCAGCTTGATCTGCCATCTCATTGCCGTATATGCCTCTATGGGCCGGTATCCAGGTTATTGAGACCTGGCATCCCATGTGTTTTAGGTTGGTTATTAATGTAAGTATTTCTTCCTTCAGGTCCGGTATTTTCCCCTTGGAGTAATCTCCGAGTGCCTGAACAGCTGACAGTGAATCCGATAATATGGTTAGTTTTATGGGAGGTTTCTCCATCGCTATTTCCAGTCCTTTCATAATACCGATTAGTTCTGCCGTGTATACCGCTGTATTGTCCGTTAATTTGAAGTATTTTGTTACGTTATAGTAGGGGATCGCCACTCCTGCCCCGACTTCTCCCTTTTCGTTCTTTGATCCGTCTGTGTAGATAGTTAGGCTGTCCATTCTTAGTTGTCTTATGTATTCTTCCGTGATGTTTTTCGCTGCCGTATCCTCTGTTAATTTATTTATTTGGCTGGAGAGGGTTGTATCCGTGAGTGGCAGTTGGAGTTCCCATCGGGGCAGTTTAGGTTTGTAGATTCTTGTTTGTGTCAGTGTTGTTGTTAGTTCCTCATAGGCGTGCATTTCCTGTGCTGCTGTCCACCCTGCTGGTGTCTGGGTTTTTCGAATGGGTATTCCTCCCCATTTGCTTGTGTTGTCTTCAAATGCCTGGAATGCTGGGTGTGTCTCGTCCTGTGTCGCCTTCACCCAGTAGTTGTAAGTCAGCTGTTTTCTTCTCATCTGAAGCGGCATGATTCCGAGTGCCACCTCCAAGGCCTCTCTAGATGTACATTTGCCTGTTCCCACTATGATACCCAGCGCCTGATTCTGAATTGTATCCAGTTTCCGTTTGTTTCGTTCCGTTGCTGCGTCATAAACTATGCTGCCGTACTCTAATCTCCCTCTAATAAACGACTTGTAGAACATTATCATTGTCTTTGTATGGGCTCCCCATCCATTTCCTTTGATTATTCTTAGCAGATTAAGTGTTTTTTTAACATTTTCAACCGTTAGGTCTATGTGCCTTTTCCAGCTTAGTTGTTCGTCCAATGTCATTCCTAGAAATTTTGTGTATCGTGTTCTCTGTATAGTTTGACCTTGGATTTTTATGCTGCTATTAGGGTATGACATTCTTCGTTTCGCGTTAAAGATCATGCTAACTGTTTTGTCAGTATTGATCCGGAACCCCCATTTTTCCATCCATTTGGTGATCTTATTTATCTGGATTTGAAGCCGGTCTCTAGTCGCTTTTAGGTATCTTCCGCTTCTCCATATTGCACAATCATCTGCAAACTGGGATATTCCTATTTTGTCATCCAGTCTTTCCTCGTTTAAATCATTCACTAGTATTGCAAATATTGTTGAAGATATAACCGATCCTTGTGGTATTCCGTTTTCTTGTTCATATGTGTTGGATTCCTCATTTTGTATTCTCACCGTGAAGCTTCGATTTTGTAGGAAGTTTTCGATGTATCTGTATGTTCTGCCTACTATCCCTATTTGGTTGACTTTGATTAGGGCTGCCTGTCTCCAGCATTGGTCGTAGGCCTTTGCCAGGTCCAGGAATACCGCCATCGTTTTCTCTCCCTTTTTGAAACCCTTTTTCACATGGTGCTCTAGTTTAATTATCTGATCAACTGCGCTCCTGTTGGCTCTGAATCCCGACTGTGTGTTACTAATTAGTCCGTATTTTTCCAGGTGGTGGTTGATTCTTTTAGTTATAATTGTTTCCATGACTTTTCCGAGATGCGAGGTCGGGGAGATTGGTCTGTATGAATCAATTCTCTGTGGGTTCTTGGCTTGTTTTTTAATTGGTATGACTGTCGCTTTCTTCCATTGCGACGGAATCTTCCCTGAGTGCCATATTTTATTGTATAGTGTTGTTATTGTCAGAATTGTTTTTCTTGGTATCCTTTTGAGTATTGTGTAATTTAGAATGTCTGCTCCTGCTGCTGTGTCCTCTTTTTCTTTAATGGCCGATATAACCTCGTCGATTGTTATGTCCGTATCCATGTAGAAGTCCTCTAATTCGTCATGTTGTATTTCCGCAGATTCCCTTATGAACTTCTCTCGTCTCTCTCTCTCCTGCTCGCCCATCGCCTTGTCTGAGCAGACTTCATAAAAATATTCTCCGAATGCGTCTGCTTTTTCTTTGTCTGTTACTGCCAGTTTTGGGAATTTTATTGTTGCTACTTTGCTCTTGGTCTGGTTTCTTTTTATGGTCTTAATTTGCTCCCACACTTCTTTTGTCGGTGTGTCTGGTGAAAGTTTTTGACAGTATTTTTTCCATGCTGTTTCTTTGGCTTTTTTGATTGTTTTGTTTGCCACGTTCCTGCATTCTTTGTACGCTTTATAATTCTCTGCTGTCCTCATTCTTCTGTAATTTTGGAGAGTTTTCTTTCTTTCCTTCAGAGCTTCTGCGCAGTTAGGGGTCCACCATCCAGCTGGCTGTGTATTCCACTTTTTTCCTGTTGATCGTGTGTTTTGTGTGCTGTCTAACAGGTGCGCTGGCATGTTTTTGTTGGGTATGTGTTTAACTGCTGCACGGAGGATGCTATTGGTGATTCTTTCCGTGTATTTATCTATGTCTTCTCCTTCTGTCTGTTCTAGCACCATCCCATCCATTTCTTCACGGAACTGTTCCCATCTCGCTTTCTTGAAGGTGAAAGTTGGTTTGTTGCTTTCATGGCTTTTCTGTGCTCTCCTGTTTATGTCGGTTATGATAGGGAGGTGATCACTGCTGGAGTCCTCCTTTACGTCCCAGTGGCTTCTTATAAGATCAGGTGTTACAATTGTCAAGTCAACTGCTGTGTCATAATTCTCCGGATTGGGGTCTATTCGAGTCATGGAGCCATCGTTCAGTATCGTCAGCTGGTTATCTTCTATAAATGTCATAAGTTTAGTCCCCGCCATGTTACTGCTTGTTCCCCCCCCCCCCCCACATTGGGTGGTGGCAATTGAAATCACCAACCACTATCGTTGATGTTTTTATTCTGTTTTTAATCTCTGCGAGGTCTTTATTTTCTATTTTTCCTTTGGGGCAGTAGATGTTGATAACGTTCAAGTTGTGGGGCTGGCTCGCAATTTCTGCCGCAATCCCTTCGAAGTTAGTTGTACTGAATGTCTCGTGTGATATAATCTGTAATTTATCTTGTATGAGTAGTGCCACTCCTCCTCCCATAGTTTCTGTCCTGTCGTTCCTGAGCATCTTGAATCCCTTGCAGTTAAAGTTATCATTTTGTTTGAGGAACGTTTCTTGAATGGCATAAATGCTGTTTTCCCTACCCAGTAGTTCTATGGTACCGGGGAAGTTTGTTTTCATGCCTCTGCAGTTCCATTGAACTATTCTTATGTGGTCCTTTCCCATGATACTGTCGTGGGTGCGATATTATTTGGGTGTATTGTTTTCTACTATTCAGATTTTTCGCTGTCCTCCTCGCTTGTCTCGTTCATCGATTCTGCCAGTATTTCCGGGAGTTCCTCCATTGATATCCGCCCGTTTATCGCTCTTTTGCATATATTCCGGAGTATGTCAATCATCTGGTCTTTGCTCGGTCGTAAGTCTATGGATTCTCTGATCATACCCATGTCTCCCTCCATCTCTCTCCTCCACTCCTTGATTTCAGGTATTGTTGTTTTTATTATCCCGGTGTGTTTTGTTAGTATCTCTTTCATGTTATGTATGTCTGTTGTGTTGACAGTTAGTTCTCGTTTGGTCGTGTCCATCCTCTGGGCCAGTTCTTTTAACTTATTTTTGATTGTGTTGTTTTCTTCTTTCTGTTTTTTCAATTCTGTTTTGGTGGTCTCCAGTTCCTTAGCCATTCCTCTTGTGTGTAATCTCTCCGCTTCCAGTTCTTTTCTTATGGTTGCCAGATTTTTATGCATGTCCTCAATTGCTTGTTTTAATTCCTTGTTTTCACTCCTTTCCTTGTCTTCCTGTGGTCCGCCCTTCTCCACTTGCTTCTCAGCCATTTTATTCCTTATGTTGGATACTTCTGATCTTAGTATTCTCACTTCCGAGTTTGTATCAATTCCTTTGTCTGCGTTCTCTATACGCCATCTGGTAACTCTCATTGGTGTTTGAGTAAGTATAGCCTCTCTCCATGCTGTTTCTGACGTTTTAAATTTTGGGCATCCCTTATATCGTGCACTGTGGTTTCCCCCACAGTTGGCACAGTGTCTCGCCGGGTTTATTTCTTTGTAGTTACTGTCTCTCTTGGCGTCTTGACATTCCCTGTACCAATGGTTTTTACTACAGAATCTGCAGATGGGCTTTTTTTCCTTGCAAAATGATGCTGTATGCCCTATCCTTTGGCACTTCGAACATTGTTTGATCGGTGGTATATGTTTCTCAAAGTATCTGTCTTTCCCTAGATATTTTATTCGTTCTGGCATCATTGTGCCAATGATCACCATCTTTACAATTGATGTTGCTTCGCCTCTTTTTGTAGTTATCCTCTCACAGTGTGTCGCTTCCACATTCTTGTTTTCATTCTTGATGTCTTCCTTCATGTTTTTGATATCTATCGTTGGACTGATTCCTTTGACTACAATGGTGGTGCACGGCTGTGTAATTTCGATGCTGACTTTGACGTCGTTTATGGAGTGATCTGATCGCTGGTTGTTTGCCCCTGTGATTTCCTCCGCTAGTTGTCTCGTTTTGTCTGTGTCGTATGTGTGGATGCTTATTGTGCCGTCCATTCGTTTGGCTATGTTATGTATGGCTCTGCTGCCGAATACATTTTCCATCATTTGGATGGCTTTGTATCTGGCAAGGTTTGTCAGTGACACTGCTGCCCCTCAATCTGGGTTACCTTGAAATACCAGCCAGTACCACTGGCCTGCCGATCGGGTTGTTGATTCTCGGTTTGACTTCCCAGTCCTTCCTGAGTTACCTTGTCAGTCTCCATAGTCCTGTTCGTAGGGGCAGTTTGTTTTCCTTTATTTTTTGCAGTTTGTTTTCCTTTGTTTTTTTCTGCCTCAGCAGATCTGGCTCGGGTTTGTATCATTGTGTTTGTTTGGTTGTACCTTTACAATGTCTCCGTTAGTTATGTATTAATTAATTATATTAATTTATTTTATTTACTTCTCTAGATTGAATATTTTGTTTAATTTGCTTGTATTTCCTTATTTGTATATTAATCTATTTTCTTGATTTATAATCTAGTAAAATATTATACTCACATATGCTGAAAATCACCCACGTTGATAAACGCGGAATGCGAGGAAACGAACACCCGTTTCACAGTGGATCAACAAAAACGAAGACCCGTCTCGCGGCGAAGTGACGACGTCAAAACGACGACTGAAGATTCGACGAAAAACGGCGTGCGCACGAACGAACGAACGACATTAAAGCCTATTGTAGCATTTTTGTGTTTCCTGTCGTGTGAAATAATCTTGTTGTGATATATTAATTACCACGCTACATAACGTCTTGCCTAATGCTCGACACTTTCTACTATTAAATTTGGTTATTGAACCTGCAAAGAAAATTTTGTATCTGTTGTGAAATCAGGCAAGCACAATTTCTGTGTAATTAAATACATTCAATAATTTTCATATTTGATAAAACAAGAAATTAATACAGTTGTTTCCCTTCCCACATAACAAACATATTATAGCTGTGTCCCTTTAATACATTATTCAGTATGCCAGTCTGCAATTGTTTCCCCTTACTTCCATGCATACGGTATTTTAGATGATAACAATGAATACACGTTACCTTTTGTTTTCTTCGCTCGCTTTGAGCTCAAGCGTAATCCATAGGCACTACTTCTACTAGTGCTGGACTGAATTTTGCTTGTGGATTAGCTTTCCATATTAACAGTGTCCGTCGCCATGAGGTGTACCCACTTCGAATTCAGGGGTACTTGTAATTTACTTACCCAAGTCACGTGCGAGAGGCTAACATTTTAGTCCAACTCTCTGGTGTAGGGGTGGAACCCCTCACCTCAGCATCAGCAAACCGGATGTTTAAGAACACGCGTTCCTATCCATTCGGCCATGCTGACCTCTACACGTTACTTAATCTATAATACCTGGCCAATACTTTCTTTCCGGGAGGGGGAAGGGGGAGGTGCGGGGTCGACATCACCATTATTCGGGACATTTCCATATATGCCTCGAAGGCCACCAATATTTAACATCCTATAGCGATCTTCTTTCTGAAAAATCCGGTGATGGATACACTTTCTGTTCACTTGCACTCGCTTTCTTATCCTAGAGAGCCTTCATCACATCAATGTGTGTTGAAGAGATACATAGAACCTGAACCTTTGTACCGATGTGAAACGTGGACATTGAGTAGACAAGCTGAAAAACATCTAATAGCAATGAATCTGTGGTTTATGAGGGAAATAAAAAGAAAACCACGCACAGACAGAAGAATCAATGATCAAGTCTTACAAGGACCAAATGAAAATCTTCAATTGATTATAGAGATTAGATGTAGACAATCAAAATAATTTGCGCACGTTATGCGAAGAAATATACTATAGTATTTGGTGACAACTGGCAAAACTGAGGGGGAAAGAACAAGGGCAAGGCAGAGAAGTAAGTATCTGAATGGTTTGACCTTGTTGCATGGTCTAGACAAGAACACAGAGCTGATCCACGACTCTGGTGATCGTGTGAGACGGCGAAGCCTGGCCGCACACGCTATTCGGCATGGCACATGATGATGATGATGATTCATCACATCACAGTTTCCATGGAGTATCTATCCACCCAGAGCAGCATCATCAGATCTGTGCGCCTTTTCATTGCCCCGCACACCTGCAGGCCGTGGGCAGGCAACACAAGATATGCTGGCAACGTGCGACTTGTCAAACAATCTGAGCCAGTCCACTGGAGCATGTCAATTTTATCTTTCCAAATTATTCTCTGTGAGTCCGCTACAGACACATAATGTCTGGCTGTGCTGCCCTTCAGCAATATAAACATAATGTCTGCTGTGCTGCCCTTCAGCCATTTGAAACATAATGTCTGACTGTGCTGCCCTTCAGCAATATAAACATAATGTCTGCTGTGCTGCCCTTCAGCCATTTGAAACATAATGTCTGACTGTGCTGCCCTTCAGCAATATAAACATGTCTGCTGTGCTGCCCTTCAGCCATTTGAAACATAATGTCTGACTGTGCTGCCCTTCAGCAATATAAACATAATGTCTGCTGTGCTGCCCTTCAGCCATTTGAAACATAATGTCTGACTGTGCTGCCCTTCAGCAATATAAATATAATGTCTGCTGTGCTGCCCTTCAGCCATTTGAAACATAATGTCTGACTGTGCTGCCCTTCAGCAATATAAATATAATGTTTGCTGTGCTGCCCTTCAGCCATTTGAAACATAATGTCTGACTGTGCTGCCCTTCAGCAATATAAACATAATGTCTGACTGTGCTGCCCTTCAGCAATATAAACATAATGTCTGACTGTGCTGCCCTTCAGCAATATAAACATAATGTCTGCTGTGCTGCCCTTCAGCAATATAAACATAATGTCTGACTGTGCTGCCCTTCAGCAATATAAACATAATGTCTGACTGTGCTGCCCTTCAGCAATATAAACATAATGTCTGCTGTGCTGCCCTTCAGCAATATAAACATAATGTCTGACTGTGCTGCCCTTCAGCAATATAAACATAATGTCTGCTGTGCTGCCCTTCAGCAATATAAACATAATGTCTGCTGTGCTGCCCTTCAGCCATTGCAACGCTGCCGTCACAGACTGTATTAGCGTCATATATCAAACATTGGCACCTTGCCGTCTTGACAGACGATAGTTTGTGCTTTAAAATGGCATAATAAACTTTACCCATGGCCGTAGTGAATGTGACTGATAAGGCCAATTTGCGCTGTAAATGTCCGTTCACAGTGGGTGCATGTGAACACGTGGTCATTTCCACCATCATGCACCATCTTACGTCTCAAACGCTCGGTGTGTGACTTATCTGCAATAATTTTCTCCTTTGTCTTTATTCCATTTCTGATGTTTGCCCTCCATGCAACACGTTCAGCGGCGACTTGCTCCCAATGTGCATTATCAATGCCTGTATCATTCATGTCCCGCTTACACACATCTTTGTATCGTAGTAGAGGCCGACCCTGAGATCTCTTACCCATCTGTAATTCACCAAAAAAGATGTCCTTTGGTATTCTACCATCATCCATCCTCCTAACATGTCCTATCCATCTAAGTCTACGAAGACTGAGCATGGAATAAACCGTCACACAACCTGATCTTTCCAATACTTCAGTATTTGTGATTTTGTCTTGCCACTTAATACCAAGAATTCTTCGCAGACACCGCATATGAAAGCTGTTTAAACGTTTCTCTTGGTGTGAGTAAGTTGTCCAGGTTTCACTGCCATAAAGAAGAGTACTAAGGACACAGGCTTGATAGACAAGGACTTTTGTTTTGGCAGTAAGCTTCCTGTTCTCCCAGACTCTTTTTCTTAACCTGTTCATTGTTGTTGCTGCCTTACAAATCTGGATGTTGATTTCCTGATCTAGGGATAATTTCTTATTTACCACTGATCCTAGATATGTAAAATGGTCTACCATCTCTAGTTCGGCGTCGTCAATAAAGATTGATGGTATCCCATGTGCACCTTGTGACATAATCTGTGTCTTCTTTTTGCTAATTGTTAAACCAAATTCAGAACAAGCATTGGAGAATGCAGATAGTAGACATTGTAATTCTTCCTCAGAGTGGGTCGTAACTGCAGCATCATCTGCAAAAAGCAACTCTCTGATCAGTACCCTCCTAATTTTGGTCTTGGCCTTCAATCTCTGAGCATTGTAGAGGCCGCCATCTGAGCGTGAGTGAATGTATATACCACCATCCTGATCACGAAAGGCATATTTCAGTAGAAGTGAAAAGTATATTCCAAAGAGGGTGGGAGCTAGTACACAACCTTGCTTAACTCCACTCTTGATTTCAAACTCTTCAGAAGTTGCACCATCAAACTTGATTATACCCTTCATGCCTGTGTGGAACGATTCCACAATGGACAGAAGAGTTGGTGGGCAGCCAATCTTCTTTAGTGCCTTGAACAGACCCTCACGACTGACCAAATCAAATGCCTTTGTGAGGTCGATGAAGGCAATAAACAGTGGTTGATTCTGTTCACGGTATTTTTCTTGCATTTGTCGCAATGAGAATATCATATCAATGGTAGACCGGTTCTGTCGAAAGCCACACTGTGATTCGGGGTAGACTTGATCTCCTAGGACTTGAAGTCTGCGCAGAACAATTCTGGCAAATACTTTTCCAACAATACACAGAAGTGAGATACCCCTATAGTTGTTGCAGTCGCTCCGATCGCCCTTGTTCTTGTACAGTGTTATGATGCTTGAATCTTTGAAATCCTGTGGGACTTGTCCTTCTCGCCAGCATAGCTCTATTAGCTGGTGGATCTGTAGAGTGAGTGTGTCTTGCCCACTCCTGATAACCTCTATTGGAATCCCATCCTTACCTGGAGCCTTGCCAGATGCAAGTTCATTTATAGCACACTTAACTTATGTTATGGTGGAAAGTGTGTCCAGGTGGTCAAGAGTTGATAGAGCCTCTATCCGCTAGTTTGGTCTCACTTGAGTAAAGTCATATATCAAATTGTATTTTTTACAGTGGCAGTATGTCATCACAATGACACTTTTTAATATGTCCTTGAGAGAGAGAGAGAGAGAGAGAGAGAGAGAGAGAGAGAGAGAGAGAGAGAGAGAGAGAGAGAGAGAGAGAGAGAGAGAGAGAGAGAGACGAAAGAACGAACGAACGAACGTACGATCGAACGAACAAGCAAACTTTATTTTCAATGGGTTAAGAATTGGGCACAGAGGCCAGTCTGACATTGGGCACTTCTTCTCTCTTTCCTTTCATACGTCTGTAGTGAGACAGTGTTTAAATAGGTTGCGACTGTATGTATAGTGATTGGTGTTGTCTTTGATTTCTTATGGAAGATTTCCCCACATCTGAGCGGCAGAGTACGCTAAGCTTCTTTTGTATAATTCTATCCTAGGTGTAGCGACATGAAGTATGTTTAGTCGTTTGCTGTGTCTTGAGTTCTATTTAAACAATGACTAAAGGTTGAGCTAGGTATTATAATTCTTACTATGATTACTATGACGATATTTGTGATGATTATTATGGTTTTTATTATTATTATTACGACTTATGATTATTTTTACGATTATTGCGATCATTATTATAATGATGATTATTTTGATTATGAATATGATGATTATTATTATGATTATGATTATTATACATTATGGTTATTATTGTGATTATTTTGATTATGAGTACAATTATTATATAATTATGATTATTATGATTATTATTATTATTATTATTATTATTATTATTTGGATTATTGTTGTTATTGTTAGTATCACACAATGCAGTATTGAGTACAGACAAAGAACAGAATTCGCCAATATTTAGTAGATGCGGTTTGTGCACACAGTAAACCACTAGGGTTATAATCAAATGGTAAGAAGACACAGATTATTATCGTGACTAGGAATAATGAAATACCGCAATGTAATGGACAAGTAACTGAGAATATTCTTAAACAAGTGAATCAATAAAACTTTCTCGGAACAGTCATAAAATCTGATGGAAGGCGACATGAGAAGATTAGAACTATAATAGATATCGCGACAAAACCTTTTGCAAGATGGAATACATATTGACCCATAAAAAGATGTCAATTGCAAATAAAAAAATGAATGTTGAAGTGCTACATAGAAACTATGATTTTGTATGGATGTGAAACGTGAACAGTGTGCAGAAAAGCTGAACAACATCTAATAGCAGTGGCGATGTGGTTTCTGAAGGAAAGGCAAAGAAAACAATGGTCCGGCAGAAAAAAAAAAAAACGATTAGCACGTCCTACAAGAAGCAAATGAAAACCGTAAAATGATTAGGAAAATTAGACACATTATAAGAAGAAATACACTGGAGAACTTGGTGACAACTGGCAAGATTGTGGGGAAAAGTGTTGAGTTGAGTTGAGTTAAGAACCGACATCACTGCACTTAGGACATTCCCATACGTGCTCCATCCCTTCGTTCAACAGCCAGCTCCCACCGCTATCTGATTAAAAGTTATCCTGGTCTTCCCTCTCAGTTTTGAGATTCTTCCAGAACCCCTGCCGATCACCCGCAATCTCATTCTTTCCACATATATGTTCTCAATCTGTTCCTCCGCCTTCTCCACCTGGTCCCACAAGCGCATGACCACCTCCCCCTTGTCCATAGGCAAACTACCAACAAGTGGTGCACTCCCTGCTAGCCTATCAGCCTGTTCATTACCCCGTAAACCCGCATGGCCAGGGCAACATATCCATACAATTCTCACAATCTGTGACCTCTGAAGCGACGAGAGCCATTCCACACGAAACATTCCTTTCTCCACCTTACTAAGCATACTCTTTGAATCCGTAATGAATACAACATGTGTTGCAGTGGTCTCCTCTAGCCACCGGAATGCTGCTGTTACTGCCTCCACCTCCATACTCATGCTGGAGGTCGTAGTCTCATATGCCAGACTCTCCTTTTTCAAGGCTAGTCCATTAGCTTTTGCAATAAAGCCCCAGCCACTACGTCTGTTTCTCACCACTGACCCATCGGTGTAGATGACTATGTCACCTTGATGTGTGTTGCTCTGGATCAGCTGTTGCACTTCAAACTCAGTGCGTCCCGCTGCCCATTCTCTGCACTCACTACCCAGTGTTATTATTACATTGTGCCAGTCCGTGATGTCTTCCGGAACTTCAATCCACTCTCTTTCACGATTGATGGTCTCTAGATCACACACTTGACGTATAGAAAGTTCTGCCTGTGCCATCCAGGACCTGCCTCGTCTTAGTCTATGACCCTTGACCATATCCATTGTTGCATGCAGCGGGTAATCCCTGTCTGCGGCCACTCTCATGTACCATTTGGCCTGAAGGACCCTATGCCTGTCCGTCATAGTTGGTAGCGCCAGGATATGCCTCATGCATATAATTGGTGTGTCCTTTGTGCACCCCAGGATTAACCACATGGTAGCATTCTGTATGCGCTCCAACCTTTCAAGCTGGCTCTTTGATACTCTCAGCAGCCCTAGACCATACTCAATGACAGAAATTATTAACTGCTGAAAGAGCCTGTGCAGCAACCTCTGATCTACCCCGATTGCTGCCTTAGCCCTCAATGCATAAAGTCCCCTACCAGCCTTCACCACCAAAGCCTCCACATGATCCTTAAAAGACAAACACCTGTCAAAGGTGATATCCAAGTACTTTAATTTACTCTCTCGACTAAGAGGACATCCATTCAACATAATATCTGGAACATCTGCCTTGACGATCCGGTTATCCAGGGTTTGGGGAAAAGAATAAGGGTAAATCAGATAAGTAAATATATGAATGGCTTGGCCGTCTGACATGGAGCTGAGCCTCGACTCTGCTGATAGTGTAAGATGGCGACCACGGTTATCGACATGGCACATGATGATGATGGTGGTACTATATCTCCACAACGCATAACAGATCCCTATATGTATTAGTTTTGCTAACGAATACGATTATGAGCGCATTTGACATAACCTCATTTCTTCTAAGGCATGTAGTCTGTACTGAGATAGTATTCAAACAGGTTGCGACTGTGTGTATAGTGATTGGTGGTGATTCTGATTTCTTGTGGAAGATTGTTCCACAAATGAGCTGCAAAGAACGCCAATCATGTTTTATCTTAGGTTAAGGGACATGAGTATGGACTTGCATTATATTTAAACAATAGTCAAAGATAGTGTGGAGCATTTTGAAATAGGATTTTAGGATTTAGTTTGGCCTAATTAAAATGTAAGCGTGTCTATAGTGGCAGTAACTGAAGACGTTCATGCAGGTTAGTATTATTAATAAGTATTTAACATTAATTAAACACATTGCTCTTTTCTGGAGTGAATAAAGGCGTTTTGTTATTGATTTGGCCCTTCCGTCCCAGATTGTGCATCTGAAGAGTTCTCTGTGAGTTTAGAGTGTGAAGTATTTGCCTGGTTGCTATTAACATAGATTTTGTTTTAGAAATGTTAACTTGCATGAGGTTTGCATAACTCCAGTTAACAACATTACTTGATTCCTGTTGTAATGACCATTCTAGTACATTACAGTCAATAGCGTCTGCAAATAAATTTCAGGACGACAAACTATTTAAGGGGAGATCATTTATATAAATGGTAAATAACAGAGAGCTATATAACAGTATTTACCACTGAGGGCACATCAATATTAATGGTAATGATTTGAGATAACAATTTATTGTGTGATACTACTTGTTTACCGTTTCATAAAAACGAATTTTATTAATATAACTATATTAAAGCTTACTCTCATTGTTTCAGTTTTTTTTTTTTTTAATTAAAGTAGTATGATCTATCACATCGAATGCTTTTCAAAAGTCTATAAACACCTCTCCACATACAGTATTGTTGTTAATATTTTGATGCCAGTTTTCTATCATGTTTGCTAGGGCCGTATGACAAGAATGTTTTGGCCGAAATCCTGACTGACTGTCAACTATTAGTTTGTAGCGAACTAAGTGTTCTAGTGTCGTCTTGTGAATGTGTTTTTCTAATGGTTTGAATAGTGATGATAATATAGAAATGGCCTATAGTTACTTATGAGACCATCATCTAATGGACCATCTTTTAAATGAGGATACATTATAGCGAAGAGTTACCTCTAGTGAGACATTGAATATATATAAATGTTAGCGACTTGCAGATCACCGGTGCAGCGCAGCGAATGATCCGATTACTGATTCCATCTATTCCTTATGAGTTCTTGTAATTTATGTTACTAATATGAGTTAATACTTCAGTGATTGTCATTAGCTGTATGTTGGAGGGAATGTCTCTATAGCATTTATTCTTCCACGACATATCGACGCCTTTCGGAATCCTTTTGACCCTTGGCGTTAGTGATCAGGTGATCAGGGCCACGTTTAATACACGACCTATAATAAGCTTATCGCTGACAAGAGCCCAATGTAGCTCTTATCAGTCACCAACCTCTCAATGTGTCAGGTCTGTTCAGTTGACGACAGTCCGGCTGTAGAGAGGATCACACTGGGAGGTACCCTCGACAGGATTTTGCACGCGTCTCATGTTGTTTGTTATTGTTTGCTTGATTGATTTATTGATCGATTTAGGAACCGACATCACAGCATTCGGGGCATTCCCATAAGCACTCCGTCTCCATCCTCAGCAGCCAGCGAAGAGTTCCAACACTAATAGTACCAGTAGCAATCTGATTATATGTCCGTCTCGCCTTTCCTCTGAGCGTCGTTCGTCGACCAGATCCCCTCGTCACCCTTCGCTGTCGCATTCTTGCCAGACCATGGTGATCCATTTGCTCCTCCGAGGTGTACACGTGCTCCCACAAGGCCGCAACCACGTCTGCCTTATCATGCATCAATACTCCACCAAGTTTTACAGAGCCAGCCAATCTGTCTGGCTCTGTTCATTCCCCAGCACACCAGCATGCTCCCCGAGAAAAGATCCAGACGATGCTTGTCACCCGTGACTTCCGAAGCGAAGCAAGCCACTCTGCACGAAGCTTGCCTGTCCTCACCCTACACGCATGCTTTCTGAGTCAGTTACAATCACGATGTGTGTGTGTATCGTATTCTCCATCCAGCGGAAAGCTGCACTGACCGCCTCCACCCCCATTCTTAAGCTAGATGTTGTGGTATCATATGCCAGTCTCTCCTGCACCAAACGGCGACCGTTAGCTTTCGCTAAGAACCACCAGGCACTTCTCCTGCCTCTCAACACCGAACCATCTGTGTATATAATCGCATCACCCGGGCGAGCATTATCATGAATTAGTTGCTGGATTTCCACTTCCGTGGCCCCTGCTGGCCACTCCCTGCACTCCCGGCTCAATGTGATTATAACTTTGCACAAGTCTGACTGCTCCGCTGGCACTCTGACTCACTCCTCTCCTCGCCTAATGTTCTCCAAGATGCACACCTGTCTGATCGTATCCTCCGCCTGAGCCATCCATGATTTCCCTCTTACCAGTCGCTGACCCTTAACTACGTCCAGCGCCTCATGCAACGGGTGATCTGTGTCAGCAACTATTCTGAGGTATGCCCTCACCTGCATCACCTTGAGCCTACCAGCTACAGTCGGCAAACCAAGGATGTAACGCATACACACTACTGGGGTGTCTCTGGTGCATCCCAGAATGACACGCATAGCTTCGTTTTGTATGCACTCTAATTTCACCAATTGACACTTTGAGACAGTGGGTAGTCCTAGTCCATAATCAATCACTGAGAGGATCAAGTGCTGGTATAGTGTGAAAAGGACATTCTCTGCTCTGTGTCCATTGCAGCCATAGTTTTAAGTGCATTGAGTCCCTTTTGAGATTTTGTCACAACAGTCTCCACATGGTCCTTGAAGGACAGGCTCCTGTCAAATGTGATCCCCAGATACTTCAGTTTGTTCTTTCTGTTGACACTTTTACCATCTATCGTGAGGCTTGGGACATCAGCTCTCACAATCCTGTTGTCCAGAGAGCACCACAAAACAGCCGCCTTTTCTGGGTGGATGACAGCACTCATTTCAGTGCACCAGTCAATCACTTTATCTACTGCCGCCTGTAACTCCTGGGCTGTTTTCTCCCTATCTCTCCCCTGCCTATATGCAAGAATATCATCTGCAAATGTTAGTATCCTTCCAACCCCTGATGCTTCTAGGTTTGCAATCTTGCTCGTATACACGTTAAAGAGCACCGGTGAGATTGCAGATCCCTGTGGCAGTCCCGGGGTTAAAATATGTGGCTCTGAGGTCCATGCACCCAGACGGAGAGCAACCCGACCGAGAATGCAGGACGGCTGCTATCCAGTTCACCAACCAGGGATTTACCCCCTTCTCCATCAGTGCGGTCATCAAAATATCATAGCGAACTCTGCTGTACGCATCCTCGAGATCAAGCGCTGCCGCCATCGTTTCCTGTCTACTCTGGAACCCCTCATAAACGTCAAAGGCAAAAGTGGCTGCATTTGACCAGGTATCTTTTCCTGGCCTGTAGCTCCCCAGGCCTCTTGGAAGAAGCTTCCCCCTTTCCAAAAACTCTTGCAGCTTGACAGCGACTATCTTCTCTAAAATCTTCGCAATTGTATTTTGAAGGGTGATGATCCTAAAGCCGCTAAGCTTTGAATGATCCTTGAATGGTTTTGCGATAGGGATGAGATAGCTATGTAACTAATCCTGCGGTACTGATGCTGTCCTAATGCTCTGGTTAAAGCAGTCGGTCATGTCCTTCAGGTCTACATCGCTCAAAACCTTCATGTGGCCATACCTGACACCATCGGGCCCTGGTGCCGTGTCTTTTGCCTTTTTCAAAATATGTTTAACATCTTCAACCCGTATGATATCTTCATATTACATATTCTCCATTGTGCCAGATAATTCCTCTCTAACTGCATCCCTGGTATCCGCATCATTATGATTGGTCTGCTCTAAAAATCTCTGGAGAAATGCCTCCCCTTTCTCTTTGTCTGTTGTCACGCGCACACCATCCTCTCTATAAATTGTTCCCACTGTCATAGGTCGATCCTTTCTTTGCATTTGTCTGTGCAGTTTCCAGAATTTTCGCAGTGTTTTATCACCTCCAATCTCCTTCATAAAACATTCCCATTTTACTTTCTTGGCCTCTGCAGCACAGGGCTTGAAAGCCTCCACCTTGTCTTTCTTGACATTTTTCGCTGTGTCCACTTCCTCTCGTGAGCTTCGGGGTGTCTGTCGCACTTTCCCTAGCCGCTTTACTGCAGCTCTCTTTGCTTTCCAAGCATTGTCTACTTCTGCGGTCCACCAAGGGGCTGCAAAGAAGGAGTTTTAACAATCTTGTTGCATGCCCCCTGTCTGAAGCGTCCAAGAAGGCGGTCGGTCCACTCATAACTGAAGGTTTTGCGCACTCTCCCAGCCTTAACTTTCCTAGATTTAGAGATCAGGACTGAGCATGGCATGTGATCACTCCCATGGTTATTCATAACAGTCCACATTACATCAAGGACTGATGACTGGGAGATAAGTGACAGTCAGAAGACAAAACAGTCCACTGTGGCATATATATTTATGATGATCCAACTTAAGCCACCAATCTCCATTGTATACCCTGGACCTCTCTTGCACTGTGATTCCACTGGCTCAAGCCAAGTACCACATGCTTCACTCCATTCTTCACCAGCAGACCTTGCCCATGTCGCTTCTGCCCAGTGGGGTTTATATAACTGACGTACCCAGGGCAATGGTATTTGTCTGTATTTAACTCATGGAGCATGAGGACATCAAAATCATATATTAGCCTCTCCAATACAGGACCTCTCTGCCTGATACTACGACTGTTCCAGTATCCCACTCTTACATGGTTGAAACCTAGTCTCTCCACTTTTCGTCTTGTTCTCCTGGCGCCTGCCCTCCTATTTCTATGTCTTCTTCTCACACTATTGCCTCGCCTTCTCCTCCTCACTCTCTCTTCACTAGCCTCTGAAAGATGTGTCAAGCGCAGAGCACGTACTCCGTAGCTCCGGTGACGATTCCCGTGTTTAATTAAATCCATAAGCAAAGTTTGGATATTGCAGGAAATAAACGGTCGCCCTAGCATTGCCTGCTCACTAGGGAAGGGGCAGAGGGTGACCCTCAAGAGTCCATACGCCTGGCGCCGCCCCGCCCGAATACCAGACGTTCCACGTTCACGACCAACTCACCCGTGGCCATTCAGTCCTCGGCACGTCGTTCCATCTTAAACTTTGGGGTTTATAATCGAGTTTTCCATCTCCTAGATTGCCCGCTGTAATAGCTAACGGGCCCAATTTACCCGGGGGCAAGAGCCTCATTCCTGCCGAACATAGTAGATACATGTTTACAGGGAATCCAACCAATGACAAACAATATATATCAAATTGTACATAGTTAAAGTCATTACACAATGGAAACAACTCTCGCCGGTAGATAGTTAAGCAACGAACAAAGCAGTGATGACATCAGTAATCTGGTTAACTACTTGCGTTGAGCCCTGCAGTACAACATGCTAACGGCACAGCAGTGACCAGATCACACACTGATACAACCAGGACAATACACATGTCTTCTACCGTATGTCAATAGACGAGGTGGAATGTATAAATTAGCCTTGTGTTTTTAAAGCCAAATATTCTAGCTAAAGTACATTTAGATTTTGTAACCGGCAGCTTGGGTGCATTGGAGGTTCGCTTGGAAGTTGTACCCAGTTTCATTCAGAATGTCCAGATTTTGTATCAAGGACTTGGCATCGATCATGCTCGTCTCTCGGATGGTGCCCAGGTCTTTCCCCAAGGAGTAGATTCTGAACATTGGCAGGATTGTTATAACCAGGCTCTTACATAGATCAGAATATCGCTGGCAGTCCACTGCCGCAAATTGATAGCTGTCTTGATGTCTTGCCGCCTTTTTGAAATTGGCTTTGGGTGCGTCAGTTTGGGGTTCGAGTGAATCGTAAAACATAATCATTGCCAGATCCTTGTATTTGACAAAGGCATGAAATTTATCATCGTCTAGCCCAGGGGTCACAAAACTACGGCCCGCGGGCTGAATCCGGCCCGCGACGTCATTTCATCCGGCCCGCTGTGGGTACTCGAACTTGCTTGATATAACGTATGAAACACGATACGTTGTGACACAATTTAAATGTAAATATTATGTTTAGAATAATATGAGATCTTCACACGTGCGGAGACCTCCTGTTGCACTGGGCTGTTCATTTAGGCGGCCTTAATTATATATTCCGTAAACCTTATTATGAGATATATTCTATTACCAAATGAAGCCGCCTGCCGCGGCTCTACAAGAGTATGGAGTAGCATATCTCATGATTTCTTTTGCATATCCTTTACAGGACATCGCTGTCAACACCAGCATCTTTCAGCTGTATGTCGATTTCTTGGCAAGATTACGCTCAGTAGTTTGCCATGGCTTTCTGAGCGGCCGGCTCACATACCCCGTAAGTTACCGATGCGATTCTAACCACTGCTGATTCTCACCGTCATCACGTTACCTTCGAGAGCATACGAGATTACGGAGAAAAGTCATAACCTCTAAGCCAGGAAGCCGGCATATTCCATGATACCCTGATTTTTAAAAAACAATGCATAGGATGCTGGGATATTGTGTTGACGTGCCTATAAGAGCCCAGTTACGCCATGTTCCCTCTTCTTTGGCCTTGAGAACATCTGCGGCCGAAGAGATGCTGTTGTCTAATTTTCAGCAGAGGGTTTGAACTCATCCCTCTGAGCCACTATCCAGAAGATGGGCGAACGTGCCCCAGACACGGCCGAGCGTGGCCACTGTTTTTCCAGACCACAGTTGAGAGGGCAGACAGGCCCTGTGAAGATCCAAAAGATCCAAGAGGATCTTGATTGTGGATTGACGATTATCTGCTGTGGGGTGAGTTTTGAATGAACCTTCATAGTTTAAATAGGCATATAGGAATATAATAGCTATATCTGTGCCTGAGAACAATAATGGAGGGGTAAATGTCTGGGAAAGGAGGAAGAGGAAGGCCAAAGAGATGATGGGTGCAGGATGTGGCGGATGATCTCCAGAAGGATGTAACTGAAGCGGGACATCTTGCATATGATCGAGAGGTTTTCCGGAAGGTTGTTATGTGAGCGAGGTTCTGCAAAGGACATGCTACTGAATGAATAACCTTTGTTCCATCTTGTTGTGAGATAATTGCTGGTGTAGTGTACAGACTACAGTTACAGTGTTGGATGATTATCCATGCTGTGATGAGGAACCACTGGTATTTTGTTGGATGACCACCCATGCTGTGATAGAATATCACTGGTACTGTGCAAGATGAGTATGTGTATGTTTATTCATGGGGATGCCTATTTTGTCATTGCATCTAATCATGCACTTTATTTATTAAGGAACTGGCATTATTAATCAGATGTTGTTGTATCTTTTCAATTACATTATTCTGATTCCCTGTACACGGACCTGAATTTCTTCTGATATCTCTAACTCGTTGTTTTCTTGTTAGCCGTAGAGATAGAATGAGATTATCTTTGTCTTCTTATTCCTCTCTTCTTCTACGGCCCATGAGCAGTAGGCGTTGTGCTATTATCTCTATCATCTCTGTGCGGTTACACAAAGATACCTATAAACTGTATATGTACCTTTGATGAGCCGTAGCTTCACCAGTGACCCCCAGTCTTCTGCTTTTCTTGTGTTTCAATAGGATATTAATTATTTTTCTAATTTAATGATTTTTTTTTTTCATTTTGAGACACACGTGTACTTCACCCTTAATTATGGCTACTAGGAAAAGAAAAGTGAACGCCGAGTGTCGATTTTTCAATGAAGAATTGGGAGTAAAATACTTCTTTGTGGAAACAAAGGACCAGAAAACCAGTTGCGTAATATGCGGTGAAAGTGTTGCCGTTTTGAAAGAGTGCAATCTTCGGCGTCACTACGAAACAAAACATCTATCAACGTATTAAAAGTTTTCTGGAAAGTTACGTTCTGGGAAATATGAGACCATAAAAAAGTGGTTTTGAAACACAAAGAAATCTCTTCACAAGAAAATTTGCTGAAAATGAATCTGTCACACGTACAAGTTACAAAACAGTGCATAAGATGGCAGAACGAGGAAAACCGTTTACTGGTGGCAACTTCATCAAAGAGTGTATGATCGAAGCAGCAAATGACTAGTGTCCTGAGAAAGCCGATTTGTTTGGAACTATCAGCCTTTCGGCAAGTTCAGTTTTGTGAAGAACAGAAGAACTTGGAGAGAACATAGTGCTAAAGATAAGCGAGAAAGCTATGAACTTGTTGTGGTATTCTCTGGCGCTGGATGAGTCTACTGATCTCTTGAGAACGTCACAACTTCTCGTGTTCATTCGTGGTGTCAATTTTGACTTTCAGTTATTGGAAGAGTTGGCATCCGTTTGCAGCATGCATGGAACAACAACTGGGAAAGTTATTTTCGTGGAAGTGCAAACATGTTTGCAAGGCTATAACCTTCAGTGGAATCAGCGTCTAGGTGTTACAGTTGATGGAGGGAAAAAAACATGGCTGGAGTGAGGAAGGGTCTGGTGGGGTAGATCAGGACTCAGTTGGAAGATTTTCAAATTCCGGGCGCTCTGTTCATGCACTGCATCGTACATAAGCAAGTACTCTGTGGGAAACACTTAGATATTTATTGTGTACTGAAACCAGTCGCTTCTGCTGTGAACTTCATTCGGGAACACGCACTCATTCACTATCAGTTCTAGGCTTCTTGAAGAAATTGATTCTGAATTCAGTGACTTGCCTTATCACACATCAGTCAGGTGGCTCAGCTGCGGTAAGGTCCTGCTTCGTGTTTACAAGCTCCGAAATGACATAGATGTTTTCCTCACTGAAAAAGATATAGTTGATTCACAGCTGTCAGATCCTCCTGGCTGTCAAAGTTGTCATTTTTGGTCGACATGAATGAACTGAACTTGAAACTTTAGGGAAAGAAATACCTCGTCTGTGAACTCTACAGAACCATCAAAGGATTTCGGAGAAAGCTGTCATTGTTGGAAGCACAACTGGAAGGAGAAAACCTTTCTCATTTTCACTGTTTCAAAGAGTTTTGAGTGATTTGTAGATCTTGACAGATTTGAGAGTGACATTCTTCTGTTCCAGAATCCGTTTTATTGTAACTTTGATGATGTGCCAGTTAAACTACAGTTGGAGCTCATTGATTTGCAAGCAAATGACTTGTTGAAAGAGAAGCACAGAGAAGGAAGTACCGCTGATTACCTGATGTTGAGTTTCCGAAACTTAAGATATTTGCCGCTGTTATGGCATCAGTGTTTGGAACAACTTATGTGTGTGAGCAAACATTTTCAAAAATGAAGTCTGTGAAGTCACCACACCGAACGAGATTGACTGATGAACATTTGAAAGCAAATCTCTTGATTGGATGCAGCAATTCCAAACCAAACATTGGTGGTATTTTGAAAGCCACATGTCAGTTTCACAAATCTCACTAACCTCTTTTGCTGCTTAGTTTGTGAGATTCGGATATGTGCATATTCGGTCTGATGTAACTATATTTTTGAAAACGTCGCTTTCTTTGATAACTTTGTTTAATAAATAAATATGTTGGTTGTCTGTGTGTGTGTGTGTATGTGTGCGTGCGCGCGTGCGTGCGTGTGAGTGAGTGTGTGTGTGTGTGTGTGTGTGTGTGTGTGTGTGTGTGTGTGTGTGTGTGCATTGCACACCCTTCCCATGATTAACTTAGTTTTTTCGTCTTATTTCCCAGAGCTTTCGTTCTAGCTTGCAATTATTGTTAAAGTTAGTTTCATATCCTTTAAAGGACGTTTGCAGTCAACACAAGCATTGTTTGCTGTTGTTGATATCTTGGCAAGTTTACGTTCAGTAGTTTACCATTGCTTTCTTAAAGATCGGTACCCATAACATAGCGTAAAAACCAGCGCAACGTTGTCTGCTGCCAAATCTCGCACAGATGTGTTTCGAACGCGGGTATCCGGATTACGAACCGCGTCCGTAAGACCTTCGCCACAGAGAACGGCGCAAGTATTGTACAGAATGACTATCCGGCCCGCGATCATCATTTTGTCAGTTATCCGGCCCGCCGTGAAACAAGTTTGGTGACCCCTGGTCTAGCCCAAACACTTTCTGACCGTCAAGGAAAACATCGGATAGGACCGGATCTTTATCTCCTAGAGTTGAGTGACCTAGAATTGATTGTTGACCTGGGCGTAAATGTTCATCGTAGACACATTGTTCATCACCATTTTTTCTCCCTCTAGAGCTCGGAGGAGTTGAAGGAGTGGCCATAGCGTCGTATGGGTTTTCATCATCCGGTACAGTGCTGCTAAAGTTCTATATCCAGCTACTTTCTGAGATGGAGCTTTAAGGATGGTGCATCCACATGTACGCTGCCTCGAAATTCTGGAGCCGAGGTCCATGTGTCGGGATAGTTCGAGTAAATGCTCTCGTCAGGGTCTGGCTAGAGGGTCTCGGGGGGGGGGGGGGGGGGGGGGCATGTTGTGGGTAAGTGACTAGCGTCTGCTTGAGAGCTTCTGATGGTTATTTCAGGGGGAACCTTCTCACAGGTGTGGTGTTGCTGTGACTAAATTTCGACACGTAATTGTCCAACACGTAATTGAGGAGACCCAGGAGCTCGTGGTGAGTCTAGCACTTCGTCGTGAATGTGTGGTGGCTTTAAATACTTGTTTCACACAGGATGGCAAACGTCTGGCCACAACTGACCGACCAAAGGAGTAGAAGGTGGGCGTTCTATGAGAACTCTGGAATTTTGGTGACGACTCTAAAGTCCCCTTGGAAAGAATCACATCTTCTTGGTCTACAGATCTTCTAGCAATTCATAAGGGTTCGCTGGTGAGACTTGTGCAGCACCGTAAACTTCGGTCCCCATGTATAATTGATCTACACATGCCACGCTTTGTTAATCAGTAAACTACTGGTGTGTAGATGATCTTTGTCTGTGCGACACAGCTGTTGATAGCGACTGATCACTGAAACCGATATGAGATTGTGTCAATGGGAATGCTTGGCTTGAGAACTGTAGCTAACGATAACTGGCTGGGAATCTGGTTTTCCTTACTAAGCAATATTACCTTTAGAGCTGAGCTCTGATACAGCACTCCGCGAAAGAACTGGCGTCACAACTTTGCTATGTCGATGAGGACTGTCAAGCGACTGTACTGCGACAGATGAAACCACTCTAATCATACCCCCCCCCCCCCCCATGAGTTGAAAGTTGTGTGCCAGACCAGCAGACCCTTCACAGAATCGGGGGGTATGTAATAGAGATCCGAGCGTGTTTTTTGGGTCTGTGTACATATCCAGAATTGTATCATCACCAGTGAAGGAAGTGTAACTCGCTCCTGGTGTCGCCATCCACAGCCATAGGTGCACGACACCTGGTTGAGCTGTAATCCGATAGCTGTGCTATAAACTGCTGTAATGTTACATATATGTCTCCAACGACACGCATGGAACACACTCCAGCTGCCAGAGCTCATTCAATGGTGGAACTGGTTATCTATGATGCCACTGTGTTTCGCTATTTTAACAATGAGATTAGAATTAGTAACATACACCTACACCTTTGTTCAAACCATTCATTGTTACAATCTTGGTGTGTTGCTGTCGGAAACATAACTGTTATAAGTAGATGGCTGAGCACCCAAACAAAACAGTGAAGATACCAAAAATCTGGTTTGCTTCATTCGTTGAGCCCTGTAGCACTGAGACGACATGACAATGCCTGGATATTTACACAGCAGATCCTGCTGTAGAGAGTTATGGCACACACACCATTGTAGTTTAGCGTAAAGCATCTGTCGCAGCACCTTCCACTTGGGATTGTCATTGTGCTGGACAGATTAGACATCTTACCTTCCGGTTGTGAGCCTGTGTTGATGCATTTTCCCCGGCATAATAAAAAAGAAACAATGTTCGTCCTAACGGACGAAAAGGTTTACAACCATCTTGCCCCAATTTGATGACGTTGTTTGAGGCATCTTAATCCCACTATGAGCCTTCCAGTCCACTGTGCTCCATCGATGCGCACCTGCCAGTTATTCTGAATTCTGTTCACTTCCGATGACAGACTCTGCTGGAGGTCCTTGGCAGATCAATTGCAACTACTGCATTTTCATTTTGGTCAACACTTGACTAGAACCAAAGATCGTAATGGGAACATAATATGTTTGCGTCATAGTAGCACATGTGTGCCTGTCAAATAATATAAACCAAATGTGATTGCAAAAGTTAACATTAAAGACGATAATAGCAGAGTGATGCTTCCAGTCATTTGAAATTATCTTGTTGCGATATATTAATTAACACGCAACATAACCTCTTGTCTAATGCTTCACATTTTCTACTTTAATAAGTCGTTGTTGAATCTGCAAACAATATTATACATCTGTCGTGAAATCATGTACGTATAATGTGTGTGTAATTAAATAAATTCAATATGTTCATATATTTTAAAACAAGAAATTAATATAGTTGTTTCCCTTATGTCTTTACATGCATATTATAGTTATGTCCCTTTAATGCAAAATTCAGTATGACAGTCTGCAATTTTCCAGGTTACTTCAATGCATACGGTATTTTCGATAATAACAAGGAATATACGTTACTGTTTTTTCGCTCGTTCACTTTGAACTCAAGCGTAGTCCATACACACTACTTCTAGTAGTGCTGGGTTGAATTTTGCGCGTGGATTAGCTTTCCATATAAACAGTGTCCCTCGCCATTAGGCGAACCCACTCCAAATTCAGAGGTACTTGTAATATATGTCCCTAAGTCAAGGACGCGAGGTCAACATATATGTCCAACTGTCCATTGCAGCGGTTGAATCGAGCAAAATGGAGAGACAGAAAAACCAATGAACAAATCCTTCAAGAAACAAATGAAGATCGTAACCTGATTAGAGATATTAGACGTAGACAGTCAAAATGTTTTGGGCATGTTTATGAGACGAAATGACTTAGAGAACATGGTGACAACTGGCAAGAACGAAGGGAAGAGGCCAAGGGATAGACCGAGAAGTAAATACCTGGGTGGCTTGGCCACATGGCCATGGCACCGTCGAGACAGGAACACGGAGCTGATCCACGACTCTGGTGATCGAGTGAGTTCACAGAACATGACCTCCCACGCATGTCGGCATGGCACATGATGATGTATGGATGGATTGTGTGCATCAAATTACAACTCAACTATAGTCCCAATTTGGCACTCTCTGATTTTCATCTATTTCTTCCAATTATAGATTCACCTCGTGGGACAAGGTTTGAAGATGATGAAGGAGTGATTCATGCAGCGAAGAAATGGTTACGTGATTCAGACAAAATCTGGTACGAGTAAGGAGTACAAATACGTGTATCGCGCTGGCATAAAGCTGTACATGTTGATAGGGGTTATGTTGAATAATAACGATATTTACATGACATATCCATGTATATTGTGTATACATTTCAGGCTTTTTGAATAAACAGCTCCTGAGATAAACGATATGGTGCATTGCTTTCTGAACGCCCCTCATATATGTGTGCCTGTGTGCGTGTGTGCTTGCCTGTATGCCTGTCTACCTGCCTACCTGCCTGCCTGTCTGCTCTGTCTGCCTGTCTATCTCTGTGTGTGCTTGCCTGTGTGCCTGCCTTCTGCCTGCCTGCCTATCTGTCTGCCTACCTACCTGCCTGCCTTTCTGCTCTGTCTGCCTCTGTCTATCTCTGTGTGTGCTTGCGTGCGTGTGGTGTTGTGTGTGTGTGTATGTGTGTGTATATATACATGTGTGTGTGTGTGTGTACGTATGTGTGCATGTATGGAATGTAAGTATATGTGTACCTTTGTGTGCTTTTCTGGAAGTATGTATATATGCATGTATATATGTACGTAAGTGTGCATGTTTGGATCCTTGTATGTATGTATGTACGTGTGTGTACATGCATGGGTGTATACATCCTTGCATATGTGTATATGTGTATGTGTATATTATGTCTGTGTCAAGGAGTGCGCACATACTTTGCTTTATGTATGCATGAGGTTATTTGAGAGTAAGAGAAGGAGAGAGAGTGGGTGAGAGAAAGAAGGGGAGATGTGTAAGTATGTGAGAGAGAGGGAAAAAGTCTGTGGATGTCAGCGAGAGTGAAGGGGAAGAAAGAGTGATAGAGATTGTGTGTAAATCACAGAGAGAGAGAGAGAGAGAGAGAGAGAGAGAGAGAGAGAGAGAGAGAGAGAGTTAGAGTGCCAGAGTAAGTGTGAGAGAGAAAGTGTGTGTGTGAGTATGGGTGAGTGAGACAGCGTGAGTATTGAGAAAGTGAAAGAGAGAGAGAGAGAGAGAGAGAGAGAGAGCGAGATAAGATAGATAGAGAGAGAGAGAGAGAGAGAGAGAGAGAGAGAGAGAGAGAGAGTTAGAGTGCCAGAGTAAGTGTGAGAGAGAAAGTGTGTGTGTGAGTATGTGTGAGTGAGACAGCGTGAGTATTCAGAAAGTGAATGAGAGAGAGAGAGAGAGAGAGAGAGATAGAGAGAGAGAGAGAGAGAGAGAGAGAGAGAGAGAGAGAGAGAGAGAGAGTGAGAGAGGGAGCAAGAGTTAGAGATTGTGTGCAAGAAACAGAAGGGCAGAAAGTGAGAGGGAGAGCATGAGAGAGAAGGGGACATAGAGTGTGTGAGAGAGTGAGAGTGAGAGAGCGTGTGAGAGAAGGAGAGAGTAACAGAGTGGCAGAGAGAGGGAGAGTGTGATAGAGCCTGAGATCGAGTGAGTGTATTAGAGAGTGTTTTGCGAGAGAGAGAGAGAGAGAGAGAGAGAGAGAGAGAGAGAGAGAGATAAGTCGGAGAGAGAGTGTGAGAGAGCATGAGAGAGAAAGCGTGAGAGAGAACGTGAGAGGCAAAGTGTGAGAGAGAGATGGAGTGTGAGAAAGCGAGAGAGTTAGAGAGAGAGTGAGAGACAGAGAAAGTGTGAGAGATAGTGTGTGTGTGTGTGTGTGTGAGAGAGAGAGAGAGAGAGAGAGAGAGAGAGAGAGAGAGAGAGAGAGAGAGAAGGCCTGCAAGAGAGCATGAGAAAGAGCATGAGAGAGAGGGGGTGTGAGAGATATAAACAATTAGAGCAAGTGAAATAGAGAGTGTGTGAGAGTGAGACAGAGTGAGTGATAACGAGAGAGTGTGAAAAAGAGTGTGTGAGATTGAGAGAAAGAGAGACAATGAGGAGTGAGAGAGAGAGACAGAGAGAAAGAGAGAGAGAGAGAGAGAGAGTGAGAGACAGTGTGTGCATGAGAGAGAATGTGAGGAATAGAGAGAATAACAGAGTGAGCGCGAGAGGGTACAGAGTGTGAGAGACGATGAGAGAGTGAGAGGATGAGAGATAGAGCGAGAGAGAAAAAGTGAGAGGGGGTGAGAGAGTAATAGAGCGAGAGTGAGAGAGTGAGAGAGAGTGAGAGACAGAGATTGAGAGACTGACAGAGAATGAGATTGTGAGAGTGAGAGAGAGAGAGAGAGAGAGAGAGAGAGAGTGTGGGTGAGAGAATGAGAGATAGAGAGAGTGAGAGAAAGTGAGGGGGTGAGAGAGTAAGAGAGTGAGAGTGATAGAGTGAGAGATAGTGAGAGACAGAGAGAGACAGAGAGAGAGTGAGATTGTGAGAGAGTGAGAGAGAGTGAGATTGTAAGAACGAGGGAGAATGAGAGATAAAGAGTGTTGTAACAGAGTAGACCGAGTACTGAGGAGGTCAGTTGATTGTTGCGCCTGGTCGAGACAAGTAAACAAGTCGAGTTTTTTGTTTGGAAAATAAAGTGGCACCTGGGAGTATCGAACATGTCTCAGGTTAATACTGTCTGGCTAGAGAAGGGTATTTAGAAATTAGAATGATCAACAAGGAATGTTTGCTGCAACCAAACTTTCTAATTTGCCGAGACAAGCGTGATGCAGTCGCTCACGGATTTTAGGGGTATTTAAGAAGAGCAGGTTGCAGCAGTATCAAGTATCATTTAGTATGGCTTAGATCCGTTCACGTTCGGGTTAAAGTATCGTCTTGGTGTGGTTATGTGTGCATGGATATGAGGGCAGCCGACAGATATTTGTTGGTTATGGTCTCGAGTTTCGAGACGGCAAGCAGAGGATCTCTTTCGAGAGACAATGGTTGCGGTCATCCGACCAGTATGGTCACTGCCATAGAGGAAAGCAACGGCAAACTACATCTTTGAAAGTGCCTAGTATATTATGATTCGCTTAAAGACTGATCATCGCAAGACAAGGACAGAGACATTAAAATTAGCAACATGAAACGTTAGGACGTTAAACGATGACGGAAAATTAGAGAACATAAAACAAGAAATACAAAAAGAAAAAAATAATATATTAGGGATGTGCGAAACGAGATGGACAGGAGCAGGCATCAAGATGGATGAAGATTATAAGATTATTTATTCTGGAGGTGAAGATCGACAAAGGGGAGTGGCAATAATTTTGGACCGGAAAACATAAACGTCTGTTCAAGGATATTGGGCCGTGTAGGACAAAAGAAAAGGAAATGATTGTAGGAAACACCTGGTTTAAGCAACACCCTGGAAGATTATGGACATGGAGGAGTCCTGATAGCAGGATCAGAAACCAGATTGACTACATTCTGATTAGCAGAAGATTTAGAAACTCACTAACAGTAGCAAAAACAGTTCCCAGTGCTGATTGTTATAGTGACCACAGACTACATACAGGAACATTGACGATAAAGCTGAAGAAAGTCTAATATATAACAGGAAACACTCAATATGATTTGTGTACATTGAGTAATGACAAGGAAATACAAAACAAATTCAACATAGAAGTACAGGACAGATTTGATGTATTGTCTGATCTAGAGATATTATTCCAGGATGTGAATGATCAATGGGAAATGTTAAAGAATTCAATCAGTTTGGCTGCAGAAACAACTATTCCAAAATTAAAGAAGGTGGGTCGTAAGAAATGTATGACTGAAGAAATTTTACACCTAATGGAAACAAGAATACTCAACAAAAATAATCCTGCCAAATATGAAGAAATTCACAGAAAAGTCAGAATATTATGTAGGAAAGCAAAAGAATCATGGCTTGAGGAAAAGTGCATAGAAATTGAAAAACAACACAACAGTCAAAGTACCAAATCAGTGCACAAAAGAATTCAGGAACTTACTAATAAAAAAACAAGTACATCAACAGGCTGTTTAAAAACTAAAGATGGCAAAATCATAATAGAAAAAGATCAGATTCTACATGTATGGAAAGATTATGTTAAAAACCTGTATAATGATAACAGAGAGGAACAGTATGATATTAGATTCAATAATGAAGGACCAGTAATTTTACAGATGGAGGTTCAAAATGTTCTTAAGCATATGAAAGCTTGCAAGTCCCCCGGTGCAGATAACATCACAACAGAAATGATTGAAGCTTTAGAAGAATTTGGATTAGAGCAAGTCACCAGACTGCTGAACACATTATATGATACTGGAGATATACCTTCTGAATTGTGTAATTCTGTATTTATTGCAATCCCAAAGAAATTAGGAACCTTGGAATGTGATCAACATAGAACATTTAGTACAATGAGTCACATCACAAAGATTTTGTTACGAATTATCATGCAAAGAGTGAGGAAGAAAATACAACCTGAAATAGGGGAAGAACAATGTGGGTTTGTAGAAGGAAAGGGTACAGTAAATGCTGTTGTATATGCTGCGAACAGTTATTGAACGTGCTATAGAAGTAAACAAGGATATACATCTTTGCTTTATTGACTACACAAAGGCTTTTGATAGAGTTAGACATGTCAACATAGTGGATATGCTTGCAGATCTACAAATTGATGGGAAAGACATTAGGCTTATAAAAACATATATTGGAAACAACAAGCTGCCATAAGGATTGATAATGAAGTGGGACAATATCAACCTATTAAGAGAGGTCTTAGGCAGGGATGTGTAATGTCTCCAGATCTTTTTTCCCTATATAGTGAAAATATTTTCAGAAATGTAGAAGATATAAACGGAATCAGCATTGGTGGAAGAAACATCAATAACATTAGATATGCAGATGATACAGTATTGATTGCAGACAATGCACAGGATCTGCAACAATTAGTAGACGCGGTTGTTGTACACAGTGAGCATCTGGGGTTGGAATTAAATTGTAAGAAGACACAGGTTATGGTCGTCACTAGGAAGAACGAAGTACCACAATGTAATATACATGTAAATGGGAATATTCTGCAACAAGTGAATCGATACAATTATCTCGGAACAGTCATAACATCTGATGGGAGATGCCTTGAAGAGATTAGAACAAGAATCGCCATGGCAAAAGTAGCCTTTAGCAAGATGAAAGACATTATGACCAATAAAAAGATGTCAATTGAAACGACGGGTCATTCGCACTGCGAGAGTTAACAAGTCAAGTCGCATTATTCTGTCAAGAAGCCTGATACGCGGGAAAATGTCACGTAGCAAGTCCAACAACAAGAAACACGCTGTTGCCAAGATGTGCAGTGTGGGAGCCGACAACAAGAAGAAGAACGTCGAGAGCCCACCTGCTAGCTGCATCAAAGAGCCTGATACTACACCGATTACTGAAGCTTTGTAGAGGGAGAAGATTGACAGCCCTACACAGTCAAGAACCAAGACAGCAGAGTCGGAAACACCGACTGAAAAACAGTCCGATGGGTTGTCAAGCGGATTCATGTGGAGCTGACAGATGAAGAAATCCTGAAGCAGCTACGTGAAGACAATCTTCACATCCGATTCTTGAAGGCGGAGCGGCTTCTCACCTACTCCAAGATACCTACAACCTTGGCAGTAGTGACGTCGGAGGGCAGCGAGATGCCGACCACAGTAGCATTCAACAAGAGAATGCAGCAACCAGAGAGATTCATCCCAAGAATCACGCAATGTTCCAGATGTCAGAAGGCCGGCCACAGCAGAGCTACGTGTCGCAGTAATACGGAAATCTGCCGATACTGCGCTGATCACCACGCCTTCAAGGAGTGTCCGCTGGCCAAGCTGGACACGGACTTTCCGAGCACCCAACAACAAAAGAAAGTGCGCCAACTGCCTGGGCAAACATGGAGCAAGATACCTGTGCTGTCCATACCTGCAAAGACACAGAGACGTCTTAAAGATCGCCATCATACAAAGACACCATTCAAGGAAGCAATGCGGAGGGGCGAGACAGCCACAGTTATAGCACAAGCTGAAAGAGATCAACTTCAAAAGCAGATAGACGAGTTGAAGAAGCAAGTCAAGGCACTGCTGACGACGACTCCGACCGGCGATAACGAGAAGCTGCTGGCCGACTATGAAAGAAATCCAACACAACTTCAAACAAGAGATGGAGCGCTTGGCCGAGATGAAGAAGGAGAACGAAGAAATCCTACAAATGATCAAGGCCGAAAGAGAATTGCTTAGAGCTGAAATGGAACTCTTTCAAAACAAACCAACAGAAGCCATACAAGAACTCACAGAGAAACCGCAAGATGAAAACCAAGAGACCGAACCTGAACCACAAGCTACAGCCAGCAGCCCAGCCGCGATACCCGAGGCAGACAAAGAGAAACCAATATCTCGCCAGACATCCGAAGAAAACCGAGAAGGGCACCCGGATGACGGCACGGAGAGGCCACAATCTACCTTGGAGGACCTACGGGCAAGTCAAAGACTTGAGGCACTCAGGCGCAAGGAATTCAAAAGGTGTTGGATTGAAAGAGAAAAGAAAAAACCCAAGAAATACAGGTTACCGGTAGATTACCCAACTACAATTTTGGAACAGGATACCGACTACTCGTACTACATAGAAGACGGAGAGAGAAAGCCATATCTGTCCGCGGAGGAAAAACGCGAATGGCAGAAGCTAAAACTCGAAGATGAAAAAAAATACAAGAAATGCAAGGAAAATAGCAACATCGAAAAGCTCCTACAGAAAATACACAACATAGAAGACTAAAAGACCTAATAAAAAGTCCTTTTAAGGACTGCAGCCAGTCAAGCCAGGAGCCTGCACCAGCAAAGAAAACAAGGGAAAACATGCATAAAGGACAGCCGCCGACCGATCCCCCAGCTGGAGTGGGACTACGAAAAGTCCTTATAAGGATTACAGCCAGACGAGCCAGAAGCCGACACCGACAAAGAAAACCACAAGAACAGACGAGCACAAAGGATAGCCAACGACCGATCCCTCAGCTGACGTCACAGACACAAACGCTACACAACCAGTCCGAGATAGGACTCACAAGACAAGAATTAGGGTGAATACACCTACAAAAACCACGATCCTCAATAATAACCACAGCTGATGAAGCAGGTTAGACGAGGACGAATTTGGAATTTTTGTTTTGAAAATTGGAATTGGAACGAGAAAAAGAGTGTTGAGGGGATACATGGAGCCTGTTCTTTTGTATGTATGTGAAACTTGGACAATGTGCAGTCAAGCTGAAAAACATCTGATGGCTGCAGAAATGTGGTTTCTGAGGAAAATGCAAAGAATACCAAGGACAGACAGAAAAACCAATGACCAAGTACTACAGGAGACAAATGAAAATCGTAGACTGATTAGAGTAATTAGACGAAGACAGTCAAAATGTTTGGGACATGTTATGAGAAGAAATGGATTGGAGACCTTATTTACAACTGGCAAGATCGAGGGGAACAGACCACGAGGAAGACCGAGAAAAAAATACCTGGATGGCATGGCCACATGGCATGGACGAGACAGGAACACTGAGCTGATCCACGACTCCGGTGATCGAGTGAAATGGCGAGCCAGACCGCCTACGCTTTCCGGCATGGCACATTATATATATATATATATATATATATATATATATATATATATATATATATATATATATATATATATATATATATATATATATATATATATATATATATATGAGGGCTAGGTGATTTGCCGTCGCCATAATCGGGTTTTCGAAGTGTGGTGTTTCTCTCATGGCATTTTTGGTGCCGATTAATGTTATTTTTTTTAAATGTTTATGTGAGTCTTTTCAACTCTTGCATTAATCTCTCAATGCCTTTTTTTTTGACAATCACGTTTAATCCGTGCGTTATGATTAGCTCATTACTGACATGAGCCTAACGTAGTTAATGTCATAGTCATCGTCGAGATCAAGAAATGTCGCCCGAAGTCCAGCCCCTGCACATAAATGAATATATATTCGCTAGTGGTGGCACACAGCGCCTTGCGATGGCCGCGCTCCTCACCAGAAGCCAGTCGAGGGGAGGGGAGAACAAGCCCACAATTAAACTAGCCTAGAGTAAGGGCAGGCTTCCTCTGGGTGCGTGCGGGAGTGAGGCGTCTTCAACTGTGTATGAGGTACGAACAAGACAACATGGCGGCAATGACATATTTTGGTGCGAAGAAAACCGATGAAAGCGGCAAAATGGTCTGAAAGATGTTGTGATGTTGTGATAATGTTGGCAAGTCACGACTCACCGGATGTATATTGCTCACTCTCCGGGGTCAGGGTGGCTTGTGGGCAGGCATACGAAGCATTATCAATTAGTCAATTCCAGACGTTACTATGTAAACAGAAGGACTTCCTGCAAAGTGTTATACTACCGTGGATATAACGCTCTACACATTCGTACACTATCAGCGACGATGTACATTATATTTCAACCAACGTATCATTTATTTCTTCACCTCATATGGTATATAACTCTGCAGTATGCACCCGAAGAGATGCAACAAAATATGCCAGGCAAGAAATCATGCAATAATGTATTTATGGCGTCTGTACTCAGACAATATGCGAGCTTTGAGGAGACAGAGGTCAACATTAAGACCGTCTCAGACAGTCTGATAGGAAACGGTCACATTAGTCTTTAGGATGCTCGTCCATCAAAAATTTATGATGACCATTCATTTCATCCGTTTGTCCATCAGGAATGATGAAGACAATAGGATGAAGAATGACTTGCGCGATGAATTTGTTTATAGTGAGGAAGAGCTGCGCAACTTCATCGGCCTCACTCTCTCGCCTGCATCCATCTCATTCCAGTGGCAAGAAATATAAGGACGACTGGAGACGAACGCAGGTACAATAAACGTTAGGCCAGTTATCCAAGATACAGACAGACAGACAGAAAGACAGACAGACAGACAGACAGACAGACAGACAGACGGACGGACGGTCGGACGGACGGACGGACGGACAGTGAGAGAGAGAACGAAAGAATTAACAAATTTTTTGTTTCAAAGGGTTAAGAATTGGGCACGCAGGCCCGTCTAACATTCTACCCTTCTATCACTCTCTTTCATACATTATTTCATGCATATGTCATTCAAGGCTAACAGAGAACAGGAACAGTATAAAATATATGCATTATAAAGGCATGGGCAAATTGCCAGCATCAATACTGCACGACTCAGTAATATTACATAATGGTGTGACACTTGTTATTGGCTATGTGGAATATACTGGTGTACCAAAAGGGGACTGGTTGTTATTCTAGGGTTTTGTTATTATTATTATTTCTATTATTAAGGTTGAAGGAAATCCGTACTGAGATAGTATTAGAATAATTTACTATTATATGTATATGGATTGGTGATGTCTGTGATTTCTTGTGAAAGATTGTTCCACCTCTAAGCTGCAGAGTACGTTAAGCTTGTTTTGTATAAGTCAAAAGAGAGAGAGAGCGAGAGAGAGAGAGAGAGAGAGAGAGAGAGAGAGAGAGAGAGAGAGAGAGAGAGAGAGAGAGAGAGAGAGAGAGAGAGAGAGAGAGAGAGAAAGAGAGAGAGAACAAGCGAGCAAACTTTATTTTCCTTTTTCATTTAAGAATTGGACACGCAAGCCCGTCTGACATTCTGCCATTCTTCTCCCCTTTTTCTCTCATACAATAATTCATTCATTGATCACTTATAAAGCTAATCTTGGACATCGGCAGTAAATTATGCATTAAAAAGCATGAAAATAATCAATAATACATGACTCATTAAGTCAATTTTTAACATGGCCGTTATAATTATCCAAGGAATGTGTAATGTACCTTACATATGGGAATGTACATTATACTAGTTAGTTAGTTAGTTAGTTAGTTAGTTAGTTAGTTAGTTAGTTAGTTAGTTAGTTAGTTAGTTAGTCGCAGTTCCAACTTCACAGCAACTATATATTATTATACTAGTTATAGTTTGCGATAATTTTTATTATTATTATTTATTTTTTAAAGTCAGGGGCAGGCATGCAGTTTGTACTGAAATACTGTCCAAACAGGTTGCGACTGTATGTATAGTGATTGGTCGTGTCTTTGATTTATTTTGAAAGATTGTTCCACAACTGGGTGGCAGAGAACACCAAGCCTGTTTTGTATAAGTCTATGCAAGGTTTAGGGACATGGAGTATGTTTAGTCGTTCTCTATCACTTGCGTTATACTTGAATTTAATCAATGGCCAAAGATGGCGTGGAACATTTTGAAATAGTATTTTATGAATTAGTTTGACTGTATTAAAAAGTAAACGTGTGTAATATGGCAATAATTGAAGACGTTCATGTGGGTCAAAATTGTTGGTAAACTTTTTACCATTAATTACACCCACTGCCCTTTTATGGAATGAATACAGGCGTTTTGTTATTGATTTTGGAACATCCGTCCCAGATTGTGGAGCAATAGTCAATAAGTGTTTGTATGTGGGAAGTATAGAATATTTATCTAGTGTTTTCATCAAAGAAATTTTTAATTTTGGCAAGTTTTTATAATTTTTTTTGATTTGGCTATTTGTTAAAAGTGAGCGTAAACTTGGTAATTAAAGATATAATTATAATTAGATTTCTATCAATGATAAGACCCGGCGCTTTGTGCTAATACACTTTCTACAGGCGTGCTACCAACGTGTAGGTGAAGAGTTCTCTGTGAGATTAGAGTGTTAAGTCTTTCCCTGGTTACTTTTAACATAGGTTTTGTTTTAGGAATGTTAATTTGTATGCGGCTTGCATAACTCAGGTTACCTGTCATCTGTCATCTACCGCCTACAGTACCTTGCAGTGTAAGGCAAGGGAATCTTGATCCTGAGGGATTAAGACCGCCTGGCTAGTGCAATTGGCGCGAACAATGCAGGCTAGGATTTTCATTTCACCCCCCACCCCCTCACACTTTACTGAAGATTCGAACCTGGGCCTCCCGGATGAGAACCTGCTTTCTTTCCCATTAGGCCAGTCGCCCCCCCCCCCCTTTTTTCCAGTTAACTACACTATTTAATTCCTGTTGAAAGTACGATTCTAACACACTACAATCAGTAGCTTTTGTATATACTGTACAGTATTCTGCAAATAGATCTCAGGACGACGAAAGATATAAATAAGGAAATATTTATATAAATGGCAAATATCAGAAGGCCAAGTAAAGACTCTTCGGGTACTCTAATATTAATGGTAATGGTTTGAGATAACGATTAATTTTGTGATACTAATATTTTTCCTGTTTAGAAAAAAAAAAAAAAAGAATTTTATTAATATAACTATAAGGGGCGTTCATTTGAAATCCGTTCGTGCTGCACCGCGCGTAATTACGTAAGTTCAACATGATCATGTCATAGTCTTGTAATAAGCACTGACCAATGAATAAAAGAGCACGTGCTTATCGTCCCATGATGCATAGGTTCTGTTTCTGACCGTTGAGAATATGGCCGGATTGATCCGAAATCCGTCCAAAGAGGCTCAGGGAGTGGTGATTCAGTTTCTTTCATTCGAAGGATGTCGACCACTGGACATTCATCGAAGAATACAGGCAGCAATAGGATGCTTGCCTGAATACCTACGGCGACTTCTCCTGACCAACCCATGGTGCATAATTCATTCAAAATGAATGTTTGTTTAATTCTACCACACTTGTTAATGTTTATTTCATGCCTTTGTAACAAAGCCATTGGAACGGGGTTCAAATGAACGTCCCTAATATATTAAAACTTTCTCTCATTGTTTTTAGTTTTTTAATTAAAATAGTATGATCTATCATATCGAATACTTTTCTAAAGTCTATAAACAACGCTCCATATAGAGTATTGTTGTTAATATTTTGATGCGAGTTTTCTATCACATTTGTTAGGGCTGTATGACAAGAATATTTTGGCCGAAACCCTGACTGACTGTCATCTACTAGTTTGTAGCGAACTAAGTTTTCTAGTGTTGTTATGTTAATGTGTTTTCTAACGGTTTGGATAGTGATGATTATATAGAAATAGGCCTATAGTTACGCATGTGACCACCGTCTAGTGAATCAGATTTTAAATGAGGATACTCTTTAGAGATTTTAAAGGCTGGTGGAAAGTGACCTTTGGTGAGACAGTGATTATATATATATATATATATATATATATATATATATATATATATATATATATATATATATATATATATATATATATATATATATATATATATATATATCCAGTATGGCGGTTAAGCATTGAACCGCTACGGCCTCTGGAGTATTTATCTTTGTGGCTGCGGTTTGCATTTCGCATTTTCCTCATGTTGGACTGGTAGTATATGGTTCCATCGTCCTGCTACTGAATGACTGCGTGGCGAGAATCTGTGAGCTGTGATATTTACGTAGAATGCTTCTACATGTCCGCTCTTATTTGTACAGTGACCTGCTTGTTCGGAACAATGGCTACCTGCTATTGCTGAATTGACAAATTTGCCTTTTCGTTTCACGAGTGCATTTTTCAGGAGACTCTTGGGAGTCGGCACTGGAGCTACGGAGTTCGTGCTTAATGCGACGCTTTCGGTGGGTCGCCCTGCGGATAGAGACAGAGCCATGTGAGAAGACCCGGATCAATGAGGTCTTTCTGGTGACTGCCGATTCCATCGACGATGAACTGTGGTTTTCGTGGAGGACTTTTGTGTTGGCATTCTGGCGGCGGCATTTTGCTCAGTGTACCTGTGCGGGCTGTTGGATTGCCGAGACTCCTGTCTGCTCCACTTTCCACATTGGACAGTGGGGTGCATTTTGTGTGATATTCACTGGCACAGGAACGGAGCATAATAGGGACGACCCGTGAAGTTGGAACCTCGACTAACTAACTAACTATATATATATTGTCAGAGTCCGACAATATGAAGAAACGTCAAGCAATGACACTAAGAAATTAAATAGTTATTGTAAATTATTGTTTCACTAATGTATGAATTATTTCCCTTTCATTTATTGTTATTACATTTTCACACAAAGGGCCATAAGTTGAAATGTATATGCTAATGTGTTGTGTGTAATATAACATGTTGTTGTTAAAGTGTTGACACCACAGGCAGGCATCTACTGGGCATGGCAGAGGGTTGCCAACATTGTATACCAACACAATAACTCCTGGCCAAGTAGGGACAGGGTTTGAGTGTTTTATACGACTTATATAAAGTCGTATTTCAGTCTCGCGAGATGGTTTTTGTTTCAAGAACCATATTATTATTTTTTTTCAAATTGCGTTGACGTAGATGCGTGAAGCTGGTGCTACTGATCCGACTGGGTGATAATACGATTGAGGTAACCAGCCATCGAGAGGGTGAAGCCTGATATGTGTTAAACATGAAGCACCACATGTCTTTGTACCCAACTCCCAGTTCTTATATATTTCTATGCCATGTGTGTAATTTTGATAACGTTGTGTATAACAATGGGAAGGTAGACTCTGACAAGGGCATACTATTAACCCAACAGGTACAGACATTAGACATGAAAGACGACATCTTTCATGGATTTTACCGGGGGAGCGTGTCAGAGTCCGACAGGGGACAGCGATGCAGGGACATCGTTACGACCGCCAGGCGACTTAGCTCCCAGTAAGGGATGCAACAACTTCGTTGCGCCGCCAGGCAAATAGGAGTTATCGGCCTGCGAGATCGCTGGCTGACCAGCGGTCAGGCCGCCAACGCAAGACGCACGCCTGCCACGTGACGCCACGTCAGGCAGGAGGCAAGTTGCGAACCAGGTCCAGACAGCTCTGGGACACGGAACATGACGGACGTGTGAGAAAGGCGTTGTATGGTTTCTGTATTGAAAGGCGAGTGTCTGGACATCTTGCGAGTCAGACTTGTGACTGTATTGTGGATGTAAGTTGTAAAGTATCCATTATATGTATTTGTGATCATCGTTCTGTATTTGATATGTTAATAAATCCACCGAACGATGTGTCGTTGAGTCTTACGTCAAATCACGTTGTATTTGTACTGTCTCACACTTGTTAGGAAAGCGAGCCAAGTTTAAGACCCTGACATATATATATATATATATATATATATATATATATATATATATATATATATATATATATATATATATATATATATATATATATATATATATATATATATATATATATATTGTGCTCGCCCGCTTTGAACTCAAGTGTAGACCATACACACTATTTATATTGGTGATGGACTGCATTTTGCGTGTGAGTTAGCTTTCCCTCGTCATCAGGCGAACCAACTCCGACTTCAGAGGTACTTGTAATTTATGTCCCAAAGTCAAGAACGAACGACAGGTCAACATTTTAGTCCAGCTGTCCGGTGTAGGGATTGAACCACTAACCTCGGCATCAGCCCACTGGATGTTTAAGAACACGCGTTCTTACCCATTCGGCCATGCGGACCTGCATTGATTATATACGAGGGTAAGTTAATAAGTAAGTCACAAATGGCTGTAGAAAAATAAGTAAAGATGACAGCAACTTGAAACCAGTTTATTGTTATAAATACTTTATTTCTCAACATAATTTCCACCAACATTGACGCACTTATCCCATAGTTTTATCAGTTCTCCCAAACTGGCTGCATAGAACTGCGTGCTCTATTTTCTAAACCACGTTTTCACTTCATATTCAACTTCGGCGTCATTCGCAAAATGTCTCTCGCCAATGTGGGTTTTCAGTGGACGTAGCCCCCAGCGATTTTCTGTAGAGCGGTACATAGTTGGTAGAAAACGTAACGAGGGCGAGTCAATAAGTAAGTCGCACAGTTCTGTGTGATGGCAGGTAAATGCAGTCAGTTTGGGAGAACTGATAGAACTATGATTAACTGCATCAATATTGGTGGAATTATGTTGAAAATTAAAGGGGCATTGTATGTATACAAATAAACTGGTTTCAAGTTGTTATAATTTTAGTTATTTTTCTACAACCATTTGTGACATACTTATTAACTTACCCTCGTATAAAAGTTAGTGACTCGCAGACCACAGGTACAGCGCAGCAAATGATCCGATTACTGATTCCATCTAGCCCTGTGAGTTATTAATATTTTAGGTTACTGGGATGAGTAAATGTTTCAGTGATCGTCAGCGGTATGTTGGAGAGAATGTCTCTATCCATCCATCCATCATGTGCCATGCCGGTAAGCGTGGGCGGTCATGTTCTGCCATCTCACTCGATCACCAGAGTCGTGGATAAGCTCCGTGTTTCTGTCTCGACCATGCCACAAGGCCTAAGCCATCCAGGTACTTGCTTCTAGGTCTTCCCCTTGGTCTGTTCCCCTCGATCTTACCAGTTGTCACCAAATTCTCCAATCCATTTCTTCTCATAACATGCCCAAAAAATTTTGACTGTCTACGTCTAATTTCTCTAATCAATTTACGATCTTCATTTGTTTCTTGAAAGACTTGTTCATTTGTCTTTCTGGCTGTCCATGGTATTCTTTGCATTTTCCTCAGAAACCACATCTCTACAGCCATCAGATGTTTTTCAGCCTGACAGCTCATTGTCCACGCTTCACATCCATATAGAAGTACAGGTTCAATGTAGCATCTCAACACTCTTTTTCTCGTTTCAATTGACATCTTTTTATTGGTCAATATGTTTTTCATCTTGCTAAAGGCTACTTTTGCCATGGCGATTCTTGTTCTAATCTCTTCAAGGCATCTCCCATCAGATGTTATTACTGTTCCGAGATAATTGTACCTGCTCACTTGTTGAAGAATATTCCCATTTACTTGTATATTACATTGTGGTATTTCGTCCTTCCTAGTGACGACCATAATCTGTGTCTTTTTACAATTTAATTCTAACCCTAGTTGTTCACTGTGTGTAACAATCGCATCTACTAAATTTTGCAGGTCACACAACATGATTTTCTTGGCATCTGTAAAGAAGGTAGTTTGCCATTGCTTTCCTTCCTAGCAGTGACCATACTGGTCAGTGACCGTAGCCATTGTCTCTATAGCATTTATTATCCCACGACATCTCCACGCAGACTGCACCCCTTTCGGACTCCTTTCAAATCGTGGCGTTAATGATCAGGTGATCATGGCAACGTTTAATACACAAGCCATAATTAGCTTATCGCTGACAAGAGCCCAATGTAGCTCTTATCAGTCACCAGCCTGTCAATGTGTCAGGTCTGTTCAGTTGACAACATTCCGGCTGTAGGGAGGATCACACTGGGAGATACCTTCGACCAATGTTGCTATTTTGACGCTTTTCGCACCAAATTTAGTGCTTTTTTGAAGTTATGTAGTGCCAAAAGTTTACATTTAGCGCGGCCGCGCGAATTTGGTGCTTCACAATATTTTTTGGTGCTTTTTTGGGGTGGGTAAAAATTACTTTAATAATCATTTTGGGAACACTAAAAAGCCGAATTTGAACTGAAGCGAGGGAGTAAAACAGTCTTAGTACATTACCGCGCAATATTCACATAATTTAACTCCCTTTAATACGTTTTAGTTGAAGTGAGTGACTGCAACACGCAGGCAATATGCAATGCGTTAAAAGATTGTTTAAACAAGAATGGACTTGAGTTGCAAAGACTACTTGCACTCGGCACTGACAATGCATCTGTCATGACAGGTGCAAATATTGGTGTATATACAGAATTAAAATCCAAAGTTTCTCATCTGGTACTAGTTAGGTGTGTATGTCATTCCCTTCAGCTGGCATTGTCACATGCTAAAGCTGCATGTCAGCCCAGGAACATAGAGTTCATGTTTAGAGAAACATATAACAGAAAGTGATGCTATTCAAGAATATTTAGATCCTAATCCCAATCTAGGTTATGAGTTTGAGAAAGAAATAGCAGGCTACTAGGTTCCTGATGAGAAATAAATTCGTGGAAGGTGCATCCAGTTTTTAATAGAGCTGTTGACACAGCTGCTTTTACGTTTGCCCGATAACGTTCGAGTGTTGTAGTCCATGTCATATCTTAGTGGAAGGGAATGTCTACATCCAATGACGCCCTGTATATTGGATCTTGCTAAAATGTTTGTAGAAGATGCAGCTACTCTCACCAGCATTGATTTCCAGTGGAGAAAACTTCATCATATGCAGTGGATACAGACCTCTGACATACTTGGACTGTGTGCAGAAATAGCCTCATACAGGGATGCCGCCTGTGAAAATCCTTTCCAAGATCTTACAGGTTAACAGTGCTCATTTTACCTCATTCTAATTCGGACGTTGAGCGTATTTTCAGTCAGATGGGAGTTATAAAATCAAAATTGCGGAACAGTCTGAGCATCGAGAGTTTGACAGCTGTTTTGACTATTAGATATGGAATTAAAAGATATGGCTAATGCTGTCATGATTATACACTAAAATAAATGTTCACATATCCTTTACAGGACATCGCTGTCAACATCAGCATCTTTCAGCTGATTGTTGATTTCTTGGCAAGATTACGCTCAGTAGTTTGCCATTGCTTTCTGAGCGGCCGGCTCACATACCCCGTAGGTTACCGACGCGATTCGAACCATTGCTGATTCTCACCGTCGTCACGTTACTTACGAGAGTATACGAGATTACGGAGAATAGTCGCTAACCTCTAGGCCAGGAAGCCGGATTATACACTACCTAATGACATTCTACGAAACATTTGGATCCAGGAGGCATATACACGTTTCTTTCAATCATCAACTTCGTCATCATCATCATCATCATCATCATCATCATCATCATCATCATCATCATCGCAGGAGCAAACACAGCAGGAAATAGCTACAGAAACTGAAGAGGAGTTGTCTGACTGGGATTTGGCAGATCTGGAATAAACTTCATTCTAATATTCAGTGATAATAATACATCATAATGTGCTGCTTTATAACATTTTGAATGAATACCGCCAGTGCTTGGTTTAGTTGTTTTTTTTTTTTTTGTTTTTTTTTTTTTTGCATATCCTTTACAGGACATCGCTGTCAACACCAGCATCTTTCAGCTGTATGTTGACTTCTTGGCAAGATTACGCTCAGTAGTTTGCCATTGCTTTCTGAGCGGCCGGCTCACATACCCCGTGCGTTACCGATGCGTTTCGAACCACTGCTGATTGTCACCGTCATCACGTCACCGACGAGAGTATACGAGATTACGGAGAAAAGTCATAACCTCTAAGCCACGAAGCCGGCATCAAGAACCCATAAGAGAACAAAAATAAACTTGCATTTTGTATCAACCACATGAAACTTTGCACTTTTACTATGGGCTAGCTTGTTTTAGTGCTTTCCCAAAAAAATATTATTGCAATTTAGTGCTTTTTTGGCTCGAGAGTAGTTCTGATTTGGGATCTGGAATAAACTTCATTGTAATATGAAGTAATAATAATAAATTATAATGTGCTACCTTGTGACATTTGTAATAAAAACAGTTGGTGCTTTTTTTTTTTTTTGGTGCTTTCCAAAAAATGTTGGTGCTCCTTTGGGTCGATTTTGGTGCTTTTTCATCAAAGGGAGATAGCAACACTGCCCTCGACAGGATGTTGCACGCATCGCATGTTGTTTGTTATTGTTTGAGACAATTTAATCCCAAATGTACCGAATGCTGTGATGTCGGTTCCTAAATCAAACAATCAATCAAACAATTTAATCCCAGTATGAACCTTCCAACCCATTGTGTTCCACCGATGCGTACCTGTCAGTTATTCGGAATTCTGTATTGTAACTTCGGATGACAGACTGTGCTGGTTGTCCTAGACAGATCACTTGCAATTACTGCACTTTGATCTTGGTCAAAACATTACTAGAACCACAGATGGTAATCTCATCTCATCTCATCATATTTCTCTTGTACCTTGCGGTGTCGAGATGAAGTATAAACATCGTGAGAGTGCCCGATTATGGGCTTCATGTATCGATATTCCCATGGACTCTGCTATTCCCTCCGTCCAACGTTTACGTGGTCGGCCTCTTCCTCTGTTTCCATCTGGTCTGTACATCATTGCTTGTTGTGGTATGCTGTTGACTGGTAACCTAATTGCATGGCCAAACCATTTGACTTGCTGCTTTCTAATAAAATCTAGTGCTGCTTTAACCCCCACTTTAGTCCTGATTTCTTCATTTCTGATCTTATCTCTTCTTGATACGTTGAGTATTCTTCTCAGGAATCTTATTTCTGTTGTTGTAATTTTTCTTTTCTCTTTTTCTGTCATTGTCCAGGTTTGGCATTGGTAGCATAGAGTTGGTAGGAAGATTGTATTGTAAAGTGCTTTCTTAGTAGTTATTGATATATGTTTGTTCTTTAGTATTGGTGCCATTTGTCCATTGAGTTGGTTTGCCTTATTGCATCTATTTTCTATCTCGTCTTCTGATCTGCCATTTGATGATATTATACTTCCTAGGTACTTGAAACTCTTTACTTGTTTCAAGGGATGTTCGTTTAGGTGAATTGTTGTTTTTTCTTCTTTAGTTATAGTCATTACCCCTGTTTTGCTTGTGCTAATTTTCATGTTATGTTCCCTACACATTTCGTTTAGACTATTGATGTGGTCTTGTAATTCAGCTTCTGATTTTGCTATTAGTGCTTGGTTGTCCGCAAACAGGACTTCTCTAATGGTTAGATTTGCAGGTGGTTCTTCTTCTGTGTTCTCGTCATGCGGCATTCTTGCGGTCTCTGTTTGGCGGGTTTCTTTTCATACGTTGTCTATATATGTTATGAAAATGAGAGGGGACAGGACACAACCTTGTCGTACTCCAGATCTTATGGTAAAGAGTTCTGAGTGTCCTCCAGTTGCTCTCACTATGAATTCACTGTTGTTATATAAGCTTCTACATAGGTTTGTTAGATGTGTACTCACACCATATTGTATTATTGTTTGAGATTTTCCCACAGCTTGTTTCTATCTACTCTATCAAATGCCCTTTCTTGCTCGACAAAGGTTAAGTAGAGTGTTTCATTGAGTTCGATTGATTTTTCTATAAGTTGTCTAAGAGCAAAAATGGCATCTGTGCATCCTTTGCTTTTCATAAATCCAAATTGTGTTTCGCTTAGCTGGGTAGTTCGTAATCTTTTCTCAAGAATTTTGCAAAAAATTTTCCCAGTATGACTAAACAATGAAATGTCTCTGTATCGTGTACAATCTCTTTTGCTACCTTTGGTTTTCCAAATTTGGATAATTATGGAGTTTCTCCAGTCTCGTGGTGGTAATGGGTGCATAAATATATTGTTTGTTTTCTTCTTAGAAGCACGTGTGTGCCTGTCAAATATTTACAGACATTATACGGCTACAAAGCCTGACATGATAGCCGATTTTAGCAATGTCGTGTTTCCATTCCTGTGAAATAATCTTGTTGCAATATATTAATTAACACGTAAAATAACGTCTTTTTCAATGTTTCACATTTCCTGCTATTATAAGTAGTTGTTGAATTTGCAAAACACCTTGTGAATCTATTGGGAAATCAGGCACGCATAATTTCTGTGTAAATAATAAATTCAATATCTTCATATTTTATAAAACAAGAAAGGAATATAATTGTTTCCCTTCTAACCTAAAACACATATACTAGTTGTGTCCCTTCAATACTATATTTGGTATCCATCCATCCATCATGTGCCATGCCGATAAGCGTGGGCGGTCATGTTCTGCCATCTCACTCGATCACCAGAGTCGTGGATCAGCTCCGTGTTTCTGTCTCGACCATGCCACATGGCCAAGCCATCCAGGTATTTATTTCTCGGTCTTCCCGTTGGTCTTTTTCCTTCGATCCTGCCAGTTGTCACCAAGTTCTCCAAGTCACTTCCAGTGTTGCCATCTCCTTTTCACGAAAAAGCACCAAAATTTTTCGGGAAGCAGCAAAAAAAGCACCAACTGTTTTTATTACAAATAAAACAAGGTAGCACATTATTATTTATTATTATCACTTTATATTACAATGAAGTTTTTCCAGATCCGCCAAATCTAAATCAGAACTACTCTCGAGCCAAAAAAAAAAAAAAGCACTAAATTGTAATACTATTTTTTGGGAAAGCACTAAAACAAGCACTGGGGGTATTCATTCAAAATGTTATAAAGTAGCACATTATAATTTATTATTATCACTGAATATTGGAATGAAGTTTATCCCAGTCAGACAACCCCTCTTCAGTTTCTGTAGCCATTCCCTGCTGTGTTTGCTTCTGCGATGATGATGATGATGATGATGATGTTGATTGACAGAAACGTGTATATGCCGCCTGTGATACAATTTTTCATAGAATATCCTTAGGTAGTTTATAATCATGACAGCATTTGCCATATCTTTTCATTCCATATCTAATAGTCAAAACAGCTGACAAACTCTTGATGCTCAGTCTGTTCCGCAATTTTGAATTTATAACTCCCATCTGACTGAAAATACGCTCCACTTCCGCATTAGAATGAAGAAAAATGAGCTCAGTTAAAGCTTCATCTGTAAGATATTGGAAAGGATTTTCACAGGTGGCATCCCTGTATGAGGCTATTTCTGCCCACAGTCCAAGTATGTCAGAGGTCTGTGTCCACTGCATATGATGAAGTTTTCTCCACTGGAAATCAATGCTGGTGAGAGTAGCTGCATCTTCTACAAACATTTTAGCAAGATCCAATATACAGGGCGTCATTGGCTGTAGACATTCACTTCCACTAAGACATGACATGGACTGAAACACTCGAACGTTATCGGGCAAACGTAAACGCTCTATGTCAACAGCTCGATTGATGGTAAGGGACACTGTTAATAGGGAAAGCTAATCTACACGCAAAATGCAGTCCAGCATTACTAGAAGTAGTGTGTCTGGACTACGTTTAAGTTCAAAGCGAACTAGCGAGAAAAGGTAACGTGTATTCATTGTTATCAACTAAAATACCGTATACATAGAAATAACGTGGAAAATTGCAGACTGTCATACTGAATATTGCAATCCCGAAGAAATCAGGAGCCTTGGAATTCGATCAACATAGAACAATTAGTATAATGAGCCACATCACGAAGATTATGCTGAGAATTATCATGCAAAGAGTTAGGAAGAACATACAACCCGAGATAGGAGAAGAACAATGAGGGTTTGTAGAAGGCAAGGGCACAGTAAATGCCGAGTATATAATGAGAACAGTAATTGAACGTTCTATAAAGTAAACAAAGATCTATATCTTTGCTTTATTGACTACACAAAGACTTTCGATAAAGTGAGACATGTCGACATGATAAGGATGCTTGAAGATCAACAAATTGATGGAAAAGACCTTAGACTTGTAAAAAAACATATATTGGAAACAACAAGCTGCCATCAGAGTTGATAACGATGTAGGTCAACATCAGCCTATTAAAAGAGGTGTGAGACAGGAATGTGTAATGTCTCCAGATCGTTTTTTCCCTGTACAGTGAACATATTTTCAGAAATATAGAAGATATGGAAGGAATTAACATTGGGGGACGATACATCAATAACATTAGATATGCAGATGATACAGTCTTGATTGCAGACAATGACCAAGACCTGCAAAATTTAGCAGATGCGGTTGTTGCACACAGTGAACAACTAGGGTTAGAACTGAACAGTAAGAAGGCACAGATTATGGTCGTCACTGGGAAGAAGGAAATACCACAATGTGATATACGAGTAAATGGGGATATTCTTAAGCAAGTGAATGGATACAGTTATCTCGGAACAATCATAACATCTGATGGGAGATGCCTTGAAGAGATTAGAACAAGAATTGCCATTGCGAATGTAGCCTCTTGCAAGATGAAAAACATACTGACCAATAAAAAGATATCATTTGAAACGAGAAAAAGATTGTTGAAGTGATGCATAGAACCTGCACTTTTGTACCGATATGAAACGTAGGCAATAAGTAGGCAAGCTGAAAAACATCTGATGGCAGTGAAAATGTGGTTTCTGCGGGAAATGCAAAGAATACCATGGAAAGACAGAAACATAGATGAGCCAGTCCTTAAGGACCAAATAAAAAGCTTCAATTGATTTGAGTGATTAGATGTAGACAATCAAATTGTTGTGGGCACGTTATGAGAAGAAATGTTCTATAGATTTTGGTTACAACTGGCAAGATTTTTGGGGAAAGAACAAGGTAAAAGCAAAGAAGTAAATATCTGGATGGCTCTTGAAGCAGAGCTCTCTTTCAAGAATATTGGAATATCTTCCTACTAGACTGTCTGAGATGGTCTTAATGTTGATGTTCATCTTTCTCAAGTAGGCACATTGTATGAGCCGTGGGACAAGTACATAAAGAAGCGACTACAAAAGGATGGGGCATGGTCTCTCTAGAAGAAATTAACAAGTTAATTGCATATACTTTACAGGGTGTCATAGTCAACCCCAGGATTTTTGGCTGTGTGTGATTTCTTGGCAAGTTTACGTTCATAGTGGGACGCAGAGGTGTTTCCAAGGCACCAGGGCCGGGTTATATACTGGCCAAGACCTATTGACGCGTCCTCGCCGAGCGTCCTGGGCAACAGGTCCCTTCGGGGTCCTGGCTGAAGTCAATAGGATCGCCGATTCCTCCGAAGTCGGAGAGTGTCTGCCTGTATGGCGAGGAACCACCAGTCTGCACACCAATAAGCCAGACATGGGACAACGGATACTCACGCAAACCTCAGGTCCTGTATGACATCACACTGATGTTGGACAACAGGATGCCTTCATCCGACATACAGGACTTCACGTTGGAGCTCAAGCCAACGAACACAAGCAAGCAACGTTCATAGTTTGTACCAAGTCAGTAGTTCCTTTGTTGGAAACGGACAAGTAACTATCGCAAATTGTACACTTTGCCTCATCCTCGTTGCGTCCTTCAACGAAGCATGAAAACTTATTTTTCATAGTGTTCGAGAATTTGCATTTTCTCTTTGTAGATGCCATTTTCATAAACATAGACTGCAAAAATTACACATTTAACACACAAAAAACAATTTTAAGTGGCGTCTCTGCTATCGGAACCGGAAATAACATTAACATTTTGACTATAGAGACTACAGCATTGTTAGTGTTGCCGAATAGAGCAATAGTTAGATTCAAATTATACAAATAATTGGTGTTTCACATTTGGCATCAATAGGAAAATTAAATAAATATTATTAAGCAATTAAGTCAATGAAACGAGGGCACCAACAAAACACATATGGTTTAAAAGACAAAAATGGGAATATGATAAATACCAATGAAGAAATGTGCAACACATGGAAAGAATATTTTATTGAATTACTAAATTGTGAAGCTCCAAGTAACATTTTCCCACAGGAAGAGGTTCTAACATGCGAACCACAAATTGAAGAACCTACATTTGAAGAAATCCTATATGTAATCACACGACTTAAAAACAATAAGGCAACTGGGACTGATGGAATTGCTGCTGAATTTATAAAGGCAGGTGGCCATGCATTACATCTAAAGCTATACGAACTAATAATAAAAATCTGGAGGACAGAAGAATTACCCCCATGACTGGAAAGAGTCATTATTGATACCTATCTTTAAGAAAGGAGACAAGTTCCAATGTGGAAATTATAGAGGAATATCACTACTGTCCACAAGCTATAAGATACTATCCGCAGTATTACTAAATAGACTAAAACCATATTCAGAAGACATATTAGGTGACTACCAGGCGGGTTTTAGACAAAACAGATCAACAATAGATCAGATATTTATCTTACGACAAATAGCCGAGAAACATTGGGAATATAAAAGAGATCTCCATAACATTTTTGTGGATTTTAAAAAGGCTTATGATAGTGTCCATAGGAATAGTCTATGGAATGTTATGCAGGAATTTGGAATACCAAGGAAGTTAATTAACATGACCAAACTATGCATGGAAGATACTTATAATATAGTAACATATAAAGGCAGGAAATCAGACCCCTTCCAAATAACATCTGGCTTGAAACAGGGTGATGCACTATCGCCGCTACTCTTCAATCTGACTCTAGAGAAAGTTGTAAGGAAGGTAAAGGAGGAATGTGATATTGGAGGAACATCCAAGCTGCTTGGTTATGCAGATGATATAGATATTATAGGGCAAAGTGAACAAAAGACATTAGAAATATTGACTCACTTAAAGGAAAAAGCCCAACAGATGGGGCTGGTTATCAACCAAGATAAGACAGAATATATGGTAATTTCAAGAGACGGAATGGCTAAAAACTCTGGCCACATACAAATAGATAATATGACCATTAAAAGAACGGAAACATACAAATACCTGGGTACAATCTTCAACTGCTCCAACATCATAAGGGAAGAAATACAAACTAGAATCAACTCTGGAAATAAGATATACTATGCACTACAACATCTACTAAAATCAAAGGCGCTATCTCGTAACACCAAAATCACAATATACAAAACACTGATCAGACCAGTTGTGCTGTATGGCTCTGAAACCTGGAGTACAACGAAAGGAGACGAAGCCTTGTTACAAACCTTTGAGAACAAAATTTTAAGACGCATCTTTGGACCCATTAGGGATACACAAAGTGGAGAGTGGAAAAGAAGAAGTAACAAAGACATTTATGA